>JACEVL010000191.1:415000-878534 GCA_020284085.1 Aporrectodea caliginosa
ATGGGCACTTTGGAGGTGTGTCATTTTTTCTGCACAACTAATATTGTTCTACAATCTATTGTATGTATTCAATATATTTTCATTACCTACTGTTTCAGCTAACCAAACAACACCAAACAATAAGTATACGTGTCAAAATCAATATGATACGAGGCTTTAATCCTTAAGGTGCCCAAATAAGGGAACTATACCCTAGTATTTTTATTGTTGTTGCTGCTGCTGTTGTTGTCAATTTTAAAACTACTTAATAATACTATTATTTGTGATGTAGTAATTATTCATCACGATTTAAATATATCATTTCTATATGCATTATTATCATTGTCATCATCATCTTCATCATCGTCGTGTTAGTAATGGATGATAACGCATTTGTTGTTAGAAGCCAAATTTGAAACTTTATTACCTCTAAGTTCGTCCGAATCCATTTCCTTTCCGTTTATATAGAGATCATTGGCGTTCGGATAAGCACCTGCTACTGTAAACCAATAATATAAATTTATTAGGTACTACTTGGCTACATCAAACTCTAGGCCCACTCTAGTCAAATTAGCAGTACCATCTGTAGGCCTACTACTATTGCCTCTTTAGACGAAAAAAGGTGTTACAGAAATATTCATGTTACAGATGAAATGCTCTGCATTTCATTCATTCATTCATTTCAGAAATACTCAGAAGCGCTGACTAAAAAGCAACCCCGGCTAAAGAGAACAGTCTTGAGGTTAGAGAAGAATGGCCGCAAGGGCTTTAAGGTGGATCTACGCCTAATGCATTTAAGGTGTCATTGATGGTCAGTGCCTGTACTCAGAGTTTTGATTAAGCGTTAAAAGTTTGGTTCCCTGAATCGACACCGGAAGGCTGTTACACAAAAGCGGACGATAGACCCGTAAGGCCAAATAACACATTTTCAGTCTTAGTCCCCGAAAGCCAAATGGGAGACTAACGATCGCAGCCACAGTCAATTAGGGCAATTAGTAGTAGTCATTTTATTGTCACCATAAGCTGCCAAATTATACAAGCAATAATCAAGTTCACATCAGTAGGTGTCAGAGGGAGAACTCAAAACGAACCGCACGGGTCACCCAAATACAAACTAAATTTGTACAGGTCGTAGCATCAATATTTGCTTTCACAAAATAATACAGAGTATTATGCCAATGGTTCATATGCAGTTATGCATTGAAGTCCATTATACAGTGACAGTAATTATATGCATTAATCATTATTCCAATGTCATTAAGTACTAGTTTAGAACATCATTATTCTATCAAGGAATCAGGTAGCGTAATGATGACGTCTGCGAGATAGCGGTCGATTGCTGAAAGAAGTGGCGGAGGCAGCTAATGATCCAGGCCTCAAACACTTCAGTTTTTGATTATTGGATGCTTACTGATGCTTCCATGGCTACGAAGATTAGCGTTTCTCATGCGGCTATAGAGTTTTATCTCTAGCCAACACCGTTGCATTGTGGCATTGGGATCATAGATAAACTTCCGCATAACTAGATCCGTGTTGCCCCATGCAGCTTATCCCAGCCCCTATAGAACTTTCTCTGCTTCCCAACCAGAACTTTGGCAACCTCAAGACCAAACCTTTACGGATTTATTAATTGGTAATGGTTTATCTTTACTTTTAATTATAGAGGCAGAGGCGCAACTTTGTCCTACAATTTGTAGGACAAAGTTGTAGGCTACAAAGTATTTGTGACCAGTTCAATCCTCCCCTCCTCCCCTTCCATTCCCTTATCCTCCAAGAAAGGTGGATGACGTCACCAATGGATGCAACATAAAGCCAAGTAAACTAACGTGAAGGTATCCATCAGCATTGACATAGCAAAGTGGTGGTAACCGAATACCACCGTCATAACACGAAGTAACGCCAATGAATAGAGGCACAATAGGGCTATTACATTGATAGCATTTCATCTCCTCCATTTTCATCTACCTTTTTCTATCTATAGGCCTACTCTTTCCATATTCCACCACCGAGACCACTCCGTCTCCTACCATTCTCTTTCCCACCATCCCACCTTTTCCAATAATTCTTCCATTCCATCTCCTTCCATTCCATCTACTTCCGCCCCAATAATTAATAGAAGCAGGATAAAACATTTTGCCAACCTTTAGGCATGTTGACGTAGTCTCGTTTGTTAACTGGAGCCGAACAGCGTCTCCCAATTGCGTGCGATTCTGACGAAGTAAAACAAAATGCACTGAAACAATGCTACCACATCAAATGGATGCTCTGTGTTTAAAATCACGTTCACCTTTTATGGAAAGCAGTGCGGAAACAAAATATAGATAGATCTATATAAATGCCTGCATTAATGATAAGGAATACATACAGAAAAGATTACAAACGATATCTTTGTATTCATTTCATGGCAACTTACGCCTAGTGGAAGTTAGAACGGTTCTGAGAAAAAAGCTTTACTATTGAATTTGATAATGGATGGACATGAAAGTAGCCTTGAGCTACAGTAAATAAGAAAAAGGGAAGATTGACGTCATTTGATTATGAGCTAAACACTAAAAGAGGAAGAAATGAGAGAATGATGACTTACTTTTCGAATTACCATTCATCGGTAGGTAGAGCTCTTCATCAACTGGAGCACTTATCCGAAGTCCTGAAAATCAATTGAAAGTAAACAGCTTCTATAGCAAATGCCTCATCGATCACCAATTCACAAATATTTCAATGAATGGTCACTGGTCAGATAAATTTCATGTCTCCGATTACTACCATTCATTTATTAATGGCACAAGTGACATTTTTGCTGGGTTGACAAATATGCATGTTTCTGAACATTGGTAGGCTACAGCGCCTTTCAAAATCCTCTCAAAGCAACCACCATCCCAATATTAGGTTCACTACGAACTCACATGTACCGTAATGCTGATAATATACGATAATAACGCTCAAGTTACCCAACAGATACAGTACCACAATTTGCGAAACACATCCGTCTGAAAACATGGTGTAACTGCTCTCTTCAAACCCACATTTCGTAAAGTTGGAATAATGCACCGAATTCTAAGTTTGCTAATCTTGCCTCCGATTCGTTGAAATTTTATTGCCCACTGCACTTTACATTTCTGAGATCTACGTGGGTTTATTTACAAAAGAGAAGCTATCATGGTAGTACTCACATCAAATAAACTATCTCTAAATGCAGCTAACTAACAATGTAATTGCTGCATAAGTTTCTGTGTGAACTGCCGCTGTGGAAATATTGCTCTGAAGTGACTTTGTATTGAATGCATTTATTTTGACCCTTAATTGACAATTTAAACGACTGTAATCCTACTGTTTTATTTTTTAGACTTTTTTTATATTTGATAAGTTATGAGTACCTGTGACCGATTCAGGTAAGTTTACGTAGTCACCAGTTTTCTTCGTAGCTGCAAAGAGAAAATATCAACGCATTTGCTTTGAAATTCTAATAATTTCTCTATTGCAGATAGTGTAGTTGACTAAGCAGTCTTTGTAATAGGATCCACTTAGCATGCTTTCTGTCTCTTAAACTCTAAAGAAGGAGAGTCGTAGGCCTATACATGCATCCATTGTTCTCATGAGTAGCACAGATCTTTTAATCGATGCAAGATAAATCAGTTATGTGAGTTATTAATTGCAAAATTAGTTTTATATTGTGAATATTCCTGATGAGTTAGAAAACGATACCTTTAAATTTACGCGGGTCTTATTTAAATTTCTAAAAATTCTGGAGTTTCAACGTTAGGCCTACTATAATACAGTTAGAAATAAGTTATAAATTGTAAAATTAGGTTTTTATTGCCAATGTTCCTGAGCTCAATGAAGTTCGTTTGTTCCTTGTGAATAAAGTCAGCATAGAGGTTTTTACTGTAAGAACATTTTAACCCAAATAAACGTCTTGTACATAGCAATAGTAGGGCCTACAGTACTGCGTTGCATACTGATTCGATTTTCGAAGATCCACTAATCGTAACCTGTAAAAGATAACATTTAATTGAATAAACAAAAGTAAGGCTACCTACCGATAGGGTTTCGGCATAAAGTCTTTGTACTCGATGTTTCTGTGTAAGATATAGAAAAACATTGAAAATATAAGTAAATACAGCCGTACGCATGTACATGTATGTAGGCTACGCATGCAGTAGGTGTAGGCCTATATATACCAATGCATGCATCAATGTATGTATGTATGTATGTATGTATCTATGTATGCGAGCATTTAGGTGCGCATGTATGTATGTGTTACAGTGTGTATGCATGATGACCTATTGTATAATGTAATGTATATATGTAGCCCATATGTATATATGAGTCAATGTACATGTGCATTGTGCAATGTGTTTGCATTTCGTTAGTTGCATAGCCTAGAGTCTTTAATTAAATTCTTTAAGAGGCGTTGTAACATAACTGAAAGATGCTTCTTAAGCCGAACATCCGTCTTTAAGTAACTTATCGATGTCCAATTGACGTACTAGCTTGATCACCAGCTTTTATCAGTAATTTATGTCTTACTTATTGGTCACTGACCAAACTATTGACCAACAATTAACTGACCTGTTGGATCTATGACCATGGCGTGATGAGTTTGAATACCGGCGACCTTTATATAGTAATCAAGAACGTCTTGGAGACAGGCCATGGGAGCTGGCTAAAAACAAAATGTCAGCATTCACAGGTCTATTTATTTCATTTTATTAATTTATATATTTTATTTAATTAATTACGCGTGTAAGACTGGTAAGGTAAATCCTAACCTGAAGCGTTCAAGCGCCGGATAACTGTGTGCGAACAACTTTACCACGACCGCTAGAGGGAGTAGGAGCAGTAGACTAGAAGCTACAATCGTTGAATTATAGAAATAGCTTGCTGCCGAATAGACAACCGAGTCGCTTTGTTTTTTATACTGTGCTTAACTAAGTCACTGCGTTTGTAATTGAGAAAGATCATTAAGGTCATAGCGATTCTTCAGGTAGATATCTTCGAAGCATTTACTTTTATACAGAATTTAATAAATAAGCAAACTGAATGGAACCCATTGCTAAAGCACATTAGGCCTATCTCTGATTTGAAAATGACCATAATTGCCACATGCAATTGATTATAGAATTCATTGTATGCATCTATTCGCTGGTAATTATTAATAATGAGGTTTGAGGCTGAGTGCCAGAGTACCTTGCACAGACGTGCACTGTACATTGTATCAGTTGTTATAGATAAGATAAAATGGCCACTGACCTTCGATTGAACTTCTAATTTGAAGCCATTGGTCGCTCTCGATATGACATAATGTACGTATTTGTTCTCTCTGCAATTGTAATAGATAAAAATGTGCTTACAGATAATGTCCAGCATAGGCCTAATCTGTGGTTGCTCAACCTGGCTCGCAAATAACCAACAAGGAAGAATACCGGTTTTTCCGGAGAAAGAATTGATAGAAAATACCACATTGCCTGCACATATTATCTTGGATCTCCGCCCCACCCTCCCTGTGGTAGTACCAGTCCCAAGACTGGAGAAAGGAGGAGGGCGACGCTAATCATCTTTGTTATGACACAGCGTCATACAACAACCAACCAACCAACATGTCTCAGCCTCTATTGCTACTGTTACTCGTGCTCAACCAACAATTTATAAGAAGAGTCTCATGAATGCAAAGACATAGGCCAAATCATTCACATTATTCCACTATATCATCATTAAATGAAGTAGTGAGCAAGAATTATCACAATTTCTCATTTTCTTTTACCTGTTTCTTATCAATATATAGGCCTACCTTTCCGATTCAATTTTAACATAACTTTATTGCGTTAGGGCAAAATATTAATGTGGCTTTGGTATGCTTCTATTGCTTCTAATGACACGCGTTGAAGGATAGCACTAATAAATTTGCGGTGATAAGTTTACTACCCAATGATAACCAAACCAATCAAACAAAACGGTTTTTACAGATGCAATAGGTTACAACGAATATATTGATCGTCTCCTATAGGAAGCGCGACCCTTCACACGCCGGGTAACAAGGTGACATAGGGCCAACTCCTTCTACTATATCACTTGCTTTGGCAATCAGACGCAATCATGTCTTCACTTTAAAAATACATAGGGGCCTACACGAGCATTCTGAATACATTGTCATGGGAGGGTCAGTATGTATGTTGGCGAACGTTGTCTAGGTAGTTGCATAAGTACAGCATAGTAGCATGCATACAATGTTTATACTTTATAGAAATGGGTGCATGGTTGAGAGCGTCGGAGAGATGAGGAAGTCAGTATGTTTTCAACCACGCTTCACTTATTGCTATATATAGGCTTTACTATATCATATATACAGATATTACTGACACTCATCCTTGACTGTATAGTTACATTTATATATGCATATGGCATACTTATGTTAACAGTAAATGTGTCTATATAGAACTATATTATAATAGTTGTATGTATCAATGTATGTATGTATATGTATAAGTTTGGTTGCATAGGTAGACTTGTGTATTAATACAATTATACCCGCTTGAGATGGTAACTGCAGACAAGGCGTAGGATCCGTTGACTGCGAAATTTGAATTCGGTCGAATGAGGACGTTTCCATATTCTCGATGTTTCTTCAGAATTTCTTCCGCATCTTTTCGACTGCAGTTGATATACCACCTGAACCAAAACACGACAATACTCAGCACTGAAACGTCTTTCTTAAAATCTGATATGGATAAATCACGCTTATAATTATTGTATGACTCTTTATGTAAATGTCTCTAGATCGTAATCGTAATCTCGACATTACTAAGAAGAAGAAGAACAGTCCCTTGAGCTAGCCCTGAGGCAGCCATGGGTATGAAGTGTTAGCGACTTCATTTTCTTAGCCTTGGTGTAATATTATGAAGGTGGGTGGCCAGTCCACTCCCTCGCCGTCTCATCGTCCCACCGACATTGTACGGTCAGTGTACTCATTATGGCTGAGTAGTCTAGGGAGTGCAGGTGGAGCAGAAATCTGCGTCAAGTAAGAGGAGTTGTCGCGAGATGTCAAGTAAGGGACAGAGTCAGATTGTCGGATGATCAATGAAAGAAGTAGACAGAGAAGGGTTGAGTTAAGGACGAAAGAGAATGAAAGGCGGAGGAGCAAATGAATCATGGTAGGAATTCTTGAAGAGGTGAGATTTCATGTTTAGAATGGAAAGCCAGAATTGCGCTAAATAAGACATCTGGACGACATTCCTATATATACGTCGAGCGTCTTCGAAGAAACTACTGCTAACGAATTCCGGTCAAGGTATTTCACTGTAAACACAAATCCACGAAGTTGTAAGTGGCAAAAAGTTCAGGATATGCATAATAGTGATTGCAGGTAGTGACAAGCACTCGTAAATGGAGCTTGAATATGGTGTCCGAGTGGTTAGAGCGCTCATCTTGTAACGCGGAGAGTACGGGTTCGAATTTCCTCTGAGGAGATTACTCTGTAGGGACCTTGAGCAAGTCCTTCAATCACAATTGTTCAGCGCCATCGACTGATGCTTGGTCACTATATAGTGGCGCCTGAAAAATGCATAATAATAAGTGGAGCGTGGACAACAACAAGTACCCATCTTTAAAGCGTCACTAACATGATAACACATGTGTGTGTATATAGCCTACTGAGCGAGGATAACAAAGGCCAAAAATACTGAATCCACTCATATGTTAATTGTTGAATAGAGCATCAGCCAGCGCATAATAACTTTATCTGTCACGCGCTGTTCATCGGTCAAAATCTCTTAAATACTATGAGGCATGACGGACTTCAAGCTAAAAAGGTCAGAGGTTTTACGTTCATACAGGATTAAATCCTGTGAGTTCCAGCATATAATAATGATGCTAAACAGTCTCGTATCAGCCTCTGACAAACTACGAATTGGTTGAGGCTAAATTAAACTATTGCGGTGCAACCGCGCGATTGCCTGATAACTAATTGCAGCACCGCTAATTAATTAGTCCATCAATTATGTCAACAAAATAGGGGGAGGGGTTTGGAAAAGTTTGACAGTTGTTGACAAGGGAGAGGGGGTTCGGTACAATTTAACGTCACAAATTTTTTCCCAATTAATCAACACAGACCCTTCAAAATGGTAGCTTAAACATGTCATTTGGTAATGCTAAAAGTGTATAAAGTGCTTAATGTTTAATACTACTAAAAAGCTGGTAATAAGCTTAAACGAAACTCATATATTTTGAAATTCGAGATTGCATTTATTAGTGTAAAAAATCTAACAGTGATTCTACATGTATTAGCCATTGTGTTTCTTTTTGTAGAGAGAGAGGGGTATGGGATTATTGACATAATTTTTTAGGGGTCCTTCAATGTTTGACACTGTTGTTGACAAGGGGAGGAGGTCAAAAACTGCCTAAAATTTGTTGACATAATTAATGGACGACCCCCAACAGATAAGTATAATAGTATACTAGTTATCAAAGAACCTTGGATTTAGTTAATTAGGCAGATTAATCTAAGGTAAAGAGTGAAGTACTCACGGTGGTTTGATATTGTTATCTTTTGGATTCATGTAAAATAAATGATTCTGAAATAGAAATAATGCATTTGATTGTAGTCATAGACCAACGTAGCAGCTAACTTACCACTGAATTCAATACGCCTCAATTAAAAATAAGTAAATATAATTAAATAATACATAAGTAACTAAGTAAATTCGGAAGTATTAAAAGCCAAATGAGGAGGTACATGGATTTCCTATATATAAAAAAGTAATTAACACACTAATCTAATCTAATATGACCGAATGTAATCAAGTCTAATCAATTCTTTTCTAATGCATTACAATCCACACTGATCTAATCTAGCTAATCAATTGTATAGCCAAATCTATTATAAAACCGTTTATTTGAATGCCCTGGAATAGGTCGAGGTTGGCATCGAGTGACTTCGCAATAAAAACGTAATAAAAATATATTGGAGAAGACATATTGAAATCTGACAGATCAGATAAACCAGAAGCAGACTGAGATGGATGGGTATGCAGTTTGTAAGACGTGAATTTTAAGTTTAGACCTGAATGATATCAAAGAATTCACCGAACGAACTGAACTGTGGCAGCGAGTGACACAATGACTATAGAGAAAACAGAGAACTTCGCTTTTGTTCGCTGTATAACAATGTGCAGTAGGCCTAGGGCCTACTCTTAGTCTATGAACCTCTTATAAAGTCTTCGTCACGAGCAATATACGAGTCAACGTTGATATGCAAGGAAGTGCATGTTTATAAACCACTACAACCGTTCTGGCTTCTCAATGGCTATGAGTAACCGCAATGGCTATGACTAACTATGGGGGTATATTTTATTGGAAAATTATTGCATCGACGACATCTCCATTTAGATTATAATCTCACTGGCACGGATCATGACCACACATTGAGAAAAATACGCTGACGTAAGAAAGAACGAGGAGAGTAAGGCTTCATATTTGCAGAGGGTCTGTCCTACCTTCTCAGATTTCTCAAGGACCTCGAGTGGTTCTGATCAAAGGATTGAACCGAGCAAAACAAACTATTGATCAGCATAATATAATTAGGCCTATAGTTAAGTCTATACAGGCAATTGTATAAGCCGGATATTGCATGTCATATAGAGTACATTGGTGGAACCAATTTGGTACCGCGCTGTTTGGAGTTTCCCTATTAAATAGTCATAGTGCATGCTATAGGTTGGGTGGGCCGCAGGCATGACCTCATTTGTTAAGTAAATATTTAAATATCTCATAATATATGTTTACGTCAGGTCAATTTCTAACACTAAATAAAGATACGCCTTTAGACATTTACAGAGAAGCCCGTTTCTAATTTAAAAACAACAATTAATATTTATAAAAATTTATTTAGTTGCGTCCTTAGTTAAATGCGAATTAATGCCTAAAACTGAAGCTTGAATAGATGAACTAGATGATGAGATAACGGAGTGCCATAGAGAACGAGTATGAGACAGAGAGGCATAGAGAGAAAGAGAGAGAGAGAGAGAGAGAGAGAGAGAGAGAGAGAGTAGAGAGAGATAGAGAGAAGAGAGAGAGAGAGGGAGCGCCCAATCACAAATATTTGAGTAAATTCTTGCTGAAAGTTTATAGAAGATCTAGGATGAAAGTCGTGAATATCTTAAGCAGTTCCAAAATTAACCAAGAAACCATGATGGTAAATATCATTATTCTAGCAATGCATGAAAAGCTAATTGGTAAATTTGTCATAGAGAACAAATTCATGATGCCTACAGTCGAAAAGAAACAAGGAAAAATCTAAAGATTATGAGAAATATGAGACTAATTAAATAACAAAACGAGGTGGAGGAAGAAAAGCAGAAGACGAATAGGCTAGAAGAGAAAGTCATATCCAGAAAAATACAACGGTGGTAGAAGGGAGGACAGTTATGTAGGATTAAACAAAAGATCGAGAATGCACAAAAGAGAAAGAACACAGGGAGAAGATGGATGAAAACAAACTGATAAGAAGGAAAAGAAGGAAGAGAAAGGGATCAAAATGTTTGGCCAATTGACAGATAAATATGAAGCATGATGATGATGTTAATGAAGATGATGATGATGATGATGATGATGATGATGATGATGATGATGATGATGATGATGATGATGATGATGATGATGATGATGATGATGATGATGATGATGATGATGATGATGATGATGATGATGACGATGACGATGATGATGACGATGACGATGACGATGATGATGAAAAGAACAGAAAGAAATAACAAAACGAACAATTAGAAGTGATTAGCACAATAGAAATCTGTTGCTTACTTCGGATACTGTTGAGATTCCTGGGATCGGTTGTCCCTTCGTGCAACCAGACTTCTGCATGATTGTGTATCGATTAGTACGGACTTATCTGACGGCTCCTGGAAAACCTTTGGCACGAAGCACAAGGAATCAATCCACGTTTCCTTGAGAAGAGCACAGGCGACACAAGGAAGTTGACGGCGAATAACTAAGAGCCTAAGGTATGCTGTGTATTGAAGATATGCCTGAGTGGGTAGACTTTCTAAAGAAGACCAGACCGAACTATATATGCACAGTCTGCGTTTATACAGCCTCTTGTGTCAATGAGTCCTTTCAAGCGTTCTCACAGTTTATAAACAGTACAGCTGGCGACGGTGGTAAATACGCTGTTGAAAACTCTGCGCGGAAATACCCAATCATTACACGCTCAGGTGCAGCTGTGGCTCAAGGCAGGCAGGCAGCTCTTGTTGAGCCACGCTCATGCGCGTCCTATGAGAATGTTAAATCACAGCTGCTTGGTAGGCTACAGCTCCCGACCTTAGACTATAAACAGTCCAGTTATTGTAGTCCACTCGTGTTTCGGCTAAAGATTGCTGGCCAAATCCGCTGTTGTAACCTCCGGGAATGAGTACATAGCCTTGGGCAATGAGTTCTACACTGATACGCTATGTTACACGCCCCCAAATAGCCAATATTGTGCGAATACCATACGTGTTTGCGTAATATAGTGTCCTAAACTCCACGTAGGCTTATTTTCTGCCTTAGGCTGTAATAGATATCGGCCTCGTTTTACGATTAATTACCGGTACCGGTACTGCGTTCTACGTGACCTAATGCGTAGGTTGGCTCAAGTATGACATAGTAGAGCCTAATATTTGCTCTTTGGTTCCTCAGCGGTTAAAATCCACTTGAAGATCAATACATGATTAAAGTATTACGTTATCAGATCAGTAGGCCTGGGGGAAATTTTGATCTAGCCGTAGCAAGCAACCACGATTAATTGCAAACCACAGCAAATCTCTGAAGCCAATCCAATCTAGTCAGTTGATCGAATAGTAAAAATTACGCTGCATAAACACATCACGGACATTGACATTACCCCATAGCATACCAGATGGCATGGTGTCACTAAGACTACGTGTTAACAATGCATGTAGTCACATAGCCTATATGTAGCCTACATGTAGCCTAGAAATAGGCCTATGAATATTCACATTGTGACCTTACCTGCGAATTTTTACGTTTGAAATTAGTTAATTGCTGCATTTGATATGACTGAAAGTGCTGTATATTTAATACACAAATCCGGGCGATAAGTTTATAAGTATCGTGAATAAATCGTAGGTCAACAAAAATTTAGACGTCTTAACGTAAATTAAATTTAGTAGATTTAACACGTGCAAGTCTACTTCTGTAGCCTGAAGTTTAACAATAAACCGTGTTAGTGATATATTGCGCATATTAGTAGTGAAAAACCATGCATGAAGAAGGATTTCCTGTTTCATTTGATAGCCTATTTAATGGCTCTAAATTGCCTTCTGGGCGTGGTTCTTCCTTATTGGACTTTCCGACTTTCTCGGTTTTTTCCAGTCACGATCACATAATTAGACTCCGCTAATGTTCACAGTGCTGTGATTCAGTTAAACAGGCTGACGACGTTTCGAAACCTGGCATGAACAAATCTTGTTTAAACACACAGTGTAAGCCCTAAAAGTTTATCAGTCAGCCCTAATTGTTGTTGATTATTCAGTGTGTACATGATCGTCATGGCTCATGGGCGTCAACAGAAATCTGAGCAGGACGGGGTAAGGGCGATTGAACTATCTATTTATACCCATCACGGAATGTTGATCATAAGCTCTAAATTTCTAAAGTGCCACTCTAAGGCTAAGCATAGGGCACCAGCTTATTCACGAGCGCTGCGTCCTGTCAGAGTGTTTGTCTAGAGATGCTCAAGGAAGATCCCGGTCCGGTTGCCATAGACGCCAGAGAGCGGAGGCAAAGGAGTTGCTAAGGCGGTGTTCGTCGAGGACGAGAAAGCCATGGCAGACGGAATATTAAACCGATATGAGTGGAAATTCTTGAAGAACCGGGGCTTAAATTTGCATTCAAAAGACTCCATTTAGGAGTAGAAAGTAGATGTGGGTTAAGCCTCAACTTGTCCCTGTTAAAAGGCGTCCCCGTGTAAAGGTGCCCGTACTGATCATGTAGGCTACAGGTGTTCTGAAATGGTAGTTCCATTATTCAATCTCTCTGTAATACGACACCTAAATCAGAATTTCGACTTCGATAAGCAATCGCGGAAGTTCATGGTTAACAAAATATGATAAATCTGTTATAAATTATGCGCGGTATAACGTGTCTAGGACTCTAGGTGCATACCAAATTCTTCCGCGATTGCTTATCGAAGTCTTAAGTGTCTCATGATTACAGAGATATTGAATAACGGAATAACGGAACTATACCATTCCGAACTATACCGGGCACGATCGCCAGGGACGCCTTCAAACAGGGGCACCTCCTCTGCACAGGTATTCGTAGTGTTACGTGTCTATATGCATGTACATGGAGTAGACCTACATACAATGAGTATTTGTGTATCGTATGGTATCGATGTATCGTATCTGAGAATTTGTAAAGCGCCTCTTGAACTACTAGCTATTCAGCGGGACAGCCCCGAGGAAATAAGAAAGTATGTGACGTTCCCCACAGTTGCTACATTAGCTCTCGTTATTGCCAATAAATTGTAGCCTACTTTATCTGACCTCTCTTATTTTGACCAATTGCACATTATCTTACACTAAACCTAAAAACGAGATATCTACAACTCTGTGCTATGACTTCTATTGCAATGTGACGAAGTAGTAGACCGATAGATTTCCATAAGACAATTCGTCATTTCGTCTCTGTGTAATGTACTGCATAGGTTATTACAACCCGAAAGATCCAACAATATACCTTACGGCCACCATCTCACGATCGATCCCTGCCAATAATCGCCGACACTCTAATGTGGAAAACTTTCATAATTAGAATGTTTTAATCTTTTTAATTAAGATGCATGTTCACCAGAGTGCGGTTATGCAACTGCTATAATAAAGAATACACTTACTTACTTAGACCAGGTTAATGGTTGACTAGTTGTTTGGTGCATTATTATTTCTTTTCAACTGACTTACACAGTTTGAGGTATTTGACCTCCTCCTATAATTGAACGAGATAACATCTGTCAATAGACTCAATATAAAAACTGCAGTAAAATTGTAGCAGAGTCTTTCGTGCAAAGTGCATTATGAGCCTACATCGCTGGACCGTAACCAAACACCGCCATTAACTTAACTTAGACCATAGCAGAAGATAACAAAACATGTGCGACTATAGTTATTTGAATCCTTTAGAAGAAACATTTATCAAACTAATGGCCTTTTCCTATGCCAGAATATTAAGCTAAAGCAGAGAAGAATTTTGACTGTAGTGTGTCTGTACTGAAAGCCAATTGTGTCGATGGTCGCTTAACAACCTCTCCCTTGAGTATCTTCTATACGTCGAGGATCCATTTCTGCATCTGTCTTTCACTGTAAACTGAAAACAATTCTTTACCATAAGTCCCATCCTGATCCATCCTCTTCCCTTACCTCTCTCACCATTTCAATCCGCTGCGTAGCCGTCTGACTATCTGCCTGCCTGGCACTTGGATCTTGACCTGGAATCATTTTCGACCATACCTACCTATCAATTTTGTTTTGACTGAGTGCCTGTGATTGAGCTGGTTCCCTGGACTTCGCTTTTTGAGGGTCTGTATAAATCTTGCGATTGCGATAAACGATATGAAGACTGTTAGTTTGAATTCTACATTTTCCAGCATAGACTATTAAACTTCCTGTTGTACGCATGTATTATGCACATACATTGTCTACGCATGTGCAGACACACCCCGCGGTGGGGGGCCACACTACAAATCAACAACCCCGACAACAAATCGTTTAACATATCCGCATCTCCAAAGCCCTGTAATTAACCATCATTATAAATGTGTGACCGATGGTACCATATGACACCATGTTTATCGCACTAGGTACTGTCCTAGTCACCGCATCCTGTTGCACAGTGACCCGCACAGCTAGTCCTACCGTATAGTATCTGGAGTATTAATTAAAACGGCAATACCGTTGAATATGTTCCAATTTGTAGGCTATAATACTTAATTATATACATAAACCATGCTTAATTAGAATGGGCAGAGACATAGGACGTTCGGCTCCTGTGAACCACATAGACACATAATTTGTATATAAATATATCTATTACGCATGCAGATATGCGCGATTGCGCATGCTAGCCATCGAGCCCTGTAAACATATACAGCTGCTCTTGCGGAACCGCCTACTGACTAGAACTACGAGCTTGGTGCATTATTCAAACCTTAGTTCGCAGGATTTCCAATAACCTTATTAATTTTAGACTACCAGTAAACAATTACCAAAGTCACCTTACCAAGTAGTGGCAGTTTTAACGGGAAGGTCAGGAAGGGCACTCCCTTAACTGAACCATCAGTCCTAGCTGTACATATGCTGTGTTTGTTGAATACCACGGTGACTGAGTAGTTAGAGCACTCGGACTGTAACGCTGAGAATATATGCCTACGTGTCCGAGCTTTCACCGAGGTGCACAGAGCACAGGCAGTGGCGGAATAAGCAGTCTGAGGAAGTCATTCACGCACTGTAGCTCAGAACCAGCGCATTCTCAACATTAACTCATGAATCAGAAGTAAATCCTGAGAAATTTTGGTAGTCCCTCTTTTGTGTCATTACTAAATAAATATTCGAAAACTGTTTACGTTTATTTCACTTGTAATGCACATATCAACACTTATTCTTGAAGTGGGACGTTATTTGTATTAATTTATATTAATAATGTGTGTTAATACGGCTAATAAAACAATCGCCTAAGTGCCCTCTTGACAGGTCAGTTAAGCATTTGTAAACAGATGACATGCTGTTGCAGGCTAATTTATTCAAAACACACAATGTAAATGTATTAACTATTACTACGATGAATGACTTAAGATCTCAAGTGTAAAAGAATTTAATGGTTATACAGAACCATTGATGAAACGTATGATTTGCAAAATATTAGCCAACTATTTTGCCATAATTTAATTCACAAGTCAACTACATTGAATCACGATAGAATAAGCCTTAAACGGTCGATATTGTAGTTTGAGATAGAGACCTATATATATAATTTCGTTTATTGAAAATAGAAAGTTGACAGACCGCAACTTCTCACATAGAAGAAAACAGAGGGAAAATAGCTATAATTATTAGTGTTATCGTCAGATGTCAGTACGGCAGTGAACCGATGGATTGGATTAAGTTACGAACAGTTCTATCTCTTTGATATTGACTTAAAGAGCACACGAGGGATGAAGCTACGATCGTCTTTATTTGGCAATTCAAAGTCATGAGGTCTTTGGCGCAGTGCATAGCTACGTCGGACTGTCGGTGGAAAAAGGCTACGCAGAACATGACTTGAGTTCCATATGACTGCCTGAAAAAGCTGATTGTCTGCCTTTTCCATCATACAGACTACATCAGGCTGCTGAGGCGGGAGGTAGCCCATTCGCTTGACTCGTTGTAAAAACCTTTGTAGACTGTTTCGTTCGCTAGCTGAGGTGTACCCCCACCAGGCTGGTGAGGCATACAGAAGGCGTGCAATTGTGGTAGCCCGTGTGACCTCGTGAAGCGCCGCTGATGGAAGACCGTGTGCCCTCAGAACTCTGATCGCATGTAGCGAGCTTGAGCAGGCGCCCACCACCTGACGGACATGAGCCGATGCTCTTAAGTCGTCGGTGATAGTGACTCCTAGTATAACCATTTCGGTTACTCGCTCCATATCCATTAGGGGCGGGACATCCTTGTTTCTGCAGCCACGTCGGAAGATCAGCATTTCACGAGATTTGTTCTTATTCAGTCTAAGATTGTTCCTTTCCGCCCAGTCAGATACGTTGTTCAGCTCCTCTTGAATCGAGTGCCTCATGCCAGCTCCTGTGATTAAGTAAGTATCATCTGCGTACTTGCTGATCTTGTTCAGGCAGTGAATGGGATGTAAATCAGAAGCTTCTATGACATAACCCGACGGACCAAACCCGGACCCCTGAACAACGCTGGCATTGATGGATGCCAGTGTTGATGTCTGTCTTCCATAGCGTGTCATGTGCTTCCGCTCGTGGAGAAACTCGACCAGCCAGTTGTAGATTTGGTCTGGGATGTCGAGCTGGCAGAGTTTACGAGCTAAGGTGGAATGTCGCACGGAGTCGAACGCTTTAGAAAAATCCAGCGAAATCAACGTCACATATAGATAAGATGATTTATTCAACCTTGATTAAGATGATTTAATCGAGCTCAAAGATATTGCAAGCAATTTCATGGAGACATTAGACCTACTGTGAAAGTGAAGTTCAGCTCTTTAAATGGAATTTATTCGTTCTTTGACCACTTTTCTGCATGCAGACGAAGTTGAGATAATTACAGGGAACTGTTTTATAAGATGACAACGTGGATGCCATCTTCTCAAACTGCTTAACAATACATTTCGTAACAGAATGAAATTCTTAATTAAATATTTAAACTAAAACTTCAGCTGTTTTAGTCTGTTTAGAAATTTATTATTTACTTAATAGGAAAATGAGGTGAAAGCATGTGCGTCGAATTGGACCTGGTCATTCGATCTTGTTTCAGTCTGCTCAGCATTCTGTAAGTTTGCTTAATAAGAAAAAAGAAGCGAAAGCACGGGTGTTGAACTAGTCCTGGTCTCCTTGTTTCAATCTAGGGGCCTATTCAGCATTCTGTATGTTTGCCTAATAAGAAAAAAGAAGCGAAAGCACGGGTGTTGAACTGGACCTGGTCTTTCGTGTTGGAAAAAGTCTCGACCAGCTTAAGTCAGCTTCTGTTGTCGTGTTACAGCTGTTCGACGTCTCTCTCTATGTTTAATTCTACGATGGAGTGTAGCGACGTCTCACAGGCCACGCTGGCTGCCAACTTGGGGTAGCTGGCCCTCGCTATGCCTCGGGTGCTGATCGACTCCCAGACGGCAGACTCACTTCTCTGCTCCTGATGCTGAAGCTGGGCTTGCGTCTGCAGGCGACCCACGCTCGACGTTGAGGACGATAACAGAAGATCTTTAGATTTTGTCTGACCTGGTTCAGGATGAAATAACAAAAGTTATTTCTTATGAGTACTATCGTAATTACTATTATTACTATTTTATTGTTATTATTATTATTAATTTCATCCCGAGGTACACAGGATCCTTCAGGGACTTAAACATTATTTAAAAAGAGTGAAATAATGTCTGAGACTACAAGTGTATATAATTATTAGTATTATAATTTATTAGTGTCATTACTATAATTATTATTAATTATCAATTATAAGTTATTATTGTCCGTATTTTCAGCGCCGTTATCTGACTAACGACGAAGCATCAAGCGACTGCGCTGAGCAGTAGAGGTTAAGGATATGTATACACGTACTGAAGGTCTCTACACAGCAGACATTGAAAGGGAGAATCAAAATAGCACACTTAGCCTTACAGGACGAATGTTTAAACCAATCAGCTAAAGTGTCGTCACACTGATTTCGAATTATGTGATTCAGACCAACTTTAACTTATTATACTGTACAGGCGCTGCTTTCTAAACAACCTCTGGCAGTCAGCTGCTGATAAACTCTGCATAGAATGTTCAGATTAACCGTGTAAAGATTTGGCTTACAATCGTCAAATCTGCTGCAGTTGCGAGATTACTTATAAAGTAGACTGCATTGCATTTAAGATATTGTGTGTATGGCTGAAAGGCATGAGCCATCTATCCCCCAACGCTATTGACTCAGTTCACCCTCTATTCTCCTCTACCCCACCCATTACTGGAACGATTTAAATTTAGGTGCAGTCGTGATAGTGACACAGGACTTGAATACAATGCACACACAAAATCGGAAATGATTATATATAACGCCGCGTGTTCACAATGAATGTTGCATAATATTAAACTGTGTCGTGATATCGATACTAAAGACGATTGCAAGAAATCGTATTCGCAATCTTATTAGAGATAAAGTGCTATTCAGTAGCCTAACGCAGGTCATCGGCTTCTACACTAGCTCTGCGTCACATTAGAGGGATTACTTATACAATCGTCAAATCTGCTGCAGTTGCGAGATTACTTATAAAGTAGACTGCATTGCATTTAAGATATTGTGTGTATGGCTGAAAGGCATGAGCCATCTATCCCCCAACGCTATTGACTCAGTTCACCCTCTATTCTCCTCTACCCCACCCATTACTGGAACGATTTAAATTTAGGTGCAGTCGTGATAGTGACACAGGACTTGAATACAATGCACACACAAAATCGGAAATGATTATATATAACGCCGCGTGTTCACAATGAATGTTGCATAATATTAAACTGTGTCGTGATATCGATACTAAAGACGATTGCAAGAAATCGTATTCGCAATCTTATTAGAGATAAAGTGCTATTCAGTAGCCTAACGCAGGTCATCGGCTTCTACACTAGCTCTGCGTCACATTAGAGGGATTGTCTAGAGTAGACACTGTCTAGTTATAGCCAATGAAGACTAAAATTCCGTTTCCCAGAGAGAGACGTGAGAGAAGAAGACCGAGGACTGTAACAGTTATGTTGGGTTGTTATTACATTGAAAGATAAATGGAAATGCAGTGGAGTGAATGAATCCTGGTAACATTTCCTGAACAGGTGGCACTAGTTTTTGGAAAGAAAAGCTGACAGCTTGTGACAGATGGTGAATGATAGGATAGGTGAAGGAATAAATAAACATGAATAATAATAATAGTAATAATAATAATAATAATAATAATAATAATAATAATAATAATAATAATAATAATAATAATAATAATAATAATAATAATAATAATAATAATAATAATAATAATAATAATTAATAATAATAATAAAATAATAATAATAATAATAATAATAATAATAATAATAATAATAATAATAATAATAATAATAATAATAATAATAATAATAATAATAATAATAATAATCATAATAATAAATAATAATAATAATAATAATAATAATAATAATAATAATAAAATAACAATATCAAAGGCTGACATCCTACTTGGAAAACTTTCGGACGTTCTTTTACCAAGGATGTCCGTCATGCGCAGGCTCTCCTGCGTCAGTATCTTCTCAGGAAGTCTTCCTCCCTCCTGCTCCCTCCTCCTCCTCCTCCTCCTCCTCTTCCTGCATGGTGTTCCTCTGTGATGGCCCTCAGTGATGGAGCCTTTGAGACGATGGTCGTTCGACTCTTTGTCTTCGTCTCCTTCAGTGGAGCGATGACTGAGGAGGGATCGTCGCAGCTGACGCAGACGCTGCTCAGGGCGTCCCAGTTGATGGCCAGCTCCGGATGGAAAAGACTCGACGAACTGTCGCTTATCAACGACCCAGAACGAATCGCCTTCACCCAGACTCCAACCGCATCGTGGGTCAGCAGCGGTGGCAGAGGGACCCCGTCCTGACCAAGCCTCGGGACATCGTCGGTCATTGACTCGAGGGAACCATGTTGAGAGTCGACCGTCGCCTCGGACAGGCTGCGGTCCCTCTGCAGAGCAGCACCGATCGTTTCGTTTTGTTCAGCCTCCAGTGGATCGTCAGTCATCGAAGGAAGGTCCAGCTGGTTGTAGTACTGCGTGTTGATCAGCCGCTCGTGCTCCTCGTCCTCCACATCCAGTCCGGCCGCATACTCGGCTGGGACCTCGTCAAGTGCATCGAGGGAAGTCCGTGCTGTGTGGAGGCCAAACGAGCTGTGTCGCACCCAGCCATAACCCACGTAGTCTTCGTTGCTACGATACGAGGATCTGAGAGAGCTGTTGCTTCCGCCGTGGGATGTTGAGTCCAAGAGGTTTCGAATGGATGCGATCAGTTTCCTCTCGCTACTCAACTCCTTCACCTGGTGTGAAGACGCCGCCAACAGGCTGCTCCTTCTGCGCGACTGTTCACTTCTCGGACGGATCTGCTCCTCTTCGATCTGCGTAGCATCTTCAACAGACGAACGACTCTTTTCAACCGTCGTACTCGGCGTCTCTCCATAATGTTCCGCTATTCCGCTAATATCTTCATCAACATCTGTCGTGTTATCGCCGTTCTCCGTTGTCGCATTGTTTTCGTTATATTTATCACGATTCGTTTCTTCGTCGAGTTTCTTCGTTTTGGCTTCTTCGTCCTTTGCCTTCTGTTCTTCGTTTCTTTCGTGTTCGTAATTGTCTTCGTCATCCTCGGAAACGGATCGAACGGGAATCGTCATCGATGACTTGTGACTGATCGAAGACGTCTCGAAAAGCATCCGCTGCGTCTGTATCTCTCTGAGACACCTCTGCGACGTGCAGTAGACCCCCTTCCCACGCCCACCATCCCCAGGGTCAGGTTCCAGCGGAGTCTCATTGACGGCTGACGCGGGTAACATTGATGGTGACGGCACTTGTGTCGGTGGCGCAACTGTTTGCTCATCTCCAAAGACAGGCTGCTGCTGCTTCTTCGGCTGAGTGATGCCTAATTCCGGAAGAACTGCCTAAAAGACAACGCTATTTTAGCTCAATGTTGTAAAAGTTAGCAACAGTCGTAAAGCTATAGTCCTTAGTCTATACACTTTGGTCCTTAGTGTAGAGCGAACTGCAAGAGGTTTAGCACCAAGCAACTTGTTTAGCGCTCGTCGCGTAGGCCTAAGCTCCGCTGTTTAATAATTATATGGATTAGATCACAATTTACTCCCTCGCTGTATAAGTTTAATATAAAAAATTAAAATGTATTGCAAAACAAGCCCGCCTGTTGGAGTCGAACTTCTCTGTTATTTGACCTTCGGTCACCTTAGATCCTATTGGATTCAGACTTCATCGCGGAAGAGTAAGATGGACAAAAACTATCACATCGCTGTCCTTAAATCATTCCACTTGCTTAAAATACCAGCACGAATATAAGACCATGTCCTTATCACTCATCTACAACACACTGCAATCCTCCCAGCCATCCGATCTTCGTCAGTTATTCACAGTTCAACCACTTCGCTCAACGCGCTCCTCTTCCGCCCTAACAATTCCCAGCAGACGATCCCCTTACCGACCGATACACCCTGGGTGCAAGCACAGAAGTTGCATGGGTAGTTTACAGCGCGGGTAAATATGCTGGAAGTTGCTCACCGTTTTAAGTGAACTCGGTGGTTTTGTTAATTTCCTTTGATCTTTGTTCTTGGCTTTTAGTTTTCTCTCAAGACGATTTATCTTATCTGAAAACAAAAGTTACTTATTCTGTAGCCTATAATTGCTTCTAATGCAACTTTCTGACTTATTGCTAAATAATAATTATAAGGGAAAGTTCATTTCGAGGTAAACCTACAACTAGGAAGATTTGAGTGTGCATGCAGTGCAGCAGAAGGGTGTTCAGTGTTCACGGTGCCTCCTAAGAAACGACATAGAAATCTGATTATTTTGTTTTACTTTAGTGCATTGCTGTAAGCTAGTTACTTTAACAAGGTAAAGCGCGCACTGTGATAGCTTTCGCACTTAATATTCGACCAAGTTGAAGTAAAATACAAATCATGCTAACTTGGGCTCCCACCTACGAGTAGTTCCGTCACTGCTCCTTCTTATCTCAGAAACCGCGTCAATACCATCAATTCATCTATGTAGTTTATATAATGCGATGTAACAGCATTTATACGGCGCCTTTTAAAACGCCTCCCAAAAGCGGATGCATACTGTATAGCCTACACATGTATACAATTATCTGAGCATGCAAATATACAACTTCACACACAGACAACTATTGGCACCTATTATAAATGCCTGGTATCGTGAGAGTGTATACCTTGTTGGGTCTGACTGATGAGTCTGCTTTTCAGTGTAATGCGTTCTTTGTTCTGGCCATTGCTGTGCATCAGGTTGACCCAACATGGACCGAGAACAGTCTTCTCATTCTGCAGCTCCTTTTCCTTCTCTTGAACAGACTGAACTGACGATGAGTGATGTAGGGCAATTAATCCGCTGTTCAGTCGTTCAGGCTGAACGGATGGTCTGGGCGAAACACTGTCCTTCACCTGATTACAACAGATTTAACAGCTGTAACTGTAAGAAGTGCAGCGATGACTGTATTAAATGATTCCGTTTCAAACGGTATTGAAAGGGTCAAGCTGTCTAGAAGATTGACCCTTTCATGAAGAACATAACATAACCAAAGCATAACATACCGTAACATAACATATATAACATGTAAAATACAACATATTATAACATACCATAACGTATCATAATATAGTTTAGCATATCATTGCATAACATACCATTACATAGTATATTGTAACATACCATAGCACACAATTACATAATATACCATGACATGATATAATATAACATGACATAATATTATAATATAATATAACAATATAGCATAACATAACACTACATGGATTTAAAATGATTCAGAGACATAATCTGTGTAACAACAACCATTCATATCACTGGCTGTATTCTATAACCAATCCTTCTTGTTAGAAGCTATGAAAATAATGGCCTATAATAGCTGGAAATCGTTAGCCTAATTTGTCATTATTCCGGTTCGGTTTCAAACGAAGTATATAGCATCCGTTTAAACCTATTAGTCAGCGCCTCTCCCAGATGACTACCAATGACTTCTATGACGCCATGATATCAGTCATATTAATGCTTAGCTGCTGAATGAACGCACCTGCAGTGACTTGAGGCGCGGTTTATCGTCACGTGCGAACCAATCATGGCGAAGGATGGTTTCTATGGACGGTCGAGCAGTTGGTCGGAATTGGAGAATAGATCTCAACAAGAGACAAAGATCTGCATAGGAAGGAAAAACATACACAGAGGATAATAATACACGCAATGCATCATTTTGACTCCATCCACTATTAGACCAATGGCAATCGTAATAGTAACAGTAATTCTGTCATTCTGATTCGAGTATTGGCATGTGGCAGTAAATCTCATGTTATTCAATCATTTAACAGTATTACTAGTAATTGTAAGTGTTTACATTTATAG
The DNA here is from genome assembly GCA_020284085.1 of Aporrectodea caliginosa. Taxonomy (NCBI): domain Eukaryota; kingdom Metazoa; phylum Annelida; class Clitellata; order Crassiclitellata; family Lumbricidae; genus Aporrectodea; species Aporrectodea caliginosa. Next base: position 438,890 of record JACEVL010000191.1, read on the forward strand.
CGCAAATGATTTATAGACATTTTTGAAATAAGACGTACGGCTGTGGATGCGCCGTACGTGCTTCTAATAATGAAAGACGTGTCTTATTTAGGCCTACATCAGATTACGTATAGTCTATTGTTGAACAACATAATATATATATAGGGTCATAGGCTATTGCTAGCATGACATTGACGCAGTATACAATAGTGGGACATGGTAGGCGATTGGTCAGGTGGCTTGCCTTATAAGGCGGAGAGTATGAGTTCGAGCCTCATCCTCATCCTCTGAGAAGGTTTCTGTGCAGGGACCTTGAGCAAGTCCTTCACTTACAATTGCTCATCGCCATCGATCGATGCTTGGTCATTAGACATTGGCGCTTATAAATGCATAAGATTAATAACATTAATAATAATGCATACTATCCCTAGCTCTCATTGACTTTCCATAACTAAGACTTAGCTATGAAGAATTAGCTAAGTCACTTTGACTGTTGAGTAATTGAGGTTACCGACGGAGAGGCTGCGATGAGTGAAATCTAGGCAATGCCAGCAGTTGTAGAGAGTCAGATCTTCGTCTGTGAAGGGAGGGAACTTGTGAAGAAGGAAGTATAGCACGATCCCACTAACAACAAACAAAACTGATTCTAATAATTACACAGTCATGTAGAACGGCGTTTCTACCCTATGACGAAGTTTTGCAAGAAATTAAACCATAATTCAGAATGCATTTTAATAGAAGAAGAAGAGCTGTCCCTTGCGGGAATCCCAAGAGACATTCATCGCCATGAAGTGTTAGCGACATCATTTTCTTAGCCTCGGTATATGAAGGCGGGTGGCCCTCTCATCTTCCCACCGACATGCGATGTACGGTCAGTGTACTCATTATGACTGAGTTGGCTATGGGGGCGCAGGTGAATCAGAAATCTCGAAGCAAATTTCTGTTCTGCGTGGCGAGGATTTGAACACCCGACCTCTCGATTGACATTCCAGCACACTAACCACTAGACTATCACGCACCCCATACCATAACATTATCCTAAAAACTAAAAGCAAATGACTTCATTTTTCCAATGCAACGACTGCAACGAATGAAACGTACCATCACAAAAACAAAGGCTCAATCAAACTGCGTTACAACATTACCAACGTCAACTGCATCAATATCATCATATAAATAGGTGCAGCCATCACGATCCACATAACATTTGAGGATCGCTGAGGAATGGAGTTCCTAGGACATCGGTCAACCAATGGCCTGAAGTAATTGCAACTGTAAGTGCTCATTTGTATAGCGCCTCTTTGTATAGCACCTCTTCAATAACACTCATCAGAGATGTTCCACACCTGAGTGACCTGACGATACTAGACTACAGCGAATAAGCTTGTTATTCAGACGCCGTTATATATAATTATATAGACCTTTGTATAATTATATAGGCCTACATAGGCTACATGTATGCATAATTATACAGGTCTGTATATATTATATAGGCCTATATATATATAATTATATAGGCCTATGTCTTAAGTCTTGAAACGCTGAGTATACTTGCATGGACCATATGTCCGATAGGAATCCGTTGTATCGAAGTCCTCTTAGAATCTCTGGAGCCATATAACCGGAAGTACCGACCCTTTGATGAAGAAGAAAATCCCGATCCGGAAGAACACACGCCAGACCGAACTCTGTGTACATTACAACAGACAGTATCGAGTCTGCTGGCATCCGATGATATTATTATTGTTAATAATTATAATAGTAATAGTAATTCAATTCAATTTATTTTTCCTGTAACCGACAACATATTTACAATTATGGCAGTTATCATTCAACGACGTTCCGGTTACCAAGTGGAGGACCCTGAAGGGATGGATTATAATGGTAATAGTAATAGTATATAATAGTATTTTGTCGTCGTTGTCGTCGTCGTTGTTGTTGCTGTAGCCTCGTCCAAGGTTTAAGAAAATCTAGCCTCGCGGTTGACCAGAGCTAACGAGATTACATGGTCGTCTTTTAATGCTCTTTATGTTTTTATTACTTCTAGGCAATTAGTTCCAAATTAGCCGACGAAGATGATGAACTATGAAATAGATTTACCAGCGATCTTAGCTGTTCCGTGGTTGGTGAGTAAGATGTTCGCACATGTCAAATTCCTAAAACATAAAAGTCATTCACTCGTCATAAATCGAAGTCCGTGAATGCTGCACCGCTGGTCTACCCTGCAAGCATATCAGTATGGAGCCCAAACAATTATAGGACCCATATTCTCCTATGGGACCCATAGACCTATAGACCGACATGGGATCCCATCCAATGCCATGGCAATACCGACAGAGTAAAGACGTAGCTTAGACCCTGTACCGGAACCAGTGGTCAAATTGTTCATTCATAGGTAGACGATCTCTAAATCTTAAATCTAAGCTTATTCTCAGGAATCTATCAGCAATAGCCTACTCGATATATGCACTATACGAACGAACATCAGATCGTCGATTATAGTAATCAAGGTTACGTTTCGTGACGGACTTTCTTTCTTTTGGTGACGAATCTCAGTTTAGGTTGCTAACAAATACTAGCCACACCCTCCATGACCAGATTAAACGCTGAGTATACATGTAAGTCAGTGACTACGACCTTCTCCCCCCCTGTCAATTGCACTGGTCATGCTCACATAACCGTGTTCTCCCTAGATTTGATTCCCTTACCAGGCGTGGCTTCTTAGCTAGGATGTTGTACAGTTAGACATGTGCTTTCTAGTTGACTTAATTTTCCTCTAATTATCGTTTTCTTTGTACATAAATTATTTCTGACTTTGTATGTAAAGCGCTGAGCGTTTGCTTGCGTTTAATAAAGAACATTCTTACTTACTTACTTATTTAGGTTTATATATAGGCTCTATAGTATATTACATAATTATGCCGGTAGGCCTATATGCATAGGCTATATATATAATATTCGCACACTATGCACTACAATACTACATGCAAGATTCAAAGGAACCCACAAAGGCAGACCAAGACTGAGCTGGATAGACGATATAAACCAGGACATAACATCACTTGGACGGACTAGCATTAAGGGGAGCAATGGACTTGACAAATGACCGAGGACAATGGAGATCATTTATTCGTACACTTCGCCGCCAACTGGCTGGCGTCAGGAACTGATGATGATGATGATGATGACATATAGGAATATTTTTAAATAAATAAATATATATATATACAATAATACATAATGTACAGATATAATATTATATTGACATAATTGGTATTGCCTGTGGACGACATCCAGTCGTTGAAGGTGTCGCAGTCCATGTAGGATTCCTTTCATGAAGTCGCGACACTCCTGCTCCGTGAATCCGTTGCGAGGAACGACTGACGCGAGGCTCCCTCTGCCGGGAAACTCCTGAACGAGGTAGATGGCGGTCGCCGTGTGAAAGACTTGGTACAACTTCAGCTGAACGTTCGTTAACAGAATGTAGACGCCATTGTTCATTGATGCATGCTAAAACTCTTTATGCTAATTAATCATTAGGTTATTTTATTCTATATATATACATAGTAACATATAAGTATATATGTATGTATGTATGTATGTATGTATGTATGTATTTATGACGATCAAAAGTCCATAATTATGAGATCGTTACACAGCAAGTCTTGAAGTCAGCAAGTATGGGTCTCATTTATTGCCTGTGGGTACGTATCAGGGTAAGAGATGATCCAAGATGTCGTGCATGGGATGGGGTAAGAAGATTGGCGATGGGCAGTGATCATATAGCTATATTTTGCCCAATATGCAGACCTGTGTGACGTTCGCCATCTCCTCCCCGACTGTGCGCTACTACAGGCGGTTTATGTAAAGGAGAGGTAACGTTTTGAAGTGAGATTTGAGTTCTGCTGATGTCCGACAATGTAGAGTAGTCTTTAGGTCTGGCACCAGTTTCCTTTCTAAACCCAGGTTTCACAGGGAAACGGTAATCAGGTTGTGGGCGGTCCGTTAATCTAGTGCTTCTGCGTGGGCCTAAGGTCTCGGGTTCAAATCCATCCGATTCCTCTAATATTGGTTTCTTGACGAAGGTTTCCAAGGGTAATGTAATGTAATGTAATGTAAATGTAATTAGGGGCCGTCCATAAAGTACGTCACGCTCCAGGGGGGAGGGGGTTTAAGAAAGTGTGACAGTTTGTGACAGGGGGAGGGGGTCAGGCCATGTGTGACGTCACACATTTATTTATTTTTTATTTTATTTATAATTTATAATTTATTTTTTAGTAGAATTTCATAGCTTTAAAAATAATTTTCAAAAATTTTCTGAAACATTTTAATTAGTTTTATGTCAAAATAGCATGAAATGCATATCTCCTGAATGTGTTTTTCACGATTCCTCTCGCTAGGAGCGCTAGTAATAATGCTGTTGCGAAGCCTTGTTTATGTATTAGCCTTGCTTTCGGAAGTATTATTATTTCTATGTTGAAAGTGTGACGTACTTTAGGGGGGTCCGAGTTTTGTGACAGTTTGTGACAGGGGGAGGGGGGTAAAATGGTCAAAAATAGCGTGACGTACTTTATGGACGGCCCCTTAGTTAACTTCTATTGCGCCGGTGTCTAATGCACAAGGCATCAACCGATGGCGCATCAAAACAATCCGTAATCAGGTCAACATCCAGAAGATCAGTCCGTAAGAGACAGAGAGGCAGCCTAAGGTGGATAAGCAATTTGAAAGAGGTAAGTTTTCAGCCGAGAACGAAACGACACAAGCGACTGAGCACAGCGCACAGATACAGGAAGAGAGTTCCAAAAGGCAGGCCCAGCAACCGAAAAAGCTCGTTCACCGAGAACAGTTCTTGATTAAGGGTATGACCAGACAAAGACAATCAGATGACCTCATTGAATAATGATAAGTCAGAGGAATAAGAACAGATTTTAAATATTGTGGTTGGCTAGAGTTCGAAGTTTTATAAACTATGAGCCCCAGTTTGAAACGAATTCTTTCATGAACAGGAAGCCAATGCAGAGATTTAAGCAGAGGGGTTATATGTTCATATTTGGATGTATTAGTTATGGCTCTAGCCAAAGAGTTCTGAACCCTCTGCAGCTTCAGTATGTTTGATTTATTGATACCAGTAAGAAGTGAGTTACAATAGTCTAGGCGACTGGAAACCAATGCATTTGCCAGAGATAATCTTGCAGACATGGGCACATAACGCCTAATTCTGCGTATATCACGAATGAACATATAGGATGCCTTACAAATACTGTTTACATGGCTGCGGCGGAAGGGAGTTCGGCAACTTTCGGTGGAGGTTCCGAAAAGTCAGGGTTCGTAGTGGTACTCACTTCCTTACTTACTTGTCTATCAGATTCTAAGGATTCTATTCTATTCAACAGACTTCTCTGATCTTTAGACAATTCAGATTGAGTCCTAGACAATTCAGATTGGTTTCTAGACAATTCAGACTGAGTTCTAGACATTTCCGATTGGTTTCTAGACAATTCAGTTTGTCCTTCGAACAGGTCTCCTAGTCTTTGTCTTAGGTCAGACTGTCCTTCCTTAATTTGCCTTTCAAATTTAGACTGTCCTTCAAAGAGGTCCATCAATCGTCTATCCATCTTGTCTTGTCCATCCGTGAGTCGATCATTTAGTCGTTTGTCTAAGTTATTCTGTCCATCAGTGACGTCACTTAGTCTGCTATCCAGTTTATTTTGTCCAGCAGTCACCTTTTCTATACTTTCCAACACGCGTTCGAGAATAGAGGCTCGAAGCAACTCTGGTGAAAGAGGCCTGACTTCACCTTGCTCACTTACTTCCAAAGAATGCAATGATTCACGAGACATACTTAGAAATTATTATTAAAGATTATGCAACAAACAGTCTCAATTATATACAACGTTTCAAGTAAACATTTAACTTTATCCTACGCAGTTTCTACTGGCAGTGACTTGCAATTACAATCAAATTAAAGAAACAGATGATTATTTACCCATCTTTGGAACAAAGGACATGATTAATAATCCACGGCAATCATAGGTTACGAAGACAGAAGATAATCCAGCGAATAAGCGGAGACGACGACAGAGAGTAATCCAGCGAATACGATAAAATCCCGTTACGAGTTCACATTTCCTCGCAATTCAGACAATCGACAATATTATTCCAACCGTACTCGTTTCTACTTTAAACTTCTATAGCGGACTATTTGACTCTTAGGAAGAGACTAACGCAAGTGTTTCTCAATTCCTTATCTAATCTACTTCGAAAATGGGGACTCAAAAAGAAATGATCTCTCGGACGACTCGGCAACGACTCCTTGGTAATCCATCGATACAGATCTAACCTCCAGGACGTCTCGGCAACGAGTGACAAATTTTACTAGTGGCAGGGTCTCTAATCAGACACTTCAACCAATCAGCAGTCCAGCTCCAAATGCTAACCTTATATGGACACGAAATAAGACAGAAAATCGATGACGTAGGGGATGAGTCAGTGGCTCTGCTGCTGTACCAGGCGTGCCTAGCGCGTGATCAGTGGCTGAAGGAAAATTCCAATAATAATGCTATCCACGGCGAAACTACCGAGGCCAAGCACGACACCATCGTTTCGTCGTCTCGCCACTTTCCTACCGCTAGAGGTCTCAGGGGGCGGGCACAAGTAATTCTAAAAATAGCCTCTAGTAAGGATTTTATAGATCATTACACCTGTAGACCTAAAGGTAAACCTAAGTAGTAAGAAAGAAATAATTACTAAATGTGTGTCTTTTAAATGCCCTTAAAACTGACCACGTTCTGATGTCCAGAAGTCGATGCATGTGCCGCGATTTCGTTTCTCACTTGATACCAGTGAGTTTCCGATTTATCAATTATCTTTATTCCAACCTAAATTTAAAAAAGTAACTTTGACAGGAACGTCTGAACAGTGCAAGCAAAGAAAACAAATCAAAGTTTGGTGCATAAGTCGAGCGTTATAATTTTTCAGCAGGGCTTTTCAGAAGTAGGCCTAGATCCGATGTGCAATGAATAGGCCTACAGGGCTACCCAGCATCGAGCATCATACAGTTCAGAAGTCTAATCATTATCGATGTTTATTCAGGCTAAGTAGCTAGGCTTATCTTCTGCTCAAGCGACCATGCATGTAGTATATAATATATATTTCAAACGCTGCTGACTATGCTACTATATATTATATAGTAGCATATAGTCAGCAGCATTTGAAATTTTCAAATAAAGCAGGGCTTTAGCCAATGATTGAATACTCAGACGGTGTTGGAAGGTGTAGGCTACGTAGCGCTGCTATTTTAATCTTATTCTTAGACTCGAATTTGAAATGCCCTAGCGTTAAAGAAACCATGGATCATTCTGAAATATATTTTTCAGTTAGGCCTATTTAGAATTTTAAAATGTTCATAAGAGAATGAGATGTGTAGGGAGTAAAGCTGATTCTCCTCACGTACTGCACCTTCAAACTATGTAGGCCTATTTCATTTAGAGATTCACTTTTCTTGCGCTGCTAAGCAAAAATCGCCACCGCTATTGTAAACTCCAAATTTCTAAAACGCTACTCTGAAGCTAAGCGCAGGGCACCAGCTTATTCAAGAGCGCTGCACTTTGGAAGGAGGGCAATGTTAGATACAGTTGCATTGTATAAGAATTATACCTTTGTTGCGCCATCTTTAGCGATCTCTTCGGCCACTCTAGCCTTGCAGTTGGCGCCGTCAAAGGTGGCCGAATAGACGACTCCGAAGTCTCCTCTGCTGACCAGGCCCCGTAGCGTGTATCCCTTCATCAGCAGTTCGGCATAGTAGAGCATCCTCCACACGGACGCCTTGTCCACCTCGTACGACCTGTAACCACGCGCCAATATACAGCGGATCTGACGAATGTCGTCCTCCATGAAATGCTCCACGCGGGGAGCAACGTCTGGAAAGAAAGACCCATCCTCCGTTCCGCGGAAAATCCCCTCTGACGTTGCTCTGCCTGCTCGGAAGACCAGAAAGTCTATCTGTTCTTTAGTTAGTCCGCCATTATTACGATCCGCAAATACTTCCTGCTTCTGATTAAATATATTTCCTTGATTCCAATTCTTCCATTGTTTGTTTATTTCGGTGGATTCGCTATCAACAGCACGACGATACCAGCGGAGTGACAGCAGTCTCTTGTGAACGGGTGGAATCTGCACTTTTCGTTCAGACATAGTTCAGTTACAGGTCTAATACATTCTCACGTTGTTTACCTAATCTTAATTAAAATGCATACGTCATGCCCTCGTTATAGGCCTATTTATTTTACAATGACGTTTTCTGATTAGGCCTAGTTACCAAAGAGTCCTTATCAGGGGTGGACTGGGGAGTTCAAGCGGCCCGGGAAAAAAACAAAAAGCGGCCCTAACTTCATGACTTTTATTTTCTTTGTGCATTTTTTCATGCATACCCGAGGGCCAGTGACCTCCAAAGTCATGGGTCACTTTACAAATTACATTATGCAATAACAAAAAACGATAAATCGCATATATAATTTATAATTATATATAAAATATTAAGAATGCGTCAACTCAAGTTATAAATCAATTTATTCGGACTCACTGCCAGCGTTGTGTTGTCAGTTAACTCCGACGGCTCCGTAACATTTTCTAAATGTAAGGTGGGAATAAAGTTTGTTGGCACGACTGATTGGACCGAATGCTGATTGTTTTCATCGTTTCGATTTGTGTCGGGTTGTTTACTTGCAGAAGGTGTTTGTTGAGAGCTGGTGTCTTCAGTTTGAATTGGAGTGGCTTTAAATAAATCGACTAGATTTCGGCATTTAGCTCCATCTTTACCAAGAATCTTTAGTTTCTTATCTCTTACTTTCTCCGCACCACCTTTACATTTACGTTTCGGATTTATATCACTCATAACCGTAACATATCTTATTTAATTAATATTACTTATTACTAACTAACAAATTTAAAAGAAATTTTATCAAAACAAACTCAGTGGAAGACGCCGGAAGTAGAATGGAAGATGTAAATTCTTATCTAACATGGCGGCCGCTGGCTGTACGGAGCACTGTAGGTAAGTAAGTATGCATTGCTCTTTTTCAGTTAATTTACAAACCGGTTAACCGAAACTAAAAACCGGTTAACCGATGCCGCAATTTTTTGTAAAAAAACCTGTATCATCTGTACTAAATTGATTAAATTATTATATCACCGGTCCTGGCGGCCCACCGGGAATCTTCCCGGTGTCCCGGCGGCCCAGTCCACCCCTGGTCCTTATTATTTAATTACAACGACATTTACGACGCGACATCTGGCGAACTAAAAGTTTCATATTATATTTAATTTCACCAGATCTGATACTGACTGGTCTTGATATATAATCTTTGTTAAAGACTACGAAAGCAGAAGAGTCTTCGGTTACTAATGACAACAACAATTATTACTGTTGTTATTTTGATTATTAAATTTCGTGATTCTTCATTAAAATACTTCATTTTCTCAAAGGTTTCTGCTTATTTGCTAATAAAGTAATTCGATCAGAGTTTGTCTAGTTTTGTATATGATGCCTGTTAATTATATGGTCGCTGTTTCTTAAAGCACACTGGTGATGCTTACCCACAGGATGCGTTTGCGGTAAAACCGTAGTTTAGGCTGGTAAATTATTTTAATGTCTTCAGTGCGGTATTTTACGTTGGTAAGTAAGCAGTCTTCCAATGTCCATGTTAACTCTCATCAATCCAGCTTCCATTTCTTTGGTAAAATATTATTTTCATCAATCCAGGTCTGTTCTATTTAAGCAAAGACTTAGTTTCATCAATCCAACTTCCATTTTAAATTGACCATATCAAATAATTTACCAGCGTAAACTACGGTTTTACCACGTTTGCAACATAGTGTGTTATAGCTATAAGTCCTATTCACAATATATCGGTCACTTGTGGGTGAGGAAACAGAGAGGCATGATGGACCCGGGCCTAGCTATTTGTATATAAATGGCCATATGCTTACCTACTCAAATACAAGTGGAGATAACAGTAATGTTTCAGTGGGATGAAAATGCTTCTATTTTCATCACTGTTTCATTCGTGTTTTCTCATCTGCAAGTTACCGTTACTTCCTCAATGACTCTGATCAGATTATTTACAGAGGCTGATCTGGAATAAAAAGATACCTTTGTATGGAAAATGTTAACTTGCACAACCGTTTATTTTAATGGGGATGCATCTTTACTGAGAGCCTTTACAACCACTCTATCGATTGTCCAAATAGTTATTTGTGAACTGGACTTACAGTTATAACATGCTATGACCTGGAACTCAGTCTTATGCCAACTTCACGATATACATTTGAGTTGATGCCTTTAACTTTACCACTTATATTTATTCTTTTGGATAAATGTATAGTATATTGATACAAGGTATCAATGGATGGTATATCATGAAAACTAAATACAAGTAATTTCATTAAGATAGTGAGGCATTCTATAAGGACAGCATGTATGGTGAGGTCAGGGTTACTGCTAATTTATCTGTAAGTCCATCAGTTCTTCGCATATGGTGTATTTAGATATTTTGGCTGAGGCACACAAGCTACAACTGTCATCCAAACAACCTATTCCCATGGATTAAAGTGCTTAACAGTAAACTGTGCATTTTGCACGAAATACTATGATACAAAACGGTAGACTCAGAATTGATTCTAAATCGTGTATGTATGTATGTATTGTGTAATGGTGGACAGTTCCAGGAGGATGGTCCAATGCATGAGAAGGCACAATGAGCCCACATCACACAGAAATATGGGACCAACAGGTTTCCATGCACAAGCTGCCTCTATGCCATCACCATGGTAATATAACACACACCATGTTACACACAAAGGCAGAAGACAAAGGAACCAGAATGTTGTAGCAGTACAAGATACATACACAATATCAGAAGCATATTATGCTTCATGAATTTAAAAATGTAAAAATGTTAAATTTCCAGTTTCGTGTCTGAAGAAGGATCAAGATGCCGAAGAAGAGGTCAGGGAAGGTGTCGAAGATGACGGAGGAGGAGAGAGCCAAGTACTTAGAGGAACAGCGCTTGGCTGATGAGAAGGCAAAGAGGGACAAGGAGGAGATGCTCGCTCAGTTCCTCAAGGTTATTATTTTTTTTTATTACTATTATTACAGCTATTATTATTATTAAATATTCAGCATTAAAGACATTAACCATTAAAGACATTAAAGACATTATATATATATAACCTGCAACAGATCTTTTTTTTATAATGTTGGCCCAGTGCCGGCCCTAGTATATTGCGGGCCCTGTGCAGAGTGAACTGTACAGGCCCCATGACACAAGTCAAATTGTTTTTCATTGCTAATCATTATATACTCGTATATATACACACACATGCTGATGATACCTATTTATTAGTAGGATCATCTAATATTGGAACAGCTGCTGAAGAATATGACCATGTGGCATCCTGGGCAAAAACTAATAATTTGAAGTTAAATCCATCTAAGACTCGTGAAATAATTTTCTCAAAAAGGGGTTTCAAAGCATCATCTATACCTATTGTCATCCAAGGTGCTGAAAGGGTTGACACAATTAGAGTGCTAGGATTGATTACCCTAAGTTCTGACATGCGCATGACAAAGCATACTGAAAAAGTCCTTGCCTCAAGTTCCACTTCTCTATACGCCCTCCGTGTTTTGAGAGATCATGGCATGTCTACTTACGCATTGCATGATGTTGCTATGGCAACCTCTGTTGCATACCTAATGTATGCCTCCCCTGCCTGGTGGGGGTATGCCAGTGAGACTGATAGGAATAAATTACAGAGTATGCTAAATAGGATGAAACGTAGAGGCTTCCTCTTATCTACTACCCCTAGCGTTGTAGATATGTCCCAAGCTGCTGATTCTGGCTTATTTCTGGCTATTTGTGGGGAATCATGTCATGTTCTCCGAGGAATTTTCCCGCCTACACAGCAAATCAAATATAACTTACGACCCAGAATTCATAATTTTAATCTCCCAATCAATGATAAATGTAATTACATACCAAGAATCTTGTTTAAAGATACATATTAATTGTATTATAATTACTTGTATCTGTTTTGAATTATTATCTTTAGCCTGACTCTATTAACTAATTGTGTTACTTGTAACCTGTTGCGTTTTGTCAACTGGATTATTTTGAAATTAAACGAATATGATGACATATGTGTGCTAAATAATAAACCCTAAAATAAAATCCTCTAAAATCTAAGAAATAATATAAAATAATTAACAAAGGTATACACAATTGCGTACAATAGTGGTTTTGAAACTTTTTGGACCAGAGACCATTACTTTTTCTAGGCATAGCTCGCAGACACAAGTATTCAAGATGTAAAATTTCTCACTTAAAATTTAAGCAAAGTATATCAAAGTATAACTATTTCGGGGTGCAGGAATGATTACCATTTCTGAAATGGTAATCGTTTCTGCACCCAATGTTATCTTTTGCGACAAAATATAATATTATGTCAAAAAATAAAAGTCAAATGGTTTCAACTTGGTACCATTTGACTTTTATTTTTTGACAAAAGAGAAGATTAAATTGAAAACATAACATTATTATTATTATTAGGGTGTCTTGTTCATTGTAATGTTCATTTTCATTTTATGTGACACTTTGGGGCACCCACAATAGGGGCCCGAAAATATCACAGGCTTTACTGTGAGATTTTCGGTCCTCCACATTAATAGGGGGGCTTAAAATGTCACATAAAATTAAGTTTGTACCATTTGACTTTTATTTTTTGATTAAACAGAAGATTTAATTGAAACCATAATAGGCCTATTATTATTAGGGTGTCTTGTTCATGTTCATTTTCTGACATTTTCCGGCCCCAATAATTTGCGGGCCCTGTGCAATTGCACGGTTCGCACAATGGTAAGGCCGGTACTGGTTGGCCTCAACTTACAGCTCACCCAATGCCAATCATCAGGGAGTGTCCCACGGTCCATATGAGGGTACATATGAGAGATGTGACATGCTTACTTAGTTGATCTGCTGCTTGCATTGTGGACCACACGTCAATCTAACCCACTGTTTGCCTCATTGATTTCATCTTGAATGACAGCATCTGTAAACAATATGATTCTCAGATTGATTTTCAGTACTGGTGGAATTGTACTTGTAAACAGTAATCGTGAATTTGTAGAAAGCCACTACAAGAGAAACTACCAAGGGGCAGCTTCTACAGTCTAGTCTTAATGATATTTGATGTCAATAAGAACAATTGGTTTATCAGTAAACAAGCAATGCTCAGAAAACTAGTATTGTCACCAGTAATGTAATGTAGTGCAATATAATGGCTACATGTATAATTGTATATCTCCTAAATTTCTCAGCACCACACAAAAACCACGTCAGTGAGACCAGCTTACCTCTTGTAACACTTCTAATCAAGTCCACAATGGTCAGATTATTTAGTCCGTTTTGCTGCCAGGTTTTGCTGACCACCCACGATCCATGGGTGGTCAGCAAGGTGCTATGGTAGTGGGCTTCTAAGCACAAGCAAAGCCCAGCCAAAGGATTCACACCTAGATAAGTGCTGATTTATTATTAAAATTATTAATTATTTAAGTGCTGATTTATTATTAAAATTGATGCATTTTGGTGACTTTTTAGAACAAATTAGCGAGAGAGGAGAAGGCTTCAAAGTTCAATGAGAACAAGTTGAACCAGCAATGGCGCAACTACATGCGCGAAGCCAAGTCCAAGGAACTGAAGAAGGAGCTGGAGATACTGAGTCAGACGTTCGAGAGAGTGGTTGATCGAAAGGAAAGCGTCATCAAGTCCCTTGGAAAGGACCTTCTGGAGGCGGAAGAACAGAAGGCCATGGCCTTTCGAAGACACATCCAGACCGTTGACTATCTCACTGGTAGGCTCATTTGCTCATCCCTCTGGAATGGGCTCCCTTTGGCTCTGCAATTGCTTCCCAGAATACTGTGAATCTTTCTATTCTTTGCCTCAAAACTGTCCTTTTCAGCCCTTGGGGCGGGAGTGCTCCTAGAGTAGTAAACTTGAAGGGGTACTATGGTAAATCTTCGTAATGAATGAATGAATGAATTTGTGTCCTGAAGTGTAGTATACCAGGCTTTCTCATCTTCAGCAAAACTCGCCTTAGCAGCTTCTCTGCCTCCTCACTCTGGTGTCCTTGGCAACCAGACTCAGAACTTCACTTGGCATATCTTCTGAATTGAGGCAGCACTTGTAAATAAGCTGATGCTTTGTGCATAGCCTAAGAGTAGTGCTTTAGGAATTTAGAGTTTGTGATTATGATTAAGGTAAGATTATTGCTCAGTATTTTGTTTTATTTGTTTATTGCAATATTACTGGAAGAGAATCCATTGTTGGTCTTTGTTTGGCTGTGAGAGCTTGCCAGTGTTGACTCTCAAGTTATCTATGCACTGTTAACTATTGATTTAATTTTTGGTCTTAATGATTTTAACATCATTTAGTTTGGCATCGGCAGTGCTTTTGTGAGATACTTAACACTTTAACGACGGCCTGCACTGGTTCCCAATCACTTTTAGTACATTGTCATCGTTAAAGTGTTAAATGGCAGTATAGTAAGTGGCCACATACATATACACATACGTACCGGTACATAATTATAGAGAAAATGATTTGAGAAGAGTTGAGCTTTGCTGCCGTCTGTTGCAGATCTGTTGAACAAGATGATGGATGTGTTGCACCGGATGTTTCTGGAGGAGCAGTCGACGCTGATCGAGGAGTTTGACTCAGAGAAGACGATGTTGATTCGAAAGCACGAGGAGGACGTGACGCGGCTGCAGGACATCATGTATGCGATGGACCAGAACTTCATGGAGAAGGAGATGGAGATGAAGGCCGACTTCCAGAGCACACGAGACGAAATCAAGAACAGGGTAACTGCAGTGGATTATGACATGGGATCACCAACTTCTTATTTGAACATATGTTATCTAAGCGATAGTCTAGTGGTTACATGCTGGACTGTCAACCACGAAGTTGTGGGTTCAAATCCTCGCCAGGGCAGAAATTTTTTTGTTTTGAGATATGCCTGCTCCACCAACTCAGGTGCAAGTACATTGACTGGACACTGTCAGTATTAAGATCAGATGGTGATGGAGAGGATATAGCCATCCATCTTCATATGCCGAGGCTAAGAAAATGAGTCGCAAACACGTCATATCCATGGCTGCCTCTCAGGCTAGCCTAAGGGACTGCTCTTCTTCTATCTGTATCAAGCCTTTGATTTCTGCACTTTGCAGTAGAGCTAAGTCTTGAGAACCAGCTTGATATTTGCAGCCTTCACTTTGTAGTTGCAAGTGTTTGATTATGCACAGTTGAATTAATATTTCATTGAAGCCAATGATTGTCAGAATAGTTTGAAATAATCCTTGAAGACTGGCTTTGTTGTTACATGGAAACATTCGGTACAATTCTAGATAATTAAAGAAATATAATTTTAATAAATCTGTTGATATGATGTCACCATTAATTCCAATTTGATTTTACGTCTGTCTTGAGTATACGAGTACTTAACAATTTAATAATGTGAAAACGTACTACCAGTCTACCAGTAATTGCAACAAAGAGTACTTATAGTCTGTCGAACAATATTGATAATTTATGTAATAATTAAACACTTATTCCTGCAGCAGTTTTTTAAAACTAATAATGTCATAATAATAATAACGATGATGGTGATGATGATGATGATGATGACGACGACGACGATGATGATGATGATGGCAATAATGACTATTATAAAAATTGTAATTATAATTGCAAATTTATATGGCACCACATCAGAGGCGCTCCCGACCTACAACAATGAAACCATGATTGAACAGAATGGTCTTGAAGTGTTTGCAGAAAAAAGGCAAAGAGAGGCTGAGGAGTTCTTGTCACAGTTTGTTAGGCAACTTATTCCATGAGGATGGACCGACCACAGCAATACAATAATTATATTTATGGCATAAAGAATATTTTTTGGAGTGCAGAAAATAGACGTTGGTTGTTTGTTTTGGTTGTAAGAACTTGGAGGAGAAGCATGCTCTGCGCATTCAGCTGGAGTCAGTGGTGGAGGATCTCTGGAACCAGTTCACTGCGGCTCTCAAGAACTATCAGGAATCGACGGAAGAAAGGAAGAAGGCGTATGAAGAGCTCAAGAACCGAGATGAAAGGAGCGCCGCTGAGATCGACATGCAGATGCGCAAACTGCAGAGAATCTCAGTAAGCACAATGCACAGAAATTAAACATGATGATAATTATTAATTAATAACTTCTGTTGCACCAAATGTTTAATGCACTAGGAATAGTTTCTCTTCATTAGATATTATGTGGTCATTTTTGTTATTTTTTTAAGACTGGCCATTTTTGTCGTAGCCTGCCCTTTTGTTTCAGTGGACTGACTTTCTGGGTACGTATTAATCTGATTGCGGCTTGATTGATTGGTGTGCAGGTGGAGTGGCTAATTACAACTAGATGGTAAGAATGGTTTCCGGTAGATTAGAGTATGAATTTATTTTAGAGTGACTTGGTGGTCAAATGATTAGCTGGATGAACTCGGCTGTATTTGAGGATTTCTGAAGTGTCGTGTAAAACTTGAGTGTCTGCAAGTTTTATGAGATTTATCAAAATCACTGTGCAAATGGGCAACTTGTCTTTTTAGATCCCTATGTATATGTATGTATATAAAAAGACTGGCCACACATTGAAGACTGATATCGCATCGAAAGAATGACAACACATAAAAGATTTATCACAGATCAAAAGACTGACCACATATAAAAGACTGACCACACAATAAAAAGAGTAGTATAGGTAATGGGATTTACAGCACAGCGCCATATAAGTTATCAATTTGCTCTAGGTCTTTTGAGCACAGCGCCATATAAGTTATCATTTTGCTCTAGGTCTTTTGAGCACAGCGCCATATAAGTTATCATTTTGCTCCAGGTCGTTTGGACACAGCGCTATAAAAGTTATCCATTTCCTATAGGCCGTTTGAGCACAGCGCTTTAGGCCTATAAGTTATCCATTTGCTATAGGCGGTTGTCGATTCATTTGCTCTTGGCCGTTGCAGTAGGCTACGTGTCTCATAGCAATTAGGCCTACTGGGTTGTTTTTACGAACCCGGAAGCAACTCAATCAAGGCCTGCGGTAGGCCCTATATAGGCCTAATTGATGAATCCGTTTTAAACATCAACAACAACTGACACAGAATATATAAACATAAAACGTGTTTTTAAAACATAAAATCAAAGGAAAAAACTAGCGGATGCGTCATATATTGTTTAGGTTTGCTACATTAGACGTCGAAAGATTTTTCTAGTGACCGCCCACTGATAAATTAAAATTCCCATTGTTGCATTTCCCCATGATGAGCTGCATTGAGTTTCCGCGTTTCCACGGAAAAACAAAGCAGCCAACAATGTGCTTTGAGCCTAAACTAGCCTAATATAGACTGACTCCGCTCCAGTCTATATTAGGCTAGTTTAGACGGTGAAGGGTAAAATCCAGTGATGTGCTGAATTGATTTCCGCGTTTTCACTGAAAAACGTCCAGGAACACATCCCTAAATAAAAAAAATAAAAAACCGTTAAATATATTACACTATCTGACCAGAATGAATATATTTAAAGAATAAACGTGAATATCGATAGGGCCTATAGGCTATAGGCTACATCATGGCCACGCTATGTCGTCTATGGGACTCAATGGCTGAACTTCGAAAACAAACTTAACATTCAGTTGACACACACACAAGAGTAGTAACTAAGATATTTAAATTGCCCCATCAGAACACAAACATTTCAGCTGCAGGGTCAAAATGATGTGATATGTGGCCACCTCTGCCTTCTTGTGCTCAAACAGCTCGCTGCTGGTCAAAAATTTGAAGATATAATACTTAACTATGTTGCCCCATAAGAAGATTGGATTGTTTTAGATTGCTTAGATATTTTGGATTTTGGTTTTGAAATTTTTATATTAGAAATGTGCCCCTTTTTTCTGTAATACAAGATGCCGGTCGATAAGTTTGGTCGAAGTAGTCATAGTACGATAGGTGGAGGAGTATGGCAGTTCAGCACTGGTGGGCTCGTCCACAAGGTTGGCGATACCATGATGGGAATTCTCTCATCTGGTGGGTATCGAATCACAAATGTGGGTACGCCTACTGAGAACGCTGACGCCGCAACGAAGGGTTACGCTGATACAATAGACTTGGATAATCTACAACTTGCCGGTGGAACTATGTCTGGCAACATTAACATGAGTGGGCACCGTATATCTGGGCTTCGTACGGCAGACACGCCAAATTCTGACAGCGATGCCGTGAGCTGGGCTCAGGTGGTACGGTACGCCGACGAGCAAGCGGATGTTTCTAACGCCCAAGATGTTATTGTTAAGGAGTATGCGGACAGGAAGGACGCCGCCCTTAACACAGGTCTGAGGTTGTATACGGACCAAAAAACTGCCGCCGCCAGACAGTATACAGATGAAAAGTCTAACGCCGCAAAACAGTATGCAGACGAAAAGGATGCCATTCTTAGAAGCGCACATGTGCTGAAAGCCGGTGATACCATGACTGGTAATTTGGATATGGGTGGGAAACGGGTAACTGGTTTACCATTACTAACAACAGATATAAACGATGCAGCGAGCATATCAGAAGTGAGGCGTGAGGTAAACGCCAAAATGACAAACTTAAATATAACACCCTCGGCTCCGTTGCATGTGACTAACAAACGATATGTAGATGCGGCTATTAAGTTTACCGCAGATGATAAGGATACAGTCATTAGGCGTTATTCGGACGAGAAGGATGTTGCGCTTAACACAACCCTCAGGTTGTATACAGACCAAAAAACTCTCGCCGCCAGAGAGTACGCCAAACAGTATACAGATGGTCGGATCCCCACCGTCGGCACACATGTTCTCAAAGCCGGTGATACCATGACTGGCAATTTGGATATGGGTGGGAGAAGGGTTACTGGGCTTCCAATAAGCCATATATCACGACCAGCCGATAGCGACGCGGTAAGCATGAAACTATTAAGTGATGGACTAAAAAATGTGATGACAAATTATGACATGTCATCATTCCCAGGAACACCCATTGGGCCAAAATTCTTGACTAACAAGAGATATGTAGACGAACACAATGCAGCCATTAGAGGCGCTCACATTCTCAAAGCCGGTGATACCATGACTGGTGATTTACAAATGTCAGGAAAAAGAATTACAGGACTTCCGGAAGGAGCATCAGTATCTAACAGTGATGGGGCCAGTATTGGTCAAGTTTCAAAAATGGTCAACAACACCATGATAAGGTTGAACAGGGTGCCATCGGGGCCGTTAAATGTGACTAATAAGCAATATGTAGACTCTCAAATTTCTCTTGCAAAAAGATATGTGGACAACAAAGACCTCGCCGCCAGGCAACACTCGGTTGCCTTGGACGCGATAATTATGACTTATATACGCAACCTCAAGATACTCAACCATACTGGCCATATTCCACCCATACCCGTTTCCCACAACTATACAGGTTTTATTCCCACCGCCAGTTCGGAATTGTCCACTAACCCAGCAGTTTTAGCATTTAACCCCACGATGATTCTGCCTCCCTCATCGCTGGTGATGGCTGGACAGCCAACGTCACTGGTGTTGGATCTTGGCTACAGATTGAATGCCCGACGGCCGTACGCATATGGAAAGTCCGTCTGTGTGCTAATATAAATATTTCGTCATGGAAGATAAGTGGGGCCGTTCGGAAGAATGGTGAGCTTGTATTTACAGACCTACTCACCTCAAACGCCCGATTTATCGATGATCAAAAGCCGCAAGACTTCCTCGTCGACTCCGTCAGCGAATATAAAATATACAGGTTTACTGCCCTTTCCTTTGTTCGTGAAACAATTGATACTCCTGAACAAGCCTGGGTTCGCAACTTTCAGATCTTCACATATTTTAAAGATGGGGATTAATAGTATAAAAAACTAGACGATGGCCGACTCACACCATAAAATCCGAGGTTATCTCAGGCAAAATGGGGAAACAAATATGCAAAAATACAACCTCGATGATATCGTTGGTCTAACCAACTGGGGATATACCATCGAGAAACCCACCACAGAAATGTTGACCGCTGTGCCTCAGGAACACATCGATTTCGTGTCAAAGGACTACTACACCCGCGACATTTACACGGCAACCGGTACACTGGCCACAAAGGTGTATAAGAATCTTCCAATAACAGCCGCACGATTTCCTTGCATCACTTTACAGACAGCAGCTGATACCGTTACAGTAGACTGTGGGTTCTGGAAGCTGACAATATCGGGTGCCAGTAACGGAGACGCCTCAATTCGTATAATTGATTGGCTAATTGACATTTCGAGCTCACAGTTTAATGCGACTAGGATAATTTGTATTCCGAGCCAAACGAGTTTTCAAGTTGAGGCTAAAAAAGAGGTACTGTAACAACTCCGGATGTTGAGTTAAATATAACACTTCTTTTAGAAGAATTATAATAACTATGTCGCTGTATCCAAGTCTATCTGTCCCGACAATTTCGGATGAAAAGTCCAACAACACCGCGGACCAGTCTGAAATGGAACCACAGAACTTTCGCCTGCAGAAAATCGGTGAACTCGAAAATTTCCTACGATCTGAAGTTGAATTTCGTAGCGCTCTTTTTAAAAAATACAGCAGAGCTGTGAATATGATTAACGGTGCTTCCGCCTCGTGTGCAGTTTTCGGTCTAGGCGCGGGTGCGGGAGGAGCAGCCTTGCTGGTAACAGGAGTTGGGCTAGTACCAGGAATAATTCTTGAAGTTTGTGCTGTGTTGTCTAGTTTGTTCGATGTTGCTGGAGTCGCCATCGGTCGAAGATGTTCGGCAAAAGCGGCAAAACACGAAGCCATACGAGTGCTGGCTAGCAGTAAACTCAATACCATACACAGCCATGTCTTAAAAGCTCTCGAAGATAATCTGATCAGCGAAGATGAGTACAAGCTGATTCTGGAAGAGGTTGAAAAATATCGCGTCATGAAAGATGAGATCCGGTCTAAATCTGTAGGAATGACCGAAGGTTCCATCAGCGAAGGCTTAAAAAAAGAGCTGATCAACAAAGGTCGCGAGAAGGCCCGAGCGGATTTTATAAAGCAATTGGCGGCTTCAGAATCACCTTGACAGTGAACTGTGTATGTTGGACTGATACTGCTAACGATGCTGCTGCTACTGAGCCCCTAACCCCTTCAGCCCCGTATTTATGAAATTAAAAAAAAAAAAACTATATCTGCTTGCACCCCTTTTTTCCCTTACTATTACCCAAGGAAAGAGAATATATATCGTATTTTTTCCATCTCTTTCAATATAACGCTGTTCAACCGCTCAAAGCAACAACGGCCAAGAGCAAACGGAACGACAACGGCCTATAGCAAATGATAACTTATAGGATTATAGCGCTGTGCTCAAACGGCCTATAGGAAATGGATAACTTTTATAGCGCTGTGTCCAAACGACCTGGAGCAAATTGATAACTTATATAGCGCTGTGCTCAAAAGACCTAGAGCAAATTGATAACTTATATGGCGCTGTGCTGTAAATCCCATTACCTTAATACATCATTGAACATTCGATAACAGATAAGCTTGGCTTAGCTTAGGCTTCAATGAAACTGTGGCAAGTGGAAAGCATACATAAGCAGTATAACTCGATCTTGAGCACATTATGATTGTCTAATGTAGAAATAGTTACTTGCATAGCATTTCATGGCAACTGTAGGCCTACTACTTTATAGCAAACTAAATAAATTGTAGTTTGTAATTGCAAATTTGTTTAGTGCCTCTTCAAAAGAATTCAGTACACCATTATGCAATTCAGTTGTAATTGATAATAACTTGTAACACCATACGACTACCAGGGCTCGTGAAGACTTTCACTCCAAACTAAAGAACTGACCTCTTTCTGTCTGCTTACTCATTCGATCTCTTTCAACCTGCCAACCCACCATAGCCTGGCTTCTGATTTCTCTTATCTTTTGAATTACAGTTGAATTACGTTTTAATTTACTTAATTTTCTTTGAAGAGGCACTTAAAAATGCAATTACAAACTACAGTTTATTTATTTTGCCATAAGTATCACAGTTGCCATGAAATGCTGCCAGTAACTACTTCGACATTAAGTAAGTAAGTATATCCTTTATTGAACCAATGCTAACCACATTTTGATGTACATTATGAAGTAGGCCTATATAATCACCAGTAAATCATCCTTCCTAATAATGAATGTTTTGTGTGCCAGACTGTCAGCAACAGGTATAAATTCTGTCATGTTTACGTGGACATAGCGTGTATATACTACAATTTTCATTGGGGGGCAGTGGGTCATGTAGAACATGGCCTGGATCTGCATGAACAGGCGGGTGTCAGCACTCTGGCATAGTTGGCATAGGCAGTCATAATGTGCTCAGTAGGGAGTTATACTGCTTTAATATGTCTGCTTTCCACTTTACACAGTTTCATTAAAGCCTAAGCTATGCTAAGCTAATCTGTCCTTTATCCTGCATCATTTTCAACCATGATCCTTTGATGCATGGCAATTATATAACCTTTAATCTGAATAACATATAACAGCAGTAATCCAGCAACAAATTTCCAATTTACAGACACACAGGTTTTAAAATACCAGACCCGACAGTAAAAAATCTGCATATTACCACTGTGCCATAATTTCAGTACTTCATAGAGCAGAGAAAATGCCTGCATTGATGTACCGTAAATTATTATTGTCTATTAAGCGCCCCGTTCCAACGACCAAGCATCAATCAATGGCGCTGAGCAATTGTGATTAAAGAACTTAATGTTCATACACATTAACCTTTACAGAGAGGAAAGGTCGAACCCATATTCCTCGCATTACAAGACGAGCGCTCTAACTAATCGGCTATCATGTATCATGGAGCACCTCTAAGTAGGTTACTTTAAGGGGCTCTATATAGATTTTCAGAATGAGTAGATGCGTGCATTGCAATGGAAGTAAATCGTGACACTTGTTTAACCTTTGACGACCTTGCTGCTGCTGCTGCTGCTGCTGCTGCTGCTGCTGCTGCTGCTGCTGCTGCTGCTGCTGCTGTGGTTATCTATGTGCGGGTGATTTGGCAGGAGAGAGACGTGATGGTGGTGCAGTTTCAGCGGCTGAAGGCTCAGCTGAGCAAACTGCGTGGATCGGAGAGGGAGCGACTGAGGCGACTAACAATGATGATTGATGCGGCTGAGAGGGAACTGAAGACCAAATGTACCAAGGTAACCATTGTCTTAATTATCACCTTTCATTTAACAGATTGCACAGGTGGATCAATATCTCTTCTGATTGAATCAATATCTTCTGATTGAATCAATATCTCTTCTGATTGAAATTATTGATGCATGTGTTAGATCACTTGAACAATACACTTAATTAATTACCATATAGTCTACAATGATAATGATAGTTTGTCTAAATTAATGATAACAATGATGATGATGATAATAATAATAATAATAATAATAATAATAATAATAATAATGATAATAATAATAATAATAATCATTATTATTATTTGTATTTTTATGCCCGAGGTAAAAAGGTCCTCAGGGACTTCAACATTATTTAAAGTGATGCGGAATTGTATTGTGTGGAAAACTGGAATGAGCCCTGTTTGTCTACATCTGTGTTATTAATATTGTTGTTATTGTTATTATTATTATTTTATTATTATTATTATTATTGTGATTATTACTATTTTATTGCAATGGTTGGTACTAAGCAGACTGTTATGCTTCAGTTCTGATTAGAGATGGCAAGATATCTCTAGTATTTTATCCGATTCATAGTTCATCCTTTGTCCTGCACCAGCAAATGAATGGTTTGCTGTGGTCAAACATTAGATTTAGGCCACAACCTACACATAGGACATCCCCAGAGCAGAACTGGCCGTTCATTGCACCAGCAATTGCTGTAGATCGAAGATGATATGATTCCTCTGATTATATTATTGGCATTATCAAGATTGAAAGGATATTGTTTAATTAAGACTCGGCTTGGAAGGGAAGCAGTTCCATGTGAAAGATTGTTTGCAGTATGGATGAGCAAGACAATATCTAAGGGCAGAGATTGCTTTATGAAGAAAACTAAGCATCAAGATTTTGAGTGCAATAGCTGTTTAATTTACGGAAAAGTTTAACTGATAGGACTTAATCATTGAATTCAACTGAAGCCACTTAGTTAAAGTAAGAGCAAACTGGCTATTGAGAAGCATGTGATAGGGTGGTTGCAAGTTTCACCATGCTTGGTTTTTACCCAAATTCGTTAAAACTTACATTAAGTATATAATTATTTTTGCAATTGTTTTATGCTGTGCTTTTTTGTGTGCTCGTGATATTCTGTTTCTTATGTTAAGATGATCCAGTGAATATCATTATTCAGCAGAAATGAGGATTATAATTATGATGTTATTTTTGAGTAATTGTAATTATAACTCCCGACATAAGACACAAAGCCATGGTCCAACAGAATGGTTTTCAGGTTGTTAAGGAAATAGTCAATTGTCTTAATTTAACTGAGGTGAGCAAAGTGTAGTGGTTAGCGCGCTGGACTGTCAACTGAAGGTCGTGGGTTCAAATCCCACCCTGCAAAAATTTGGTTCAATTTGTTTGCTCCACCTTTGCCCAGCTATGATGAGTACACTGACCACACACTGTCGATGGGAAGATGAGACAGTGAAGGAGAGCACTGGCCAATGCCATATGCCCTCATAAGCCGAAGCTAAGAAAATGAAGTCGCTAACACTTCATACCCATGGCTACCTCAGGGATAGATTACGGGACTTGTCTTCTTCTTAAATTAGAGATTGATTTCTTCAGAGTGAACGAATTCTGAAGTTTGCTGAGATGTGTCGTGGTTTGGAGACGGAGGAGGAGAAGGTCCTTCCATTCTACGCTTCCACGCTGACGAATGAAGAGCAGGATGATGTCGATGCAGCTGTTGCTGAACCTCCAAGTGAACCTCTTGCACAGGTTGGTCTTCGTCTCTTGGTGGTCAGCCCCCAATTAGGGGTGGGATGCATGGATGGGAGGCACACAGGGCAATGTATCTTCAGATATTCTGAAACAGTGAGTGAGACTTCTAGGCAGGTGTAAATTGTATTGAGGAAAAGTGTTTCTTTGAAGGACAATAGCCAGAACAAGCACAATGGGTAAGCTTTTCTTCTTTTACTCAAGAGTGTATCTTCAATGGGCAATAGCCACAACCGGCGAAAGGGATTTATCTTTTGTTACTCAGATTGTGGTTGAAAAGTGTTGTGTTGGGTAGACCAATGCTTGAATGCAAGGTGCATTGGGAAATGTATCTTCTGTGGGAGATAGTGTAAAGCAGTGATGGAGGCTTGTGGGCTGCAAGTGCAGAATGTATTGGGGAGAAGTGTATCTTTGTATAGGCAATAGCTAGAACCAGCAGAAGGGGTTTCTTCTCTCCTACAAGTCATGCAGTGCTTCCAGATCCAGTCTAGAACCTAAAGCCTGTAGGTGTTCACAGATCTCAGATCTATGTAATGCAGTTACATGGTGCTGGTATTTCCCAATGTAATGAGATGTCAATTTTGGGGTATTCCTGAGAATATAATGTCAAGTAATCTCAATAAAACAACAGGTTAATAATTATGCTCTGTTATGAGACATTTCATTAGAGCATTTTAAGATCACCTTTTGCAACCCTGTTTACTAAACCATGTTTTGATTATATTAAACAAATAATGTAACCAATAAAATATATATTGAAAACCAGTTTATTGGTTGTTATTCACTCTCAATATTTATTGATTATGGGCCTGTGTCCAAGAACTCAACTTAGATGCCACTGACATGAAATAAATTGCCTCTTTGTTTCCTTTGAATATTTTACATGCTATGTATTTATATACAATACATGTATGATATATGCATAATATATTATTATTATTATTATTATTATTATTATTATTATTATTATTATTATTACCCCGAGATATACAGGATCCCAGTATGATTGCTTTGAGAATCTGAATGACCGAGTGACTGGTTTAAATGATGAATGATTTAATTGAAACTGTGTAGGTGATGTATGACTACACTGCGCTGGAGAATTTCTGGAAGCGCTACAACAAAGCGCTTCTGGACAAGGTGTCTCTGGATAAGGAGAGATCGGAACTGATGGCTCAGAACCAGCAGCTGAGGATGCTGCTCAAGCAGTATCTAGATGGAATCTCTGTCAATGACGACATACTGACCAAAGCCAATCCTCTGCTCATCGTCAACCACAAGACTAATGTCAAGTATGTACAACAGTGTCAAGTATACATGCTCTCTAGTGGTTGTTAAGTATGTATATCTTGTCAAGTACATTTTTATCTATTGGTAGTCAAGTATGTATAAGTATGCAACAGGCTGATATATGTTGTGTTCTGTTTTGGTAGTCAAGTGAAGTAAGTACAGCTGCCTATGTTGAATGACATGTACTGATATGTACATGATGTGAAGATATAACCCTAGTTACATACTTATGCTACATACCTAACTCCTGTTTAATAGTAATTGGATGCAAAGAATGTGGTGAACCCATTGTCGTGTACTTCTGTGGAATATTATATGTGAGGTAGCCATGGGTATGAAGTATTATTGACTTCATTTGTATTTCATGTGGATGGTCCTTCCTTCTTTTGCTGCCAGATCTCCCTCCTCTCTGACAGTGTACCTTGGTACTTGATGTGTGGCAAAATTCTGGAGGGATTGCAAGTGAAAAATTCTCAAAGTGGCTTTTCTGTCATGGTGGGAATTTGAACTGTGACATTTCACCATGCTAGCCTTTATTTACTTGCAGACCACAAGAAAACCAGGCATTACCATTTGCCTTTCCAATGAAAATTCTGGACATGTTATTTCTAGTGATACCAGTCAGTGCTTTTGAGATGTTTTAAAAGGTGATATATAAATGATCAGATACACATACAAGCATACTTATACAAGTATATAAAACATGCAAGCAATCAATGGTATGCTTGCAATCAATGGCTTACATATAGCTTACATACATCATTATATTAATGTTGAGAAAGATGCTCGTTGAGATCTTATTAAGATAAAACGGTGCTTTAGTCTAATAGTCTCCTCTGTTATTTATTCAGTGTGTGTGTGCTGTTATTGTAGACTGAATGTTCCTCTGATGGATAAGCGCATTCGTCGCCAGGGTTCCGCTCCAAACCAGACAGTCATCGAAGCCGCGCATGTAATGAAGCACATAATGGCGTAGAGCGACCCACAAAATGGCGCCCGGAAGACCAGATGATTGAAAAGACGGATGTCAATTAGGCTGGTGCTCTGTTTGCCAAAAGAAAATGACGAACGCCATTTATGGTGGCGACGGTAAACAGGGAATCAGCGTGTATGCATAAAGTGTACATAACACTAATGGCCGACTCCTATATTTAACCACGACTGTATTGTATGTTCCTGCAAACTTTGGCAATATGCCCGACGGCTGTTTACTCATTTCACTGGTATTGATCCATTGCAAAGCAATGTCCGATAGTTTGTCAATCTGTATTATTGGCCAAGACGAATTGGAAAATAAAATCATGTAAAATAGTTGTGATGATATTTGTCTATTTAGCAGAGGCGAAAATCTACATAACTTTGGGAGACAGATTTTTAGGGGCCGGATTTTTGCATTTTTGGGGACAGGACCCCAGTGACTTTGGGGACCCCAGGGTGAGAATTGTTGGGGGTTTTTGGGGTTCAAAGTCTTTCTTAGGATCCCATAGTAAAGTCTACATTTCACACCCAAACTGCACATAAATCAACGTCAACCCTCTGTCCCCCAGTTATTTTTTTACAATTCCCATACTGGACAGTCCCCAGGCCTCTGTCGCCCATGATTTACGCCACTGCTATTTAGTATTTAGACCCATGGATTTAACATTAATTAAACTTGACACTTGTGTGACTGATTTGCCAATCGACAGCAGCTCCTTATTTAAGTTTTCACCGTTTTCATCTCTTATTTGCGCTGCGTACAGAAAGAGACTTTCATCAGCTTAATGCGGCGCTCCTAAGCAGACGCGCAAACAGTTGGCTGTTGGAACCACGGTTGGAACGCTGGTGCGGCATTACCCAGTTGGTCACAAATTCCATCTGTCAAAGACTTAGTTGGTTAGAGACGCCATCCGGCCCATTCGTAGGCTGAGCGCGAGCCAGTTGGTCACCGACTCCATCCGTCACTGCCAGACATGATGTGCGTTTTAATCAGATCCTGGTCGACGAATTCGAATATATAAGGCGCATCGACGAGAATGCTAGCGGTGCCACCTAGCGTCACTGCAAGAAAAATGTAGAGTTGGAGGCGGTCGATAACCATCGCGATGTAACGCCAGTCTTCCAGAACCTAAACAAAAATATAGGCCAAAAAGATACTATGTATATATGTTACAGGCAATGTGTAAACTCAGGGATTTTGTAAAATGCCTGAAATTTTAGGCAATTTGTAAATCCCCAATTCACTCGGGCACTTTACAAAATCCCTGAAAAAACCAGGGATTTTGTAAATTCCCTGAAATCTGATGATGAAAATTTGACAGATTGCCTGAAAGTGACGAAAATTATCGAAGTTTTACAAAATACCTGAAAAAACCAGGGATTTTGTAAAATCCCTTAAACCTGATGATTACAGGCAATGTGTAAAATCAGGGATTTTGTGAAATGTTTAGGCAATTTGCCGTGACTTGTATGTTCCCTTCCCCTTTGGAGCCTAAATAGAGCTTTGAGTTGTCGCGACGGATTGTCAATTAATAATTATAAATAAATAAATTATAAATAAATAAATTTTATTAATTAAATAAATAAATTTTATTATTTTATTAATTAAATTTATTTATTTAATCAATTAATTAATCAATTAAATTTAATTAATTAAATAATTAGTAACAAAATTTATTTATTTAATCAATTAATTAATTAATTAAATTTAATAAATAAATAAATAAACAAACAGATAAAATAAAATAAATAAATAGATAAATAAATAAATTTAATTATTTAATTAATTAAATTTATTTATGCAATCAATAAATTAATTAATTAAATTTAATTAATTAAATTTTAAATAATTGATTGATTAATAAAATTTAAATAAATAATTATATGAATAAATAAATTTAATTATTTAATTCATTTAACTAATTAGATAATTAATAATTTAATTAAATAATTATTTATTGTTATTTATTTTTATTTTATTTTTTATTTTATTTTTATTTATATATTAAATTTAATTAATTAATTAATTGGTTAAATAAATAAATTTAATTATATTTATTTATTTAATTTTATTTATTTATTTATTCTTATTAATTGTCAATTAATAATTGACAATCCGCCGCGACAACTCAAAGCTCTATTTAGGCTCTTAAGGGGAAGGGAACAAACAAGTCACGGCCCCGACCACATGACTTGAAACATAGCCGGCGGACATGTCGGACACGCAGCCAAAGGCGGACATGATCAGATTTATGGGATTTTACAAAATCCCTGGTTTTTTATATCCCGGGATTTTATAAAGTGCCTGAGTGAATTAGGGATTTCACAAAATCCCTGATTTTACACATTGCCTATAATCATCAGATTTAAGGGATTTTACAAAATCCCTGGTTTTTCAGGTATTTTGTAAAACTTCGATAATTTTCGTCACTTTCAGGCAATCTGTCAAATTTTCATCATCAGATTTCAAGAATTTACAAAATCCCTGGTTTTTTCAGGGATTTTGTAAAGTGCCCGAGTGAATTGGGGATTTTACAAATTGCCTAAAAATTTCAGGCATTTTACAAAATCCCTGATTTTACACATTGCCTGTAACATATACAAGATGAGTAGGGCAGTCCCTAATTCACGGTCAAAAAGTGAAAAAATCACGGCATACTTTTGCAAAAATCAAAAATTCACGGCACCGTGCAAAAAAATTTTCCGATGACCTTTTTTTTTTTTTTTTTTTTGGTCGTCGGCGCCATTTTTGACGTGTTTTTGTAGAAAAAAAGTGCTGAAAATGTGAAAAATCACTGAAAATCACGGGGAAAGGCAAAATTCACGGCAAACGGCAAAATTCACGGCAAACGGCGAAATTCACGGTTTCCGTGATCTCCGTGAATTCGTGATTTAGGGACTGCCCTAAAGATGAGCAACAGGACATAAAATAATATAGGCCAAACGACCATAAATATGCAAGATTAATAACAAGTGTTTAGAAATTTAGGTCAGGCGATATATCATGCACGAGTAATAATAACAGGACACAGAAATATTGGACAAACGATAGGTCTCTGCCATCGACGTAATATATTGGTGGTTCCTACTACACATGCAAGATTAGAAGGGAACATAAATATAGGCCAAACGATACTAAGTATTCAAGATTAACAACAGTGTAGAATATGTAGTTTAAACGATTCTATAAGGACAAGATTTATAACAGGAAATTTATTAAATCCAAACGGCACTAAATAGGCCTATGCAAGAATAACAATGGGACAAGAATGTAGGCCAAACATTATTAAATAATAACATTTGGCCTACATTCACGCATAAATTTTATGCAAGAACCCACGTTACAGGCCGAGCGCTTTACCCAATCGACTGCCGTTACCCACAAGCTGAATGGAGTTGTCGGGAGAGGTGATTGGTGGAAGCGCGGTTCCAATTAACGAAATGGAAAGTAAATCCCACTTCTGGGTGGAGTTCTTCGGTGGATGTGACAGGAATTGTCCACTGTTGCTTCCGGTCTTAAAGAGGACACTGGGGAAAGCGGAGCGAGAATAGGAAATGGAATGAATCGGAAAGGAAATGAATGAAGAACGGAAATGGAAGAGAATTGTAAGGATGCGGAGTTGGAGCAGAAAGAAAGGAAGCATGCAGATAACAGGAATAGAAGGAGAAAATGGCATGTGAAGGAAGAGGAAGGATATAACGGTGAACAGTATGGAAGAGGAAACAGGAACGGTTAGAGGATAAGAAGGAAACGGTAATGGAAGAGATGGGAGCCTACCAGATTCAGAGGAACGCGTTGCATCATGAGTCAGTCTGAAGCGTCTGTTTGCTGCACTAGGATCGCTGCGGCAGAGAGAAGAAAGTGGAAGATAGAAGGAGGAGATTATTACATGCACCAAGCAAGGTCGTTTGGATCGATGAAGAAGAAAGAGCCAGACAAATTGAATGAGCAGAGAGGGAATACGATAGGAGGAGGAGGTAGAGGAAGACAATGTATGGAAGACACTGACCAAACGCTCGCGAGTACTAATACGGTAACTGCAGTTGTAGGCCACTATAATGTATAATAAAAATTCATATATATATATATATTATATATATACATATGCATTATACATTATTCTTATTCTTATTATTATTATTATTATGAGAATAAGAGCTTCTTACTTGTTACGTCACTTCAATTATCAAACACGTACAATCGTACATTGTTATTAAGTTTAAATTTAGAGCATAAAGGCCCATTGTTACGTAACGTCACTATGACACCCGTCTATAATCAAAAATATTAAATTTAGAGAATAAAGGTCTATTGTTGCGTCACTTCAATTATGAAACACGTACAATTGTTATTAAGTCTAAATGTAGAGAATAAAGGGCCATTGTTACGTAACGCCATTATAACGCCCAGCTATAATCAGTAATTTTAAATTTAGAGAATAAAGGTCTATTGTTACGTCATTTCAATTTTGAACCACGTCTATTATTAGTAATTGTATATTATATATACATATATATATATATATATTATATATATATATATATATAAATACACACACGCGCGCGCACACACACACACACACACACACACACACACACACACACACACACACACACACACACACACACACACACAATACCTACATCAGTATCCATTTGTTCGTTTGTGTGGGTAGGCGTGTATTATAGAGCTTCAGAATTCTAATGAACAGACGTCGTGCTTATTTGATGTTCCTCCCAATAGCTTTCATTATTTCAAGACGATCACTCGAAGCGAAGCATCTACGAATTCTTAATATATATTATAATTATATCATTTAAATATTCACACATATATCTGAAGGTCCAGAAAGCAGTAAATTGACAACAGACAGACGGGAGAAGACTGGAAAACGAACAGACAAACAGAACCATCTGTATGAACACAGGGAGCGAGACAAACAGACAGACAACACGACAAACAAACGCAGAGACAGACGATGGCAGAATGATGGAGACAAGACAGACAGGCAGACGGACAGGCAGACAGACAAATACATAGACACAGACAAAAGTAGAATGATGGAGACAGATCCTAGGACCTCTTCGTTCTTCAGATGGGACTGGTCCAGCTCATTGGCAGACACGTAGCGAGGCAGACAGGCAGACGGACAGACAGACATATACAAATGCAGAGACACAGACAGAGGCAGAATGATGGAGTGGGATCCTCTGACCTCTGCGTAGTCGTCTTCGTTCTTGAGATGGGCAGCGATGAACTTGACTGCATCGAGAGCTCTCTGCCTCTCTGGGGTCATTTCGAACCTCGTCGTCCTCTGAAAATCGTCGAACGTGGACGATCCAGCTCTCGGTCTCTCCTGACTGCTGATGTCCGGACAGGCGGACCTCCGTAGCCTCTGGTTGTAGGCCTTCTTCGCCCAGCGGTCGTCGTAGCTCGGCCTGGTCATGAGGAGGATCTTGGGCAGGACGTGGAGGAAGATGGACCGGACTCTGTTGGACATCGGGTGCGTCCTCGGGGACCGGAAGTTCCAGTTGATGATGACGACGGTGATGACGATCGTGAAGATGTTCATGATGAAGGTGAAGAGGAGATAGCGGGCGATCAGAGGAATGTTGATCGACGTCGGTGGGAGGATCTTCGAGACGAGGAGGAGGAAGACGATCAGAGCGAGAAGGATGGAGATGCACATCGTCATCTTCTCACCTGCATCAGCAGGCAGGTAGAAGACGCAGACGCTCAGGAACGAGATGAGGACGCACGGGATGATCAGGTTCACCTGTACATTCACCTGTTGCTCGTCAATCTATGCCAATTATTACCAGTAAATTGTACTAAATACTTTTCTAAACACTTGAGTGTACATGACGATCCACAACAGCAACGTCCTTTGTAGGACAATAAATATTGTGTCCATATAGGCTTCATATTGTTATTCTCCTCATATGAATTCCACTTGTCCGATTATTGGTCCGTATGGTTTCATACATCGGTTTATGAACATTCCATATGGGAATGGTTTCGTATGGGTTTCATATGTAGCCTACTATATATGGGACATGGACTTGCTGAAGGGGCTTTCGCTTGATCCTGTAACAAATATCATAAAACCATTGCTTGGACAGCCATTAGGCATTTTGCATTGTAGTCTGTCGACATTACTGTGGATTTCCTTGTCTATAGGAACTCATTGATCTACAAGCATTAATTCCGTTTAAAACATATCTTGCTGAAATAGTTATTATTTTAAGTTTACTGTATGGCTTTGCACGAGCATAGTTTCTTTCATGCAGCGATGTGTTGTATGCTTCATTAGCAAACTATACAATTGTGGTGACTCTGGTATCTGTCCAACATGCCCAAAGAGGCCCATATATGACCCATGTTCCCACATGGGCCCCAACATAGGATGCTTTGGGCCCCATCAATTATTCATGGGCATACTGGAGGGCATACCGGAACATTATTGTTCCTTTATGGTCTCCCATTGAAAGATATCAACGTGACCGTAACTGTAGCTGTAATTGGTAACTTCTATTGCGCCGGTGTATTCTGCACAAGCCATCAACGGATGGCACACCAAGACCAAGCCGTAATGAGGTCAATATTCCAAAGATCAATCCGTCACAAGAGAGGCATCCTGTGAAAAGAATAGTTAATTATATGAAATAACATCCATTGGTGATCAAAGTATAGGATCTGAGTCTGTATCTGACCGTGTAGAAGAGTGTCTTGCGTCGGATGCGAAGGGTGAAGGTGATCTGTGCCTTGTGGTGACCCTCTACGTCGTCGAGGGTGTAGTTGTAGACCCCTGGACAGGCGATGATGTCCCACGTTCCGCTGTTGATGTAGTCGCTGATGTCAACCTTCTCCTGACCCTCGTACCAACTCAACGACACCTGACGGGCAGAACATGTGACGATGGCGCTATATAAATGCCATATTAGCAAATAAATATATATATATATATTTATACATCAAGGCGTAGATACTGCAATGCTGATTTGGATATGATCAGAGTCGGATTAATTGTATTGTATTGTATTGTATTGTATTTGAACACTTGTTATAGCGGCATATACAATAAGTAGGGCCCTATGCAAATATGCAACTGCAGGAAAGACGTGCCCTCACAAAATGGTTAATTATTAGAAACGTAATACAGCGCCTCTTCAGTACATGTACCTGACAAAATCAATGTCTATAAACACACCTATATAATTGATGTAGAACTCATTTAGAAAAGAGCTCATAATTCAGCAAACTTTGCTCCGAATATTATAATCACTCCTGACGGTCTCTCCAAACAAGTAGGCCTACAACATCGATCGCATATACAAAAGAAACATATAATATACAAAAGGACTTGAGATATGTTTAATACACATTTTTGTGTATATATAATATCTTTATGTCCTGTGGTAGGCCTACCTATTACATAAAAACATTCATAGATACATACATATTATATTATGTATATCATTGCTTATAATTATGAAGATTTATTAGCTGTAAGCTATTGTAACTATAAATGCGCCACAAATGCGTAGGCTATAGGCCTATCTGTGTGTATGGATAAATGCAATCATTCGCGACAAATCCACTGCTCCCAATACAAAGCAGTCACTGTTTGATGGTGTCCATGAGTATTTCTGTCCTAATACACGAGTGTGTCTGTCCTGACAGCCTTTAGAAAGTGCTTTGATTCGATCACGGGTGCATGTCACATCGAGTTAGTCGCTTCGCTGATGGGATCTCTCCAGACCAACTGCTTAAGCTAGGTTGACAGCTGGAACTATGCACTGTCATATGACATTTCAGAATCGAACAAACCTATAACAATAATAATACTTTGTATACAATATCAAAG
Organism: Aporrectodea caliginosa; assembly: GCA_020284085.1. Classification (NCBI taxonomy): domain Eukaryota; kingdom Metazoa; phylum Annelida; class Clitellata; order Crassiclitellata; family Lumbricidae; genus Aporrectodea; species Aporrectodea caliginosa. The sequence goes on from JACEVL010000191.1 coordinate 474,083, forward strand.
GCCATACATCATATATTACATAATATATATGTATATATATATATATATTGCATGGCATATCTCGATAATGTTGTGATTAGCCTACTGGTCATGTGCACTGTCAATCGAGATGGGGGTGGGGGCGGTTCAAATCCCAGCCAGGGTCAGAAATTTGGTTCGAGGTTTCTGCTCCATCTGCGCCCTCTAGCCAACTCAACTATTATGAATAGGCCTACTGTCGGTGGGAAGATGAAGAGGAGACGGCGAGGTAGAGGACTGGTCACTCACCCTCATATGCCAGGGCTAAGAAAATGAAGTCGCCAGGGATGGGCAAATTACACAGTGAAATGTAATTGAATTACAAATTACAAATTACTTGGGAAAATGTAATTGAATTACAAATTACAAATTACTTCAGAAATTTGTGGGAAATTACAAATTACAAATTACGTAATTTCAATTACATCAAATTACAAATTACATGCATAGTTGGGATCAAGAAATTCAGTCAGGAAACACATGCTTTATTTCCACTGTTCATTTATATTGGAGTGTTTGAAACTGTTTATTTAATATTCTCTAAGAAGTAGCAACTGTTCGAGAGGTTATCCGATAATTGGCATCTGTTTGACCTTACAATCATAATTATGCTTGCAAAACTATAATGAGTTTGCGTACCAGCGCAGATGAAGAAAGTGCAGAATTAAATTGTATAAATAATATCTTTAATTGCAGATGTCTGGTCTACTAAACACAGAAGTTAGGCCTACATGGGAGTAACATGTCACTGGATCAATGCATGTGCATTTGAGTGACGCTCAGTTGCCTTAGCATGCAGACGTTTTGTTGGATCACACACGTGTGATGGAGTAGCGCAACTCATCTATGTAATACATTATGATCTCGGTCTGACACATGACAAAATTGTTGCTACTAGGCTACTTCTGACAATGGCTCCAATTTTGTTAAAGCATTCAGAGTTCAGTGTTACTATTTTTCATTCCAGAAATACTATAGTGAAGGTGATCAAGATAAGGATCGAAAAGATGCTTTCAAAACTGGTCTGGTTGTGGAGTCTCTGGTTCTAGTTTTTTCAAAGTAATTTGATTTTAGCCAGGGATGTAATTTGAAATTACAAATTACATGAAAAAATGTAATTCAATTACAAATTACAAATTACATTGATCCAGAGCAACAAATTACAAATTACCAATTACAATTGTAATTCAAATTACGTAATTTCAATTACACCAATTAAATTACTGCCCATCCCTGGAAGTCGCTAACACTTCATAACCATGGCTGCCTTTGAGGCTATAGCTTAATGAACTGCTCTTCTTCTGGTCTTCGGTTTATAACCGAAGTACATTTTATATGATCCCTCAGGAACAATAAATTATAGTGGAACATGGGACATAGTAGGCCTATATTATGTGTGTGTAGATTATATATATTATATATATTATATAAGGTATATATTATATGTGACAGATATCTGCTTAAATAAGTGCATATATTGACATTTTATAGGACCTTTATGCCCCATGACGTTATGGTTTGAGACGAATGACAAGTTTCTTCTACATGCGGATTATGCTCACATATCTAGAACAAGTCTGAGCGGAGAGATGCACTTAATGTATTTCTGTGGTCGTTGTATACATCAGGGGTGGGCAACATACGGCCCGTGGCTGGGGACCTTTGAACCGGTCCTTGACGTGTCTTTTATATTAGCATGGCACTTGGGAACCTTTTATCCGTTTTATGTATTTTTTATACAACAAAGATATGTCGTCACAATTAATAAGATGTCCATGTAATAAAGCTATCATCCTAACAGCAACATGTTCATAAAAAAAGCTAATGACGTAACAATAGTGTTTGTAGAACAAACAGATGTCGTCACAATACGGAATAGCCATTATCCTAACAACAATGCGTCCCTAAACATAGCTAATGCCGTTACAATAGTGCTTAAAACCAAGGAGATGTCGTCATAATAATATGAAGTCATTTATAGTACAAAGCTTTTATCGTATCAGCAACTTGTCCATAAACCAAGCACGTGACGCAACAAAACGGTATAACAAAGAGAAGTCGTCACAATACGAAGTATACATACAACAAAAATTAATGGCCTGGCATCATTATTACGTCACTATTTTGTCCATAGACAAAATAGTGACGTAACAATAGTGTTTGTAGAACAAAGAGATGTCGTCACCATACGAAGTATACATAGCACAAAGCTAATATCCTAATAGCACCATAGCCTATATTTAATATGTAGGCCTGCGCTTGTGAATATGTAAATTCAGTTTCAATTCAATTTATTCGGTGACCAAATTGCAAGGAAGTAATAAAGAGGTTACAAAAATGAGTCATTCTGTTACACATGGGAACCTAAGGGGTCGAGGTCTCGAGGACCCCTTTTCAATAACCTTATGTAGAGCACTGATTAGACTATCTTAAGTCTAGCCTTACAAGGTACTTAAAACGCGCTATATGTTAAGTGTCTATAGATATACATATAAACATGGTTGTCTTTGGCCGTTGCCGAGATACAGTCTGAGCGACTGCCATGAGCATACACTAGTGTCTGGTCCGAGAGGCACCTTTTAAAAAGAGTGGCCACATAAATAATTATTAGGCGCTGGAGTCATAAAGAAGTCATGCGCTGTATACACATTAGGGTGCAGTGAAAAAATGTTTTCCCGAATTTCAACAAGTAAGAGCGAGAGAAAGTTGTCAATATATATCAGAAGTAATCTGTAAAATTAATGCAGCGATTGTTATAGATCTTTTACCTCCCCAACGACTTTGTAGGTAGGGTGGGTCGTAACAAGTAACTCGTGTATTTGAAATTTTTACCATCTTTGCGGTGTTATATTGTTGACTAAATGTAGGCTGGCAAAAATTTCCTCCTGCATTTTATGTTACCATGTTGCTTGTAGATTTAAGAAATATTTTGAAAAAGCCTTGTGAAATTAATAATGGACAGTTTGGACACACCAGAGTTGAACAAAATCACCAAAGAAATGGCAAAGCAATAACACAAGACATTTAAAATTGAAGAAAAACCATTATGTTGTAGACGTTACACACAGTCGCACACTCACGATCTCACATGACTGGTCGCACATGACTGATTAATAGTGACTATTGAGTAATTGACATATCAAAATGTTCCCTATTACCCAATACTCAATAGGGCTAATATCCCATTACCCAACACAATACTCTGATTTCGTGTTGAATACTGGCATAATAGATCTAGCCTCCAGTCGCGCGCTTATGAAACCATCTCTCGATGTATTACCGCATACAGCTGACGATGCCTCTGTTACCAACTTTATGCAGCGTTCCACAGCTTGGGTGTGACAAGGGAATCTTGGAAAGTTGATCAGTGGCGATTCCTTACATTTCACAAAAGCTGTAATATCAACATCAGAAATATTGGCTGTTAACGGTGGTTCAGTTACGTGACATGATTGCCAGTCTATTAGTTCCGTATAATCTTCAGCATTGCAGTTGAATTCTGGCACTTTGAATACTCGTACGGCGACTTTGGCAGTGTGTTCACTCCTGGCTGTCAGTATTCGACGCAAACCTAATTCGCGGATATGTTTTCTGTCATCGGTTATCATTCCAGGTAGCAGATTTTCTGGGTGACCAAAGTATCCGTTGCGATTAAGTGTTGCATTGACAACCTTCCTCAAATCGTCGGGTAGATATCTTGACAAATGAATTGTTTGCCACAGATGTCTTGACCCATCCTTGCATGACGGCTTACTTTTTATTGAGAACCACATTTGAGCGTAAACTGTGACGACATATCGCGCCAGAAAGTAACATTCCGACCCTATTGCCACTACGATAATTCGATTCCTTTACCTTGATAATATTAAATTTGACACTTCATTTGTTTTTGTAGCTAACCTATGACCTGATATATGGATATTTTTCTGTTTTGGCGGCCATATTGGCCGCCATCTTGGATAGTAACATTCCGATACTATTTCCACTACGATAAATCGATTTCCTGACCTTGAATATATTATATTCGACACTTCATTTGTTATTGTAGCTTACCTCTGACCTGATTTTACATATATTTGGGTTTTGGCGGCCATATTGGCCGCCATCTTGAATAGTAACATTCCGACACTATTGCCACTACGATAAATCGATTCCTTGACCTTGATAATGTTAAGTTTGATACTTCATTCATCATTGTAGCTTACCTATGACCTTATATATACTGTTTTCTGTGTTGGCGCCATTATTGGCCGCCATCTTGGATAAAATGCATTTTTTGGGGTGACCCCGTAGAGGGATTTTGGCGGATTTTGGATATGTTATTCAGCAATGGAAACTGAGCAGGAAACTGTTTAAAAAGCTTCTGAAGCAATTTTGCCCAGGTTCAAGGTATATTTGAGCTAGATTGCCTGGACTATAATCTACGCGAGTTATTCGTTACGACTCCCCCTACCTACAAAGTCGTTGGGGAGGTGAAAGATCTATTATAATCGCTGCAAAAATGGTTGCACATTACTTCTAATATATAGTGTCAACTTTCCCTCGCTCTTACCTGTTGAAATAAACCAAAAAATATAATGACCATTACATTCACTGCACCCTAATACACATATTAGGGGAAAGTTCCTAAGACGCACCCCCATTTTCAAAAATCTTAATATTTTCGATCAATATAGAAATAAAAATATGAAATTGTATGTGTTCATCCGTATCCATGAAAGGTACAAAGTAGCTATTCTGGAAATTTATTTGAGTAAATAAATTTTGTGTATTTCGAAAAAATCATTGTTTTTAATAAGGGTGCGTCTTGGGCATACATCTTCCCAAGATGCACTCCCGGGGTGCGTCTTGGGAATCCATGCAAAAATGAATAACAAAGACAAAGACAAATGTTGCCAAACATAGGGTCTAATTGCTGTCTTGATCTGATACCAGAACCTAGATGAGAAATAGAAGTGTAAATATGCAGAAAGTTTACTGGCAGTAATAACAAACTGCAGTGTCCTCGGGACCACAACTCTCGTGGTACGACTTTTTGCATGTGGGACACTGCTGCCATGGCTCAAAAGGTGGTTCATTATACCGCTTGGTGCACATGTTGCATGGTGTATCATCAGAGTTACTCAGTTTCAATTTTTTACGTGCACAGTCTCAAATCTTCCTAGACACTTTTTGCCAGGATTCCTCACTTGCCCCTTCATGTGTCTCTGAAGAGTTCTTCTCGGTATTCCAAACTTCTTCGCAACACTGTGATAAGACATTCCCTCAGTCAGTTGCTGTAAAGCTTGCTTCAGCTTCTCCTCACCATATGACCCTCTCGTAGTCGTGCGTTTATAATTGCGACCCATACTGAAAATCTGTAAACACATGATAGTTCAAAATTTATGGAGTAGGCATACTAGAACAGAAGAATAGGCCTCAACATTAATAAATGGAAATAACACTGTGATAGGCCTAAGACTGTTTTCGTTTAGGCCTACTTACTGCAAAGCTTTCATATACTATGCCCAAGACGCACCCCCGGTGCATCTTGGGTAGCATAGGTGTGGTGCGTCTTGGGAATTATGAGTATGCTGGTTTATCGGCCATTTTGTCTTAACGACGCATAATTACAAAACAACTTTTACGCGGAAAAATAATCGGAATGAGTCCTCTTTTGAATACGTTTTAGCACTTTCTCACGTCTCAGGTAGTTTATGCACAATAACAACTTAAATATTAACCATGAATCTGTCAGAAATAGGTAAAATCTTACCTTTCACATCACCATACGCCAATGCACGTGATATGAACTTTTTCTTGATCAATATGCAAGCCTGCAGACATCTGACGAATGTATGTTAAACTTTTCAAAAAATTTATAGCGCTTTTCTATATAAGCAATGAGGTGCGTCTTAGGCTGTAGGTGCGTCTTAGGAACTTTCCCTATGTCTGGATATAATAAAGTTGTCTTTGCGTACATTTTTAGTGTCTGGTCTGGTAAACATATTTTAAAGAATGGGTCATACAGACGGATATAATTGAGTCATAAAAGAAGGTATGTGGTATATTACGTCTAGATAGCAAAGGTTTATTGGCATGCACTCACTAATTTCTGGTCTGGCAGACACCTATTTACAATATAGCTCATAGAAACCCACATAAACGAGGCGCTGGAGTGGACATGCAAGATGCGGTATAATACACGAGGGAGAGAGAAAGGGATTGGCGAAAGTCGTGTTGCGTGTCGTAGGCTTTCGTCTTTTATGGTCGATGCATGTCCTCCTCTCTTCTTCTTCTTCGTTGGTGGTTGACATTAAGAGAGGAATTGAAGTCAATAGATGAAGCGAAGAAGAGGAGGAGGAGGAGGAGGAGGAGGAGGAGGAGGAGAGAGGAGAGAGAGAGAGAGAGAGAGAGGGATTTGGACGCCATGAAATGACGAGACCACCAAGTGAGTTACATGTATACCATAGACCAACAATGACCCATCACGAAACGATAACACGCAACCTAAACTATAGACTGATAAATTGTGATAATCCCATGTATATATAAGCTATATAGATATATATATAATATTATAGACAGTGAGAGCGACAGACAGACAGAGACAGAGAGATAGAGACAGATAGACAGACAGATAGACAGACAGACAGACAGAGAAAGAAACAGAAACAGATTTAAAAAGTAAGAAGAAAAAGAAGAGAAGACAAAGAAGAGGAGGAAAGCAGTCCCTTATATTATATTAGCCATCCTGAAAGGCAGCCATTGATATGAGGTGTTAGCGACTTCACTTTCTTAGCCTCGGCATATGACGGCGGGTGGCCAGTACTCTCCCTCACCATCTGATCCTCCCACCGACAGCTTACGGTGAGTGCACTCATTATTGTTCTGCCTCTGTGGCGTAATAAAGTGTTCATTATGACTCGATATATCGACATACATGTAGTGCATGTAAATGCGTTCTATATTGCAACTATAAAATATTATATTAGAATGAATATTGCTACGAGATTTAATTTGTGAAATTCCTATGACGCAGTTTGGCTTTATATCTTACTTGCTGAACAGGTGCAGACGCAACTGAGAAACATACCAATATATACATGTATACATGTTACATATAAAGGTCTATATACATACATATGTATTCAGTCTATGAGGGGATGTGGATTGAAAGGCTCTAGTGCCAAATAATCGATGTTCCCTGCTGCACATACACATTTGTGTATTTGATGGCGGGTGATAGATAGACATATATATATATGTAAACATATATATATATATATATATATAAGTGTCTATATGTGGATATGTATATAATATATATATGTGGGTGTATATATGTATATAAATGTATGTGTATATTTATTTATATATGTTTGTGTATGTGTGTGTATCTATTGTATGTATATATATGTATAAATATATATATATATGTGTGTGTGTGTATGTGAATTCACGTGGAAGAGAGGATGATTGGGGATAAAGGGAGGCATAAAAGACGGCGGGCATTTGGTTGCTGAGGCAGAGGCAGAGGCTGAGGCGGCGATGAAGGCAGCCGACCGACGAGGGATGGAGACAGACAATAAAACGACTGCGAAGACATTAGCAACAACATTAGACGACATCAAAGAAGACATATTCTGTCAGATCCATCCGTCCATCCATACATACATCATATATATATATACATCATACATGCATACAAACATGTGTACATATATACCATACATACATACATACATACATACATACATACATACATACATACATACATACATACATACACATACATACATACACACATACACATACATACACACATACACACATACACACATACATACATACACACATACATACATGCATAAAGGCGTATTTTGTTGGCGTTTCTAGAACTTAATCTGACATTGCTGCTACACAACACAATGACAACATTATGCAGACAGCTTGCGGCATTCAAACGATTATCTGTGTGACCAAGAGACAGCCAGACATACAGAATGAGACAGATGAAGACAGATAGTCACACATACACATCCAGATAGAGAGAAATGGTCAGAGACAGACCTGGTCACCATTGAATGTCCATGATCCGAATTTCATGTGACACTGTTGTTGGTCGAAGGGAAAGTACTTGACGTCAATTGGACAGGAGGTCTTGTAGATGGCCGGCGGAATCCACAGCACCTCACCCGTGTGATAGATGACCACGTTCGGCTTATACGACACCTCGTACTTACCATCAGCACTACATACACGACACACAGCACTCAATTAGCACACACAAATGTCACACTAACACTGTAATGTAAGCGATGTGTGAAAACTATAGGTCGAGAGATGTTAAATAATTATTTTTCATTTACACAACCAGCTGCCGGAGCAACGTGTCGACTACAATTAATTACTGAACCGTTGTAGTCGTAAATTCCAAATTTCCTAAGCGGAGGGCACCAGCTTATTCACGAGCGTTGTGTCGTGTCAGAGTCTCTGACCCAGAAGGTTTGTCCAGAAATATAGATATGAGCGTGAACATGCTCAATAAAATGACCTGTTCAAAAACATAATAATTATTTGGAGAAAGTACAAATCAAGAGAGACTTACAAACTTGCAGAAGAGGACGATCGGCCAAGATAAACAAGATTCCTTCTGGGACGAGACACACTATAGAAGGCGGATGACTGAGTGGATAGGGGTAGGAATTCTTTAAGAGACGAAACTTTATTTTGGAGTGGAAAGACTGACGGACGATTGATAGAGAAGCATGAAGAAGTTGATGGTGGGTGGGTGACGACAATGGTGGAGGAAAAATTTTCCCTCTTAGAAATACAAGCGCTGATTATCGCGCAGTCTGAAAGAACTGTTTCACAATGTATACGTAGGCCTACAAAATTACACCGATAAAAAATAGATATTTCTGAAAGAATATGCACAAAGAATACAACTGAATAGTATACTTAGTGTAAGTATTTTATCTTTATTATAAGTACTTACTGTAAGGACTGATTGTAATTATTATTAAGACTGCATTTCGTGTGCACCTCTTTTGTTTCAGTAAACCAGTTACAGTGCAATGGTGCATTATAGATATCGAAAGTGTAGTTGAATGTCAATGACTTTGCAGACTGGTTCGGAATGAGTGTCCCTTCACTTTTACTGATGTAGACCCGAATATGTATTTGAAATCTGATGGGCGTGAACATGTTCAATAAAATGACCAGTTCAACAACACAATAATTATTTGGTGAAAGTACAATTTAATAGCCTACTTACCAAACGTTATGACCAAGAGGACGATGCCCACAAGATCCGGATACCAAAGGCACAACTGAATAGCAATCAAGCGATTCCGCAGATGGTTCCGTCTGCGTTTTACCTCTTATAAGCTACTTTTATTGATGTAGACCTAATTATTGTGCACGTGCAAAGCTGACGGTGACTTCAATTCAATTCAGTTGGAGAACTGGTAAAAGTACATCGAAATAGCTTACTTATTGAAGAGGACAATGTCTGGTTTCCAGACTTTGTCCGGTGGCATTCGAATGACCGTAATTCCACCGTAGTCTGAAGGACTCCACTGCAACTGATAGTCGAACCATAACTAAGTAACACAGAGAAGTAAAAAACACAGTGGCTAAGCGAACGAATGAGAGCACAAGTAGTTTAATAAATGAGAAGTCAGATCAACGGAAAATAGACTATAGATAACTAAATGACATTTTGGTGTTTTGATTATTTTAAATGAATAAGTGACTTTCTGAATAACTGAATGAATAACTGCACGAGTAAAGTATTGTAGGTGTTCTGCAAGTGAATGAATAAGTGGTGTTCCGGTGTTCTAAATACCTTTTGGTACAACCTACCTGCTTACTTCCGTAGTATTTCCTCCGGAGGTCTGAACATCAGACAACGCAGCTTCTCCGCTCGTCTCTGTCCACTGCCAATCATCCGGCCTCGTCCTTTACGACATACCCAAACACCCCAAATCGTCTCTGATGGTCTCCGGAAATATTCTTCCGTCGTGGTCTTCCCTTCTCTTTTTCCCCGTCATGCAGGACTCAGGAGTCCAGGTCATCACTTGGCTGGCTCTTCCATCTCTGTCTATATGAACTGCATACCCTATCCACTTAAATCTTATCTATGTCTGTAGTGTTCTCTATTATCATCTTCTCTCTTCCGCTCTAGATATTTTTAATTCAATATTTTATGCCGTCATGAGGCATGCAGAATTCTCATCATCTACCTATGATGAGCCGGCCTGACGTCGAGCAGTCTTCGTTTTGCCACCATTATCGACCAGGTCACAGATCCGTACAGTAATCAATTCTATGGCATCATAGAGACATGTTCTCCGTATACTGCGTCCATTGTTCTTCCATTTCCTTTTTAGCCGCCCGAAACTCAGCATTTGCTTATCTTTCGTGTCCTTATCATAATCTATCTATCTATCTATCTATCTATGGAATTTATTTAGCGCCCCTTCAAGATAACTACTCAGAGGCGCTCAATAACATGATATCACGATACCGAGGTATCGGAATTCATCTACGGACCCAATCTCTCTGTCATCAATTATGGTCCTGTCAGCTTCGTTTCATTTTCCTACCATTATGATCTTTTTTTCCTGGATTGATAGCGAGTGAGTCCAATCATTCTCCACCTTTTCCTGAGTGTTGTGTGTTAAATCTTTCATGCCCCTCAAACTATGGGCCAGTGGGGCGATATCGTCCGCATAATCCAGGTCTTTCATCCTGTCACCATTTATCCAATTCAGTTCAGTATCACCACCAACCGCCACCCATCGGTGCCATCGGTTGATGCCTTGTGCATTAGACACCGGCGCAATAGAAGTTGCTAATTACACCCTCCTCTGCATCACCCAGTCTGATACCGCGGTAGTTCTTACAAATCAAATTATGCCAACTACTTCCGGAGTAATTGGATCTACGGCTGGATTTAGTTACCGACAAGCGGAATCCACCCCTGCGACATCGAAGTAATTGCCAGGAACTGCCCAGGTATATGCAGAGCAACAGTGATTCCTGGGCTATATGAGGGCCGGTGGTTATAAATATGTGGAGACTAAGTGGTAGGCAGCTGGATTGTCAATTTAAAGGTCGGGATTGAAATCCACGTAAGGCAGAATTTTTATAAATTTCGTTCCCAATTGCACCTCATTGCCAGCTCAGCTATTCTGCAGAGAACACTCACTGCACCCTGTCGGTGAGAAAATCAGACGGCAAGAGAGAGAGAGGGTTGGTTACCCACCCTCATATGCCGTGACCAAGAAAATGAAGTAAACTAACACTTCATAATTATACCAATGACTGCCTCTTATGTGCAGTAATATAATGTATTTCTATAATATCTACAAAGCAGAAAATAACCGAGTCAGTGTATTGCGTACTTATAACTAAAATAATTATAGTAACTGTCCGTGATGAACTTCATTTGGGTGTAATAAGTTAAGCAACCAATGAAGTATTTTGTTTCACTGAATACAAAGCACTAGCAGAGTTCTCTTGTTTCCATAGCTGCGTCATAGACTGTCCAAAATATATTAATCGCTGACTTTCGAGTCAACGTTTAATATATATTTTTGACAATGCACTATTTGTCTGCGAATTCGTCATATCATTTTTATCCGTGGCTTTGGACTCGCTGTCAAATTAACACTAGACATCAAGGAAACTTAGCCGCTCTGACTGTAACCAAAACTAATTGGTTCATCATGAAGCAATCTGCCTAATGGGTTATATAATCTTAGAGTCCTAATTAAGAGCTTAATTATATTGTTGTGTGTCTATTGTCTATTGTCTGTCGATCGCTGTCTGAGAGTGGTCATATTTAGTCTGTTTCGCAGAGTCCGCTCGACATAATATGCGAATTCGCAATCACTATAGATAAGAGACCAAAAGTGTACTATTTAGACATAGCATGAAATAAATTTCTGTTGTTTCTGAATTTAAACACTTTGAGCTCCTAAGAAAATGTATCATTCTCGACTGATTGCGGTAATTTATCTGACTGGAGCCATCTGCGTGTCAGACATTTATAACGGTATGAACGACGATCAAAGTGAAGCTCATCAACTGCATGTTACGCAAGGTAGGATTCCTACTGAATTTCGCCTGCAACTTATGACACAGTTTTGACAAGTTTGAGCGCATGCTGTAGGCTACGCGGAGCGTCCGGGTTTGCGGGTCTAAACCTCCTCCTATGAGACGGTGTACTGTGCATGGACCATTGGACCTGTAGCAAGTCACAGACAATTACTTAGCGCCAATCAATTGAAGCGTTCAGAGCAATAACCAGGTATGCTTCAATTACTTAGCGCCATCTGTCTGGATATTAGTCGCGCGGGTTTTCCGGGATTGAAACAGTCAGTCGGACTTTGCCGAACAGATGGAAAAGAGACCTGACGCTTTAACCTTCATTCCACGGCGAACGTGCAGGGCCGTTGCGAGGCATGTGCCAACGGTGCCGTGGCACAGGGCGCAACTCAAGAGGGGGCGCAAATTTTGAGATGGAACGATTTAATTACTTATTACTTGATCATGAAATATGAAATATCCATCATTAATTAAATAAATGTAATAAAATTATATAATAAGAATTTAACAAATCTGGCATGAACCGAAATGGGCGCAGAAGCCAAATAGAGCGAACTGCCGTGATTGGTGGAAATTTACGCGGGGAAAAGGGCGCTTGCGATACAGCGCTGTGATTGATGGAAAAGCGAGCGAAAAGAAAGCGGTTCTTTAGGCACGTAGATTAGCCTATAAACGAGGCGAGGCACTGAGAAGGGCTGGTTCTTAGATGAATCTGCATGGTCCCTGCTTACTGAGAAAGTGCATTGCTATTGAATGGACGTTAGCTAATTCGATCTCGATTAAACTGTAATTTTGGAAAAGACAGCTAACTTAATCAAACCGACTGATAAATATAATTTTCTCGTAATTGGATGTGGAAACCGCTATCCGATATCTCCCGTGAATTTGTTTTAATTAAACTCTTAAGTCTCTAATCAGAACTAGCGACATGGCGGATGTTGAGTTTTCAGTGCAAGCTAATGCGGAGCTATTTAGGCCCTAATCCAGAAAGTTATACAGCGGCAAGAAGAACAGGCAGGAGTGCTAAGGAGTATTGTGAGTGCTAAGACAGGGAGTGAACCCAGACCGATAATGAAAGTACTGGTGTTGGGACGAGCAGCCCAATCACAGCGGACACTTTTCTATCGCCACTAAAGCAGGTCGTAGGCTGACTAGGCTCTAAGCTTGGCCTAATATCTGAAGACCTGAAAGATAGCGCCTAGTGGCTTTATACAAGTCACCGTATGGGAGAGGCCCCGTAGGAGCGCACGCCTGCTTCATAAACGCCGTGTTGATTACACCATGGCCTGCGGTGGGAATCGAACCCGACTGAAGTCGAATCCTAAAATTCCTCATGGAACTTGCCCGAGCCTCCCTGTCCTCAAAGGCCCTTCAGCGAGATAAATCTGCAGTGACTAAAATGAAATGTTACTAGAAACACCGAAAATAAGTTTCTATTTTCTTTAAAAGACAAAAACTCTTATTATATTCAAGATGACAAATTTTTTCTCTATTGGTTACGTTAATCTTTGAGGAGTGGGGCGCTAGATTTACGCTTGGCACAGGGCGCAATTATAGCTTGCTACGGCCCTGCGAACGTGCCATGCTTTGATATGAGATGTCACAGCACAGCCACTTCTTACCTTCCATTGAAATAGACTGGAGCTGCCGGTGCAACCGAATTTGAAGCAGTGCGTAGAAATACAGCAGACTTATGCAGAGCTACCATTTCGTCCCATTGGTAATATCGTAATCGCAATCGTAATATCTAAACTTCTAAAGCGCCACTCGAAAGCCAAGCACAGGGCACCAGTTGGTGCCCTGCGCTTATTCACAAGCGCTGCGTCGAGTCAGAGGGGTTGTCCAAAAGAGTAGTCCGAAGGAGGTCCGAACCAGGTTTCCAGAGGATCAGAGGGGACGGTGTGTTGAAAGGTCAGGGATTTTCTTGATTTGGTCAGAAAGGCCTAGGATGATGAATTCTGTTTTGGAAGGGTTGAGGCAGAGGAGGTTGACGACATACATTGAGAGATTAGTTTAACCACATTTAGTAATTGTGCAATGGAGGTGGAACAATAGAAGGGGAGAAGGATAATCGTAATCTCCAAACTTCTAAAGCGCCACTCGAAAGCCAAGCGCAGCGCACCAGCTTATTCACGAGCGCTGCGTATAGTCAGAGGGGTTGTCCAAAAGAGTAGTCCGAGGGAGGTCCGAGTCCGGTTTCCAGAGGATCAGAGAGGGCACAGCAGATGTTAAGGCGGGTGTCTTTTAGGTCGAGGATTGGAAGGTACAGGATCAGATGAGTCAGGATAAGAGTTCTTGAAAAGCAGAGACTTTAGTTTCGAGTGGAAAGCCTTGGGGTGATGGATAGAGGAGCCTGAGGCAGATGATGATGGATGATGCATGATTGGCGATTATGGTGGAGGAACCGAAAAGTTGCAGAATTCAGGAGGTAGATCGTTCCAGAGACGCGGTGCAGTGTTGGATATTGCTCGGTGGGAGAACTTGAGATGAGTAGTGACCGGGGGTCTAGAAAGAGTGAGAACGGAGGATGATCGGGTAGAACGGGTTGGCTGGATGGTGAAGAGTTCGCGGAGATATCTGGGCTGGGAGTGTTGTAGGGAGTTGTAGGTTAGCGAGAGGATTTTGAAGTGAATTCGCTCTGGGATTTTTAACCAATGGAGTGATTTGAGGATGGGACTGATGTGATGATGCTTGGGCGTTCTGGTGACGGCTCTGGCTAGTGAGTTTTGGATGAGCTGCAGACGCTTTAGTTGGGTGGCTTCAAGGTTGAGAAAGAGGGAATTGCAATAGTCGAGCTTTGAGTGGACAATGGAGGTAGCAATGGTGGAGGCAGTTTTGAAGTCGAGCATGGGTCGGATGCGGCGGAGGTCACGAATGTGCATGAAGCAGGAGCGCGAGAGGTTGGAGATGTGATTAGAGAAGGAGAGATGTGGATCAAAAGTAACACCAAGATTGCGGACAGGGGCATCAGAGGTGAAGGTTAGAGATGAAGAGTTAGTGGATAGGTGTATTGAAAGGTCAGGTATTTTCTTGATTTGGTCAGGAAGGCCGAGGATGATGAATTCTGTTTTGGAAGGGTTGAGGCAGAGCAGGTTGGACGACATCCATTGAGAGACTAGGTTAGCCACATTGAGTAGTTTTGCAATGGAAGTGGAGAAAGAGCTTGGGGAGAAGGATATGTAGAGTTGGGTGTCGTCTGCATAGAGATGGTGGTCAACAGAAGAGGATATGTAATGTATAGGCCTAATATTAATACAAGTTAAAACGAGTAAGATGGAACAGTCACAATAATATAAAAAAATAACTATGATAACAATAATTATAAATAATTATAATTATTATTGTTATTAAGTTTATTGTGATTAACTTAATTTATTTAAATAATCACCGATTTTCATTATTATTATTATTATTATTATTATTATTATTATTATTATTATTATTAGTAGTAGTAGTAGTAGTAGTAGTAGTAGTAGTAGTAGTAGTAGTAGTAGTAGTAGTAGTGTTAGTGTTCGTCCCCGCGTCGCGAAATCGCAGCCCCCAGCGCGCTTTCATCCACCGACGCGGGCAGGACGTGTTGCTGTGAGACCCCAGGTGAAAGAGAGCGAGTATCAGCATTTAGCATAGGATTTGAACCCATCGCAAAGCGTGGAAACGTTCGTATTTTACCACCTAGGCTCGTGTAATCGGGCCTAGGCTTGTTACTTAATCTTTCACTTCTTATTACGGTACCAGGATATCCCAGGGGTTCCGGATGTAACCTTACATCATCCGGAGGTCCCCGTAGACCAAGGGCCGAATGGTCAATGTCAGCGGCTGTCGGACAGAAAGCAGCCATGGCCATGCCATAACCAGGGTTCGATTCCGATCCCACAGCAAACTTTCTTACTGGAGAACCTTCTATACGATCTACACGGTCGGCCAGTGTCGCTAACCTATCGTTAATTCCTGTCAGAATTTCCGACTGGTCTTCACGCTGGCGCTCTATAACTCCGGTCAGACTACCAAGCCGTTCTAGAACCAGGTCAAGAGCAGAGCTAGGCCTGGATAGACGAGATGCAGGGGTGTGACATAACTCACCCACCTCACCAGGGCGCGTTTGCATTTCAGGTGAATGGACCGACGAATGTGACATTTTAATATGTGTATATTTTTAATCAACACTACACATTCACACAGCAGTATTCAACACACAGCAATATTGACAGCCTTTACCTTAGCTTACTATAGGCCCTATTCAACATATAACGATATATGTGGATAGCCTTTCCTTAACTTACAAACACGCAATGCGAGTGGTAGCTGGGAGGAAAGTATTGAATTTACTTAGCGCCTTAATACCCCGGCCGTGAGACGTGGTGATTTATGTAGCGCCTGATGAGATATGAGAAGACTGTGGACGCTTGTATTTCAAGAGGCTGTGAATTGGCCGAACCTATGTTGCTCGCTTTACCTACCTCTGCTGTATTTCAATTATATTCCACAGGAAATGAGACATATATTCCGTGATATTGATTGCAACGAACTTCCATGAATTTCAATATGTATTCCATCAGCAAAATTCGTAAAAAGACTTCGCAGAGCAATTTGCCAAGAAACTCCGCACAATGGAATATAAATTGCGTAGATATATTCACAGAAACGCTTGCCAGCTGAATTCGCAATGTTATTCCAGGCCAAGATATAATTTCAATGACACTCCAAGCAAATTATTAAAATCGCAATGATGTATCAAAAGAAACCACAGGCAGATTCATCGAAACTTTCCACCAGTGACAAGCGATAACTTTCCGTTGAGAAAATCAAACAATTCCACCAAGAAATCGATTATAACTTCTAATCCTTAACTCGACGATCGAATACAACTATCGCAATTAAGATTTAATCCCTTTTAAACTTAACTTCGACCGCAAATCTAAAGAAACGCCATTTTTACACTCACACAGAGATCGGGCCTTTCAATGCTCACACAGAGCTGCTACTTCATCAAACGCCACGTGCAGACTGCTCAAAGGACGCGTCGTCTGGCCTAAGATACACGGTACGCGCATGCGCAAGGCGCGAATCCTTTCTTTCTATGTTTTCCTGCTTATTTTAGTATATCTCACACGCAGGCCGCACGACCGGTTAACTGTCGTTACTATAGCAACCTTTATTAGCGTCCGCGTCAATGTCGTCGCTGTATGTGTCTAGGTATCTGTCCGTATTGCTCTTCCCCGTCGTATCGCACGTCGACTGTATATCAATCCAGGCCAACGGTCGCGATTTCAATGCACTCATTGCTCTCTTGTTTGCACGCTTTGCCATTGCTAGTTCGACAAGGCTGACGCAATACAAACTTCTATGGCGCCGTCGGTGACAGTAATTAACTACGTAACGAGGGTTATACCTTCGTTACAGTAGTAGTAGTAGTAACAGCAGCAGCAGCAGCTTCAGTAGCAGTTGTTGTTGTAGTGGCGGTGGCGGTAGTAGTAGTAGTAGTAGTAGTAGTAGTAGTAGTAGTAGTAGTAGTAGTAGTAGTAGTAGTAGTAGTAGTAGTAGTAGTAGTAGTAGTAGTAGTAGTAGTAGTAGTAGTAGTAGTAGTAGTAGTAGTAGTAGTAGTAGTAGTAGTAGTAGTAGTAGCAGCAGCAGCTTCAGTAGTAGTAGTAGTAGTAGTTGTTGTTGTTGTAGTGGCGGTGGCGGTAGTGGTAGTAGCGGTAGTAGTATTACAGGTATGTTATTTTATTAATGTTATCTTATGGCACAAATCCAAAGTAATCAATCACCGTTGAAGCCGTTTAAACATTAAGAATATTATAGAGTTTTGCTGCTTGCAGTTTATGCAGATTTCTTGAGGACTTTCGCTGCTCCTTTCTGTGACCTATTATATGAGATGACGCGACTGAACGACTGCATTTTCGTTCTTTGTTGGAGTAATATCTTCAAGTTAATCCACGTCTACGAGGATAGGACTCCATTTGATCTGCTGATGCTAATATCTTTGGAAGAAATTAAGTCTCCAATGGCCTTAGTATCAAGTGTCGCATCGGAATGTCTCTACATTACCAGTTTCAATACATCGTGCATCTGGAAGATAACAATAGAAGATCATCGTGTAACCGAATGGCTTTGCAATCTAACGAATCCACTCGTCGTTACGGCAACCACCGATGGCCAAGTGGTGGTCATGCAAAGTGATCAAAAGTACAAGAAACATTCTCTGGATATCTATGGGCCGGACGCTGTTTTCATCCGCACTCTCTACGTGTCACATACCGTCACTTATCCATCGACGGCTATTCTAGAATCCACTGAAACATTCCTCATCGTTCACTGGTTATACTGGAAAATGGAAGGCAGAATTGGAAGCAAATTTATCTCGATTGTTAGTCTAGTTAGAAGTACTGGACAGATAATGGACCAAATCTTATTTACACTCATTACAGGCACTGTTTTGATATCTGACGGAAACTGTTGGATGCTTCATTGGAACGCTACGCAAGTGAAAGATTTTCACTCAAATAATTCTAAAATGCTTTTTGCCTTTATCTTCTATTCATAGCTTTTTCGGATAAATCAAGAATCTATTTTTATGTGCTTTAAAAAATAAAGGATATGGGAGCGAGCCCATAAATTTAGATTGCAGTACAATTAGAATTCTGAATACATTTGTCAGAAGATAACCTTGTTTCTCATAACTGTTTTAAAGCTAAATCTGAAAAGAACTTGTGGTCATTATTCGGATAACAATTTTCTAATTACGGGCGATTTTCAGACATTGATGTGCACATACATTGGCTTCGTCATAATGGGTGCGCAGCAAAGAGGCGACAAACATCATGATATGTAACCCGAATATATATTCCTATATTTTGATATCCCAATGTCAATAAATTTGAATTAGAGTTGCTGTTACATTGTCCAATTTGGCCGAGATTAATTTTTGTGCTCCGTCTGCACCCCATAGCGAACTCAGCTATAATGAGTACACTTACCGTACACTGTTTGTGGGAAGATGAGGAAAGGGTTGGACACCCGCCTTTATATGTGACGCCAGGGGTCAAAACCCGTCACAAGTCGGTTTCTGACCTTTTTATTCAGTCATATTCTATAATTAATTTGCTTCAAAATACTTTGTGTAGAATGAAAATATCATGTTTCTAACTGAAGTCATGCTCGTTTGATTCTTTTATTAGCATAGAGTGAGAAAATCGAATAAAAATTGTCAGAATATTCGTGTCATCAAAGATTCAAAGTGCTCATAATCCATTACTTGATAATGCTGCAATTTTGCTGGGCAATAGCGGGCTATATTCTGTATCAGATAAAGCAAACGGCATCAAAATCGGATTACTACTTTGCAAAATATGGCAAATTCACAGACAACTACTGAATTGAAGAATATTCTATATTTTTTTTACCCCTCTCGCCTAATTGAGCTTCTAGCTCAATGCCTAGGAAGCGACAAGCGACGGTTTTGACAAATTTGACCCCTAGGCATATTATGCCTAGGCTAAGAAAATGACGTCGCTAACACTTCATACCACACCAAGCGTCATCTATTAAAAATGAGTTGGGACTTTTCTTCGTCCAATGCTAGCAGTAACTAAATTTGTGGAAATTGACCCAGGAAGCAAGGCAAGAAGTAGTGATGTGAAATGATTTTTTACCGGTAAAAAATCCGGATTTTTTACCGCAAAAATATTTTACCGGTAAATTTACATCACTAGCAAGAAGCATAAGTTCTTATCTTCTCTTCGAACGTTATCTTTCAACTTCAACTAAGTCACTGGTACTCTCGGCCAACATAGGCCCTAGCTTAGGGTGGTTCTTAAAAATAAAAGTGCGAATCTACTGTACGCCAAGGTTCCATTTGGTTCCATTCCATCCAGAGACATCACACAAAAAGTTGTATGAAAAAATATTAATATTTAGGACTCGCACAACACCATCAAACTTTTACCCCTTATCAGATATAGGAACACTCAAAAAGTAAGCATAATAGTTGTAATCAACCATGAAAAGTGAACATTTAAACCAGGAATAAATTCAACTGCCTGTAGTAGGTCCAGATTATAACACTATGACATTTATTGCATGCCTGGTTACTGGTGATTACACTGATTAGTGATTAAAATTATTTATTAGAGTTATTATTATTATTGAGGAAATAGTAAAAAGTTAATAACTTCTACAAATATAGGGAAATTCTGAAAATAACACATCATTTTATTCAGTTTTAAGAGCTCTTTCTAGCGGTATACTGAATGGCAGTTAATTAGTTTTCAATTAGAATATTTTACAAGAAAACCTACAATTTTCTCGAAAAACGCTTTGTCTCGTAACTTTGGCCCTCTGGTGGCGGCGGAAGACATTAATATTCTTTTTAAATTTTGAACAGTTTTGATCCATGCCATTAGGCAACTTTTGGTTGCTATTACTTTTCGAATTACTAATTTTTACTTTTTTTCCACTGCACTCTTTTGTGTATGCTTGTAGGCCTACGAATTGATTTGTGGTTATCGGTCTCAGGAACTCACGGATCAAATACCACTAAAATGCCAATAAAAATAAATAATAAACGATCAACGAGTGCATAAACAGTGTAGAAATTATTTTTTAGTTGTGCTTAAGTAAAATCATCCAGCCTTTCTGTTTAAAACTAAACATAGGTCCATAAATGCGAATCAAATACTTATACTCGAAATGACGAAAATTATTTGTAAAAATCAAAATTTCAAAGACGTTGTGCGAGTTCTAGATATTGTTCGATCTTGACAAGTTTTGGGCTACATTACCTCTAAACCAATTGGCACGGAATGCCGGGTTGGCGAAAGTAAACAAGTGACGTTGAAAATTTTCCATTAGAGATGCGACCACCCTACCCTAGCTGTAACGTAACAAACCTGCGTATAGGCCTAGCATGCGTAACATGCCTTGGTATTCAGCTTAACAGTAACACGTAGGTATCGTTCGAAGGCGTCCCTCTTGGTCTGAAGGTTAGCCTATATCTTGTTACTATTTTTACTATTATAATCATCAGATTTGTTTTTCATTCATTCATTCATTCCGAGAATTTATATAGCGCCCCTTCAAGGAACCTACTCAGAGGCGTTTTTCATGTAGTAGGGCCTATAATGTTATCGAGGCTTTTGAAACTAGCGTCACTTCACCGGCAATGCGCGTTTATTGAAGAATGTTGTCTCGACCAGATTTACCTCCGGTGCAAACTACATACCTACGTCACAGGCTACGTGCACCATATCCAAAGGGTATAGACCAAACGGAAACATCAGACATGCTTCTCTGAACACGTGCTATATATGTGTGTGTGTGTGTGTGTGTGTGTGTGTGTGTGTGTGTGTGTGTGTGTGTGTGTGTGTGTGTGTGTGTGTGTGTGTGTGTGTGTGTGTGTGTGTGTGTGTGTGTGTGTGTGTGTGTGTGTGTGTGTGTGTGTGTGTGCGTGCGTGCGTGCGTGCGAAGCGTCTTTGTCTTTGATTCCTGTTCGCTTTGTTTCATCTCTCGTCGTTCCATCGTCGTTCTCTCGGTTCCCTACATCCGGGAATTCGTCCGAGTGATAACAATGCTTTAGCATTCCCAGGCGACCTCTATCGTCAGATGATGCACACGCCGACAAATCACAACATGTATAGAGAGAGACGTTTGCAGAGGATTTGGAATGGACTGCGAGACAGGCAGACAGAGGGATGGAGGAGGGACGGAGGGAGGGAGGGAAGGAAGGACAGACGGTGGGAGGGAGTGAAACAAGAGAGAGAGAGAAACTAGGACAAGGAAGATGACGAAGAAGGAAAGAAAGGAACCAAAATATTGGAAACGAGAGGAGGAGGAGCAGAAGAGTTGGAGGAGGAGGAGGATTAAGAGCAAAGGAAGAAAGAGGAAGAAAAGAAGAAGAATGAGGGGCAGAAGAAAAATAAGAAAAATAACAATACCAACAAAAAGAAGAAAATGAAGGAGGAGAAGAAATTAAAACAGGAAAATGGAGAAGGAAAGAAACAATGATGATGATGATGATGATGATGATGATGATGATGATGATGATGATGATGATGATGATGATGATGATGATGATGATGATGATGATAATGATGATGATAAATTAAAAGCAAAATGACGATGTAAAAGAAATGAAGAAAATGAAGAAATGTAAGATACACTGATAAAGAAAAGAAACAGAGCAAAAGAATAAAATGAAAAATAGAATTAGAAACTAAAAAAGACTATGAAGAAGGTTTAATAGCAAGAAGAAAACAGGTTATATCAATGAAAAAGAAGTTTACAAAGCAGATGAGAAGGAAAACCAAATGGAAGTGTAATCTTACGTATGTGGCAAAAAGATTGCAAAGTTCATGTATAGGAGTATTATTACCTTTGGAACTGAGTTTAGAGGAAATGATGAGACGGAAGTGGAGGAGGTGGAGGAGGAGGAGGATGATGAGGAGGAGGAGGAGGAGGAGGAGGAGGAGGAGGAGGAGGAGGAGGAGAAATAATAGGAAGAGGAGTAGCAAGAAAATCCTTAAGAAGAAAGACTGTAACAGGGGAGAAACAAAAGGGAGAAACGGAGAACGAGAATGAGGACAAGCAGGTCAGAAGATGGTCAGCAATATGCATATATGCGATGGCAGATGGAAATTGAGAAGTTCTTGCTAGATTGTTATCTATGTCATGCGTTCATTTCCTATGCAGCTAAGGGACAACATTTCACAGTCCATATAGAGACGCTTATGACGTGTATGCCATCCAACTCAGTCATAAATCTGATGCAGGTAAGTTGACTCATACATAAATGCATGAGTTCAATCTATGTAGCCTACGAGTATATTCACTGCTTTCTCTATGTGTATGAACGCAATCTAAGTATTCAGACATCATTCGCGCGATGTCAAATCTCGTGGGTATACCGTATATCCATATTCTGCCACTGCATGTGTAACACTTAAGCCGTTTGTGGGGCGCAGACATGTCTGCATGAATACGTACATACGTACGTACATGCATACATACATACATGCACACATACATACATACATACATACATACATACATACATACATACATACATACATACATACATACATACATACATACATACATACATACATACGTACATACGTACGTACTTACTTACTTACTTACTTACTTGCATAAGTCCATGCATACATGTCGCATACCGGCAGTAGATGATACAGGCGGTCGCCTATAGTGTGACGCAATTTTGATATGGCTGCAAGCAGGCTCCTGTGACAAAATTCAGTCTTTGCAGTCTGAGAAAATGAATGAGCGAAAACAATAAATATATAGTGGAAACGGAAATCTTAATTAATTAATCTTTATTTATTATATCTCAAAGTGTCCGCCTTTCAGAACGTTAACGTAGACAACCATGTTCACTGAGCCAAAACTGGACCTGAATACCAAAGGGCCAGCTCAGACCCCAATAAAAAGTTGCAGTCAGGGAACGGATAAGGGAGCCCGGTGGAAAGTTCGCCTACGATGCAAAACATCCTGGCGCCGTGTCTGGTACCATGCTACCGCTATCACGCAGACTAAATGTAAAAATAATGTAAGCGTAGGTCCTACACCGCACGGCTTCAACCCTGGTCAATTTTCAATGAATTGCTGGGTTGAGATCTTTCAGCAACGCTGCCTGTTTGAACGGGTGTCACGCCTTTAATGTCCTATCGAGCAGAAAGTGTCAAGCGTATTCAAAACAGAATGATCGAACATTAACTGGTTTTACATTGCTAGGTCCTCTCGGTGAAAACCAATTTTTTCGGAGTAGGCCTACGTATGTAAATGCGACCATCATTAATGACATCCCAATAATTTGGGACAATCGTTCTCGTCATCATTACAAGTATCGTCGTATTTGTATCGCCCGTCACCAAAACAGATCGTCCTGATTTTTATTGTTGAAAGGTCTTCCACATAATATGAAGGCCATCGTACTTGCTCATCGCTCAGCCACGAACCATCTGCACCACTATCTTAATGATAATCTTTGTCAGAATTCAACTCGGTAACCACGTACGGTCGTACTCAATCCGCTAACTGGGCTCCTCCCACGTCGAGTATCCCGCTGGGCCACTCCTCCCCATTAGCAACACGGCGACGACTGGCGTTATCAGCCGCAGTCAGACTTCGACGGAGCAGGGAGGGGCAAACCGAGTGGAAGACGCAAAGGAGGAGTAGAGAGAGGAAGCTGGAAAAAGACGGAGTCTCTCAATGCCTGACCGAGGAGGTCATCGGTGGATTGGAAGAGACTCCAACCATAGACTATACATGTAGGCATCGTGCGACATCTGTGGACGAAGGACAGCGGACTATGTGGAATATTAATTATTTCGGTTCCACAGCATAGCCTCGCTCTCTCATCCGGGTCGTTCCGGATTATAAATAATGCGAGGGACGTATAAGTGGCCGCCGAGTATGGAGGGAAAATGGAGGGAATTATTGTCGTTCCGCTAAATTCCCTCATCCCCCGTCGCGCCTGCGTAGAGCCCTTCCCGCTAAAGGCGCCGCAAATCTCGCTTTCAATGAGAAAAGATTCGAAGCAGTTGTCCTCCATAAATAAGACCTATAACCGCTGTTCAGGATAATTCAGTGGATTCATCACACGTGACGCACAGAATTAGAATCGCGCCTGAATCGGCCGCTTCCGTAAATATATATATAACACACACATATATATATAACGTATATATATATATATAAATTATATATATAACGTATATATATAAATTATATATGTACGATTAAACCCACATAATACACGGCAGGTTTACGCGCATCAATGCCTTCACATTATTGAAAAACTAATAATTATTAATAAAATCCAGATAAAGATCTAGCACCTTTGAGGAACCTTTCAAAGGACTCTCGGAATCTCGAAAAATGGAGATGTCCTACTTCCGTGACTTTTATGACATCATCAATGAAATCCACTAATTAGAAATCGTAATATTTTGTTTGAAAGGCAGCGTAAGGTTCACTCGCCATTTCTGTGATGGGGTATTTTTTTAAATTGTCCTCCAACTGGTAGGCTAACTCTGACTGACTGGTTACAGCGCTCGGCCTTGTAACGCGTAGAGTAGGGGCTCGAGCCTGGCCCGAGGCAGTTACTGCGTAAGGACCTTGAGCAAGTTCTTCATTCACAATTGCTCAGTGCCTTCGATGCTCTGTCGTATGGTCCTGTGTACTTCTGAACTTGGAAAGAGTAAATACCAAATACAGTTGTCTATTGTATGAAATGACAGACTGAGCCTAGCAAATATTACTGTTACTGAGTGGTCACTGGTCAGGAAAGTATAAGGGGCTGTTTTTCCTCAGGCGGTATGTCACACGAATTCCAGGTCTGAATATAAGTTGCCGGCCAATTATTATAGGCAACTGGTTATCAACATGCAGTGTGAGGTTCATATAGGAAATAGTCTCCGTGACCGTGACTCATCTGCCATGAAGTCTTATAAGCAACCATAGCCAATAGGGTATATACTGTCCTAACCTTATCAATAAGGTTGAACAGTTGGACACAAACACCAGCAATTGCTGGTGTTTGGGTCCAGCTGTTCAACTTTTCGTAAGGTTGAAAAGACTGTTGACACTTTACCCATGTCATTTATAATGTGTTGCAGCTAACACTCATTCTTGACCTTGAACTGTATGACAATAATAATATCAGTCACTGACACTGATAAAGTCAAAGGCTGACCACAGCGCGTGGCAGACCTATGAATAATTAACTGAGCTTATGGGTCTGCGCATTTTAGGCTATAGTTTTTCTGTGCCACTTGATGCTGTGTGTTATGTTTATGATAATGTCTCGGCCTTTACATGCGGCCCTCGTATACATTGTTCCAAGGCCGACCTTCTCGCCTGGACTTCGCTTTCTGAACCTTGTACATTAGCTCCTGGTCTCTCTGGGGTTTCTCGGATCTTTACTTGGCCTGTCTAGCACGACGCAGCGCTATTGAATAAGCTGGTGCCCCACGATTAGCTTTAGAGTATCGCTTCAGAAATTTAGAGTTCACGACTATGAGTACGATGAGCCTTTCAGTAAAAAACGATAGCGAAAAAAATGCAAGACGCAAAACAACGCTGGCCAAGTTAATATCGCCTGTGGGGCTTAATGGTCCGACGACATCCATTGCAATTAGGATTTCCGAACGAACGGCAATCCCTGACCGTACGTGACGAGACTTCGGACATTGATCAATCCGTCAGTAGACATGACGGATGACGGAATTAGTCGAGCGAAGAAAGAATACTCGAGCGAATACAAAACGCAAAATTCAGATTCACGTAACGACGAACATCTCACAAATAGGATAAAGTAATCTGAAAAGTTAACTGAGGGGGAAAGACGCGTCGATGGCGGAAGGCCGGGAAATGGGAGAGGAACGGCCGGGGAAAGAGGGAGAGGTACGGCCGGGCAAAGAGAGAGGTACGGCCGGGGAAAGAGGGAGAGGTACGGCCGGGGAAAAGAGGGAGAGATAAGGCCGCGGACAGAGGGAGAGGCAAGCCAGGGAAAGAGGGAGAGGTACGGCCGGGGAAAGAGGGGAGACACGGCCGGGAAAAGAGGGAGAGTAAGAGGTTTCTGATAAGAGAGAGAGGTACGGCAGGGAAAGATGGAGAGGTACGGCCGGGAAAAAGAGGGAGAGGTAAGGCCGGGGACAGAGGGAGAGGTACGGCCGGGGAAAGAGGGAGAGGTACGGCCGGGGAAAGAGAGAGACACGGCCGGGGAAAAGAGGGATAGGTACGGCCGAGAAACCGATAGGCATACGGCCGGGGAAAGAGGGAGAGGTAGTGGCGTAAATCAGGGGGGGGAAAGAGGGGACAGTCCCCCCCCAAAGTTTTGACTTAAGCCCTGCTGTCCCCCCCCCAAAATCCGGCCCTCGTAGGTACTCTGTCCCCCAAAGTTATGTATAGATTTTTCGCCTCGACAGAAAAAGAGGGTCTCCTGGGTCGCGTGTCCGTCTTTGCATCTTTCATCCGTGTCAGTTTGGAATTGCGGAAACATGAGTCGACCTCGGCGCTTGCTTTGCGCAGTGGGAAACGCTGTTGTGTGTCGACGGTAATTGCGTCGATTGTATGCGATTAGACGAAGCAGAGAATTATGTTGGGTGACCACGTGGGAATCGGACATGGGCAGAAACTGACCGCATTTGCACAGACCACGGACCTATATAATTGTCTCTATCAAAATCCATAATCTATGCCAGCATTTGCATAGTATCGGCTAATCTACAGTTCTTTACAGATAAATATACATAGACAAGAAGTATGTCTAATGTAAATCTGCATATCTCAGAGTCATTAGGGCCTATTAAAAAAATTCTTCTTATTCCAAGAAACGTCTGAAAACTCGCTATTTCTCATTGGCTTACAAATGTCTGGATATCTTGACGGCTGACTAACTGCGCTACAGATTTCTATGTGACCTTGGGCGCGTTACAATTTTTTTAATAATAAAAAATACAGCTCGTAAAAACAAAGTTTTTTTACTAATATCCATCTAGTATCCTATAATGCGTCTTACGAAGCAGTTACCTCTACAAATATATAGTCCGTGTTCATTTTACGTCATAGCGTGCCTTTAATCAGGCAGCGCGCCCGTTTTTGTTGCGGCCAATGACAACGCTGGATATCGGAAAAGTTGATTCCCCGATTCGAAAAGTTGAGTCCCCGATTCTATAAGCTTGCCTTTTTGGGGAGCTGAAATTTTTTAGAATGAAGTGTCTGCGAAGGCGAGTCTATCTGCCAAGTTTCAGGACGATTGAATGATTGTAAGTGATCGAATGAGTCGTCGCAAGATTTGACTTTTTAGCCTGTGGCTCAAGATTTCCGTAAGTTAAACTAGATGGATAAAAATAGTGATAATAGCAACAACAACAACAATTTGTTTCCTGTTGAACTCTTTAAGACATGCCGTCAAGATATCCAGACGTTTGTAAGCCAGACCACGGACCTATGTTTGGCTGACCTATCGGCTTCTTGCTCTCTTTGACGTAAGCTCTGCCTTTGACTCTGTGGACCACTCCATTCTCTTACAGCGTCTATCTACTTCCTTTGGCTTGGTGGATCAGCCTCTGGATTGGCTTACATCCTTCTTAACTGACCACTCAAACTGTGTAGTCCTTGGTTCGTCCAGGTCTCTTTGGGTCCCTGCTCCTGTTGGGGTGCCCCAGGGTTCTGTCCTGGGCCCACTGCTATACCTTCTTTATACTGCTGATCTCTGCCCCTTGCTGGCATCTCAGAGGCTTCTGCACCAACTATTTGCCGATGATGTGCAAGCCTACATCCACACCCATTCGGCGGATGCGGTGGCTACTGAAGCCAGATGTGTCTGACTATGGATGTCCTCTCTTCTTGGATGGCCTCCAATCGGCTACTCTTAAATCCCTCTAAAACACAACTTATTTGGCTGGGTGGCCGTAGGCAACTTCATGGTATCGACTTTTCCCAACTTACCTCAGAGGCGTAGCTAGGATATTTGGCGCCCGGGGACAAACTATGAAATTGGCGCCCCCTCCCGCCCCTCCTCATCCCTCCCTATTTAATTTATTTCACATTTTCCAAATACACGGAATGGCAATTTAAATTTTAGTGAAATAAAATATTAAAAATATCGACTGTTCATTGTGTTTTTGAAAGTCAATAAATTCAAATTATATATGAATTTATTTATCAAACAAATATCATAACACATAGGCGCTATCTGTTGTCGATAAAATAAAAAATATTTAAACACTAGGTTGTTGATTTGTACTAGGCCTATGTTACTTATTGCTAAACTAACAGACTTGTTTTTTATGAAATTTAAGTATTTGCATTCAAACAAAACTTCAGCAGCAAAATTGAAATCCATGATAGCTGAACTGCTGAGTTCTGACTGATAGCCTACTGTCAGTCTGCCTCTTATTGAAAGTTAGCTTGTAATTTTGACCTCTTGGCCCAATAAATATACAAATCACTGGGTTGCAGCAGCCCTAACCAGCTGTCGCCCTGTGTCCATGATGCGTATAGTATAATAGTTTTTACTGGGGATCATGGATGCAGCCATGGGCGTCAAGAGTCAAGGCGGACCCAGCTAGCTTAACCATCAGACAGATGCTTCTCCTACAAGGCTACAAGGGTTGGCATACTGCATACCCCACCCTCCCTCTCATTGGCTAATGCAGCTATTCATTCCAGCCGGTTAAAAGTTTTTCCATACAGGAAAGTTGAAAATTACTATACCGAATTTGTTTATATATTAAAACCATATGCCACTTTTAGTACATTAAGGATATACTTGAGCTGATTTTATCCATGATTTTATGAGAAAACGACTTTTCTGATTCTGACTAGCCTAACAATCTTGCAATGTAGGTATATCATTTGTAATGAGTGTATGGTGCCCCTTAATGCTCAGTGGGGCGCCAAAATAATGCCTGAACAGTCTCTGTCAGTCTGACAACTAGTTTGTAACTAATGAGGTTTTGGGGCGCCAAAATTAAGTTTTATAAATTTATTTGGTATAAATTAGTTTAAATAGCATCAAGATCAAGACTAAAATTATTAATTCTAACCCTCATTTTGGCGCCCCCTTCCTCTGGCGCCCGGGGACACATGTACCCCCTGCCCCCCCCCTAGCCGCCTCCTGACTTACCTTGCTCTTTCCTCACATAACCTTTTCAGTCACAGTTCGTGATCTGGGACTTACTCTTGACTCTGAGCTTACTTTGTCTCAACATGTGAACCTGGTTGCACGGAGTTGTTATTATCAGCTTCGTCAGCTTCGAGTGGTCTCTCGCTCTCTTTCTCATGATGCGGTCGTGGTCCTTGTTCACGCCTTTGTTACCAGTCGAATTGACAACTGTTGCTCCCTACTTGCTGGCCTTCCTCTTGGGGTTCTGGGGCGACTAGATCGAGTTCTACGCTCGGCTGCTCGTCTCATTGGACGACTACCTAAGTTCTCTCCTGTCTCTGCATACATACGTGATGTGTTGCATTGGCTGCCTATCTCTCAGCGGATCTCATACCGCACTGCTGCTCTAGTTTCTCGCTGCGTTCTTGGCTGTGCTCCATCTTACTTGCGTGATCTTTGCCGCCCAGTGTCTGACGTTGCAGCGCGTCGGGCGCTTCATTCTACAACGAGGGGTGAGCTCCTAGTTCCACGGGCACGCTTGGCTATTAAGCAGCGCCGTGCTTTTTTGGTTGTGGGACCTTCCATCTGGAATGACCTCCCGCTTAAGCTTCGCTCTTTACTTGTGAGCCAACCGGCAGGGTTCTACAAGTCCCTCAAGTCTTTTTCTTTAGTCGTGGCTGGGCCGGGAGCGCTTCTGAGTAGCTTCTTGAAGGGGCGCTATATAAATGTTCTGAATGAATGAATGAACATGACACTATTAAAGATATAAATAATTTAGATCTTTGTATTCACTATGGAATTTCTGATAGTATTTCAGTTCTTTGTCTCTGTTTCTGAAGAAGTGTTTAATATTTCAAGATATTCTTTTCTGGATTTTTGGGGAGGGAATGCCACCCTCCTCAATTATTTGGGGCACATGTACCGGCTGCCCCGAGTCTAAGTCTACACATAATATATGTAGACTCGTTCCTTCTTTCATTCGCCCACTCATTCCTTGTTGTCGTTCAATCTCATCAGACTGTTCCTTCTTTCATCCAGTTATTCCTTCCACCCTGAACGGAATAGGAAGCAGCCTTGAAGCAGTCGCATAATTCAGTCTCAATGCAAATCCAATAGGCAAATGCAACGAATATCTGTATAAGACGTCTGCTTGTGAGCGTACGTGCGTCTCTCTTTCTCCATCTTCGTATTATATCTCTCAGTATGCCTCTATCTCTCTCTTGCTTTGTGGCTGTGTGTATGTGTGTGGGTGTGCTTGTGTGGTTGGATTCTTCACGGATCAGCGGAAGATGTAACAAAGTTAACTGCGATAGATTATTTCTCAAAAGGAAAAGAATTCGCCGGGACTGGACGGACATATACTCAGTCTCCTTCGAGTTGCACGCTATCTCTCGGCTATCTGTACGTGCCTCTGTGTTTATGTCTATATATAGTCTGTCTGTCTGTCCGCTGCCTGTCTGCGGTCTGTCTGTCTGCCTACGCACATACATGCACACACATACATGCAGACATACAGTCTATAGATGTATGTGTGTGCATTTATGCGTGAATGTACGCGTCCATGATGTATGTATTGTATACATGTATGTATGCATTTGTCTATGTATGTTTTGTGATTTTGTCTATGAACTATGCATCTATGTTTTTGTGCATGTATGTGTGCATGTGGGTATGTCTTCTGGCCTCTGTGTCCTTGAAGGCCTAAAATAGGCCTATACGTTGTATAAATCTGATTAAATAACCTGTAGCAAATATTGTTTTAATTTAATATGTATGAGCCGAGTGACATGTGGTTGACATGTGACATGTCTGTGTGAAAATACACAGCTGAAAACACGACACGTGCTTACTTACCATTCTCAGCCAGACATTCGAAGACATTATTTGGTTCTTTTCATCCTGTCCGAATAAAAAAAACAGCATAGTTTCAGCACGCATACACACACGGGAGCTTACACACAAGCATACAGTCAAAGACGCATACAAGCACAGATCCCCTACGATGTTAGTGTGGAGCGGAAACTGCAGACTGTTCTTATCGGTGGAGTATTAGGGTGTCGACCTTCAATACGTCAGGATCCGGTAGATCGCGGCCTCGTGCACAGCTGACGAATGGCGTCGTTGCTGGCCCACGATTCTCTCGCAATATAGACCTCGACGGTTCTTTACTGTCTCCGAACTAAACTTGGCTGTAACTACAGATGGCTAGTTTATACTACGATTCGCCGGTTTTTGTGTGTCTTTTCTTAGAGAGTGGGAATATTTTGAGGAAATTGACACTAGGTCTAGAAATATAGCTGTGTTGGTTAAAGCGCACGTCTCATGCGCCTCTCCGCGTGTGGACATCGGTAGGGTCGCATACAAAATTTGTAATGGTGATCTATTGCAGAGATACAAAATCTCAAGGTTCCACGGTCCGTACATGGGGACCTTAACTGACGTGGTGCCCATTCAAAGAGGCACCTGTGAGGAAGGATCTAACCCTATTAATTCATTAAATAATTTGCCGATTTGAGGACATACGGTCGCTATAGAAAGAATTCAAACAAATGTACACTTACAGTTGCTTGTGGCGTATATGTATTGTATTGTATTGTATTGTATTGTATTGTATTTGAACATTTGTTATAGCGCCCCTACCAGAATGCCTATTCAGAGGCGCTCCCGACTACTGCGCGGACGCCGGAATCGGAGTTTCACGCCGAAGCGCATGAGCAATTGCGAGTGAAGGACTTGCCCAGGGTCCCTACGCGGCAGCTTTGAGGTGGATTCGAACCCGCAAACCTTCAGCTGCAAGGCACCGAACATACCCCTACTTGTGGCGCGCCCCAGTTGTATTGTGTTGTATTGTATTGTACTCCACGTTTATATTGCGACCGAGCCACCCGCATGTAATGCTGTCCCAATGAACTTCTGCAATTTCTGGTATTGTAGTTTACGATATGTTTCGATGGATTAGGGTTATTTAGGGAGTTGATAGTTTGAAGTGTTCATCACGAATCCGAGGCAGAGGGCATCCTCAAAAATTCCTTTCCTCAAATTATAGTTTAGCGTGTTGAAGAAATCGGAAATTTACGATTGCAATTTTTAAAAGGTAATCGTTGAGCGCTGTGTAAAATCAGAAGATCAGGCCTATTGTTGATTCCTCTGCCAACACAGACAAACAGTACAGGAGTCCTTCAGCTGTGCGATCAGTCATCTTACTGTAAATCTACTGATTTCCCTTGGAAGCTCCACGTGTCGTGAGTGATGACTTGTCGTTGAATAACTACATAGGTAAACTTATCAGTATAACACTTTATATTTAAAATAATAAGAGAGCATAGCTCAATGTGCAGGATGTCAAAGCTTGCATCAGAATCAATATATTAGGCCTATGAAACGATATTTGATTTTTTTCGTTTTGCCAGGGATTCAGGCTTGACTGGTTCACACGACAATCGTCGCTATATTTAAGAGATTATTTTGTTTCCCGGGCAACCGCATCCCGTAAACGCGTAAACTAAACGCTGTCCACACCACCGAATAGAATATATACATGCATGTTTGTAGCAATATACGATGGCGTGGCGTTCATTCAAACAGGGCAGCTGTGGTAAAGGTTCTCACCCGAGAAATTAATTGAAAACTGACAGGGTCGCGGCTGTATGCGGTCTCTTTAGGAAAAAAACGGGAACGATACATTGGCAGCGAGAAATATCATCGCTTTGTCGCCGGTTTAGGCTACTTGTATGGCGGATACGTAGTGCATTATACACAGGCGGCAGTTGTGACCACCTAAACTAAGGATGGACTGTTCGTTTGCAGGACGACTGCACGGGGCAGTCATTACATGAGTTATTGGAGGCCTTGACCTGCGATAAGTCAATGTCATGCAATGGTCGACTGGCGACGAATACACTCAACAGTCCCTTATTCCCTTATTCCCTTAATATAACACTCGGAAATTCTTCGTTCATTTTCCTTTCATAAAGTATAACACAGGCCGAGCGTTCCATCCATTCCGCTACCCCATTATATTGTATTGTATTGAAATGATTAAATACAATGCAATATAATGGGGTAGCCAAATGGTTAGAGCGCTCGTGAATGGTACGGGTTCGAACCTCCACTGAGGCGGACATTGTGTAAAGACCTTGAGCAAGTCCTTCACTCACAATGGCTCAGTGCTATTGATGTCCTTTGGTATGGTTATTTGTGAGCTTTTGAAATTTGAAAAGGTGACCTGCAGAGGGCAATATCAAATACAGTTGCATTGCATTGTATTATAGGCCTACTGGCCCAACACATAACCTACGGCTGTCGTTTGCTACGTTACATAGCAACATGTAAATGTAAACGACTGCAATTAAAATCCACAGGAAATATGCGTAGCATGCATGTCTCACAGAATGATATAAATATAGTACAATTTATTTATCTATTCACTATGATATAAGATAATTTATATAGCACCATTCTATAAGCCGATGAGCTGTACTAGACGTTGTCCATTTCAACTCTGCATGATGGGAATCCGTCGGTTAGGATTCAGCGTGTTTGCGGGAACTCGCCAGTGATTACTCCTCCAGTTTCAAACGAGTACTATTTGCTCAAGAATGGGTGTTCTGTTGTACGCGAACTAACAGGCATTCCTTGTGAAGTCGGAAAGTGCACAGTCGCGAGTAAGCTGGTGCCCTTCGCTTAGCTGTCAGCTGTCGCTTTAGAAATTTGGAGTTTAAGATTTAACGACGATTATGAGCATGCGTACAATCTTGTTTTAATAGAACAGACTGACATACGGCAGCGAGTTACATAGCCTACTAGAAAGGCAATATGTCAAATGGACAGAATTAGAATTGGTTCAGTGTTTCTAGCTGTGACCTGAACATGTTGAGTGATTTATGGGGTCCAGTTATTGGAGGGTTTTGGACCATTCGTTAAGTAAGGAAAATCGTGCTACATGTTTCAGTAAACAACAAGTGTGGCTGCCGTACATATAAACGCAGTCCTTTTTTAAATCCCCTCCTCTCTTGATGACCTTTTCTATCGCAGTGTTGAATAACAAGATTAACTATTGAACATTAAACTTGCTGGCTGTATGTCCTGTATGGTGGGCTTTGAATTGTGCAACTTTGAAATCCGAATCAATACTTCTATCGTCTGTGCATGGACACATATCCAGTGCACACGATACCTACTGTACTAACAGTGATAGACGTCCATTGTCTGTGTAGGAGGAGCCTTCAATGACTCTGGGAACACTGCAGTCCATGCAGTCTCTGTCTCGTTTCTCATCAGTTTGTTGCAAATCCGGATTACTCTGCAGTCTCTGTATATATTGCGTTCTCAATTACCGTCTGGGATTTGCGTCTCTTGTCGATGAGTTCCTCCGTTTGCTGTCTGGCTGCCTGTCTGTCTGTCTGCCTGTCTGTCTGTCTTTCTGTCTGTAGTCTCCTCGGTTTCATTTCTGCCCTAATCTTCTCTCTTCCTTTTTGTCTATCATTTACTGTACTCTCTATCTCTGTCTCTGTCTTTCTCTCTCTGTCTCTGTCTGTCTCCCTGTCTCTGTCTCTGTCTCGCTCTATCTCTCTCTGTATACTGTATAAGGAAAGATGGAGTGATATAAACGCAAATGAGACACTATGAAGTAAAGCTTGTGTTTCCCTCATAGTGTCTCATTTGCTTTTATATCGCTCCATCCTTCCTTCAGCCCTCCCGTTCTCTGCTTCTTCCACCCAACTCTCTCTCACTCTGTCTCACTCTGTCTGTCTGTCTGTCTCTGTCTTTGTGTTTGTCTCTGTCTCTCTGTCTTTGTCTTGTCTCTGTCTCTATCTCTCTGTATCTCTGTCTCTCTCACTCTATCCCACTCTGTCTGTCTGTCAGTCTGTCTGTCTCTCACTCTATCTCACTCTGTCTGTCTGTCTGTCTCTGTCTGTCTGTCTGTCGCGCGCTCTCGTGTTCGTGTTCGTGTTCGTGTGATTTTCGTCGATGTCTTTAAGAAGACAGCTTAGTTCTGGAGGAATCGTCGACTAGAGAGGCGCTGTTGTTTTATGTTTCATCTCTGAATGCTTTTTCTATGTGAAGAAAGAGGCGGCGCCACGTGTCATATCTGCAGCTGAAGGGATTAGTCTCTACATGGATGGACGGCGTCTCTCAGGCGTTCAACGGATTTGCTCGTCGCGTCTACTTTGGTGCCTCAGACCGAAGAAGCTAATGCTCCGGCGGAGGCGTCTGCTCTGCTGCCGTCGTTTTTAGCTGCGTTTCTATCAACTGTGATTTGACGCTGGAGGCCTTATCTAAAGTAGCGTCACATAGCACAGCGCAACGAAATCCTACCCAACACACATACATATGTATGTATGTATGTACATTGTATATGTATATATGTATGTATGCATTATATGTATGTATGTATGTTTGTTTGTATGTATGTATGTATGTATGTATTTGTGTATGTATGTATTACGACATGTATGTATGTATGTATGTATGTATGTATGTACAGTGGCGTAAATCATGGGGGGACAGAGGGGGGACTGCCCCTCCCCAAAGTTTTGACTGAGGCCTGTCTGTTCCCCACGATAACAGGCAAAAACGCTGCCCCAGAAAAAGTCAATCCCCAAAGTTATGTACAGATTTTCGCCTCTGCGTATGTATGTATGTATGTACATATCTATGTATGTAAATCTATGTATGTGTATATATGTATGTGTGTATGCATGTATGTATGCATGCATGTGTGTATATGTATAAAGTGTGTATGTAGGCACACCTGCAATGCATATGAGTATGTTGGCCTATGCAAGACTTAACACAGCGTATTTTAAGTAACTCACATTATCAATGGACAATATCAGCCAACTTTGGTCGGAACAATGTCCCAATTTATGTGTGTGTGTGAGTGTGTGCTTTGTTCGGGTGTAGCATGTTCTGCGAATAGAGTGTAGTTTGTTGGAATGTATTTAGTGCAATGGAAAATTTCCATATTTATAGTTTATAGCCTACGCATAAGTGTTGATGTAACTACTGTTGAGAGGACTTACGACGTTGATGAGTTGTATCATAGCCATTCCGAACTTGACGAGAACGGTGTCCGAGAGATTCCTAACAGGGCGGATGAGAGGATTGTATCCATGGGCGAGGAACAGGTGTTCGATCAGCCTCAGCTCATCCGGACTCCCGAGTCCTATAAGACACACGAACATAACTACGTTCAGACAACAACACTAAGCCTTTTATCGCTAACAAACAAAAGCTCTCTAACTCTAAGTAAGAAAGTAATCTTTACTACTATTATAGCTCGAGACAAAAAACCTCGCTTTAAAATTACAATGCATAAAATTGTGAAAATGTTGTGCAAGATCAAACGATAAAACGACGTAATCTAACTAACAGTGAGACGGCGAGGTAGTAGCCTATTGGCCACCCGCTCACATATGCCGAGGCTAAGAAAATGAAGTCGCTACCTCTTCATACCCATGGATGCATCACGGATAGCTAAGTGGACTGCAATTCTTCTTCTCTAGGCCTCTAGGCTATAGATATAGCTTTGAACTAGCAGTGTAGAGCTGACCCATGTGGTTTGAACTTAAAACTAACAGCTCTGGTCGATATCGGAGCAATCATTAAAGCTAACATAATCACAATTTTTATATTCTTATAATCTCAATATTCGTTAATTCTGAATTGCCAAGTTGTCACAGACGCAACATTTTGCATTTATAACTGAGAATCTTAGTTTAGCAAGTTTTACAGAAAGAGAAAGTGTCTGTTTGACGCCATTCCTATATCGTTTCTGAAAGAGATATAATGACAAAGGTATATATAATAGGGTAATATAAATAATTGATCATTAATTGCTCTTCTCGGCATGCTCATGCAGACAGGAACTGTTCATAGACGATAAAACTGAACGAAGGTCTGACTCAGAAAACGATTTTTGCTGTTACTGAACTTAGATGTTCGAAATCTCTCCCTGAATATTTTGTTCTGTTTAGTCACTGGTGCCATTTCGTTCTCTACGTAAAACCTTTTTTAGCTTAATGCTTGTAAAATGTATCGCAGAAACATTACACTGAGGCTAAACACGAATAGCCTATAATACTGGTCGTTAAAACGGGTTTTAGGAATGAATCCCGGAAACAGCGTGAATTCTGGGTACTGACCGGAATGAAGGAGTTGTTCCGTGCAGCGGAAAGCGGAAGCGACGAAGGCAAACCGGAAGAGGAAACTGTCCGACATCATTCGAAGAAGACGCCGATAGGTGTCGCTCGGCGATTCCAGGGAAAAGATTCTTAAAATAACAAAGACATTCAATCGTCTGCTCTGACGGGTTACCATGACAACAGAAAGTGCATGTGCACGAAATGATCTCCGATAAATGTCGCTAACAGCTGCTGCAACCAAGGAAACACCGTCCAGAAAACTGATACAAGAGTTGCAAATGAGTGTTTGCATTAGCCTATGTCACTGTGTGAAACTTAGATCAACGAACCACGAGTTCAAGAACATCGTTACAATGGCGCAATCTTACAGAATTATTTAAGGATTCAATGGAGGCTTAAAACCCAATAGCATTAAAATCATTTAAGGGGCCAACCAGACTTCCAAACTGTCTCACTGCACCTCCTAGAATAATAATTATTGTTTGGTTTCACACGACGACGACACTTTTCGGTAACTGAAACAATTTCCTCGTTTATGGAGGAATTCACGAAAACTTGAGTTTCCTCAAACCATGACAGACCTAATGTCTAAATTCCTAATTATTAATAAAAAGGTGCATAACATAAGTTACCCGTATTTACCCTCCAACCCGTAGGCCCGATATAGGCCTACGCCTCTTAAACACCACCCTACTGGTTCCAGAATATTTACACATTTATTTTCATCTAACCATAATATTGGTGCCTCTCTTTGGAATGCTCTGTCTCCATCTATACTCGCTCTCAAATTCTAACTGGTAACCCCTCCTCCGCTTTTGGTTTTCTCAGAACCTATTATTTTCTTCTCTTGTGGCCTTGCGCACTGGGAGCGCCTCTGAACGGTTCACCCGACTACAGGCGCTTTACAAATGTTTGAATACTATACAATAATTATATTACTTATAAATAATACTCTTCTGGTTTACTGTGCACTGTTTTACTAACTGATGTAATATTCAAGTTCTTAATTAGGCTACACTTAACGTCAAATAAGCTCTCTAGGCCTATAAATTATAAATGCTCAATAATATGCCTACAATAAGAGTTACACCTGACACTGACAGACTTTCGCCATAATAATTATAACAGTGCACATAATTATAAAATAATTTGAGGAACAAAAGGGTTTGATTGATAACCAACCGGAGCCTGACTCTTATCTTCGTCGTCGTTAAACCCGGCCCTGGAGAGGACGAGCTCCATCTATCGGTCGACGACTTCTTCTCGAGCGGCGGCGATCGACATCGACCGTTGTCCTTCCATCGTCATCATCCCTCGAGCCTCACTTCAACCATCGATATGATCCAACGACGAAGGGATAGACGCTATTTGACAACGCACCTTCTTCGATGCTTCGCTGCTTTCTCCTCCTCTGCGACGGCGGCTGCCACTGATGCCGCTGCTGCTGCTGCGAAGACCGTTTAAGCCCTAAACGAAGGCAGTCTACATTCGATCCATCGATGCAGGGATCTGCTGCTCGCCTCAGTCGCCTCGCTCCCTTATTCCTTCATCCGTCGCTGGCCCACCGAACGACCGACCGATCGACGGACCGATCGACGGACCGACCGAGGGGGCGATCGAGTCCAGCGGTGGCAGCGACGGTGGCGGCGGCGGCTGAGTCTTATCCGGCGAATGGTCGGCGTCGCTGTCTTGTCACACGGACCGAGTAATGTTTTCCCTTGTACGGTTCAATGCTTTTGTCAGCCTTCAGTTCCACCTCTTTCTGCCTCTATCTGTGTCTGTATCTCTCTGTATCTGTCCCTCTGTCCCTCTAGCTCTCTAGCTCTCTGTCTGTCTGTCTGTCTCTCTCTATATATCTATCTGTGTGTCTTTCTCGTCCAAAAACCCCGTGTTTATCCTCTCTTCCCTCAGTCCAGCTCTCCGTCCACTGGCCTTGCCTTTTCTTTTATCCTTATACTTCCTCCATTTGTCCAATGTTTCCATCCATTCCTCCTCCCATCTATCAGTCCGTAAAAATTGTCCCTATCCGCCAGTCAGTCTTTTCGTTTGTCCTTCCTTGTGCGTAGTCTGTACCACTCTCTGTCCTACTGCGTCCATACATCTATGTGACCATCCCACAGTTCCTATAGGCTATATGTATTCATCCATCCATCCTTGTACGTCTATTCATCTCTTGGTCCATTCGTCCTTCTATCTGTCTCTCCGTCTACATGTGCTTCCATCTGTCTGTCCATTTCTACGCGTGCCTATCCATCCCTCCGCTTTGCCGTTCATTCATCCATTCATCAATCTTTTCTTCAATTCTTCACGGACATTGATAGAGCGTCCTTTCAGAACCTCACAAAAGCCCTGACACGGCCACACCCATTGCTCTCGATTCCATCCATGTAGAAACGTCCAATTCATCCGAGATATCCAGGCCACAAAACATTGGAAAAGTCTGCACCACAGAGTGACAGAGGACCCGCGCACTGGACAGATATCGTCTTGCCCTATCCAATTTAATTTAGGCTTCTTTTTCTATCCGTTGGTTCTGGTCAACAGCTTAATTGAAGAGCTACTGTCCATGTGAGAAGAGCTACATGTGAATTTGCTAATGCTTGATGCAGGTTACAACATCTTGTTATGTTCAATGAAAAGTCAAATGGTTATAATTGCTGTTCAACGAACTGCGTCATACGCCTAATAAAGATGACCATATACTAGCGTCGGCCTTCTTTTTATCTGGGCTTGGGAATGACATTATCATACCAACCGTTACGGGCAGCCATAGTGAAGGATCTCACTCGTTCGATTTATTGACAGATTAACAGGGTCAAGGCCACGCGGTCGCTTCAGAAAACCGGGTATTTACATATATATATATATATTTACATATATCAGAGGACGGGCAGAGGAGCAGTTCCAGTTAATGGATTCTTAATGGATTTGCTTTTAATGCACTCCTCAAGTTAACAGATATTTATTGCACTCGTTTCTTTCGACGCCTTCAATCCTTTTGTGACCCGAGTTAGAATAGTGTTGTGTTATCGACCATTCTCTTTCGCTGGCCCAAGCTGTTATTTATTAGCGCCTAT
The DNA here is from genome assembly GCA_020284085.1 of Aporrectodea caliginosa. Classification (NCBI taxonomy): domain Eukaryota; kingdom Metazoa; phylum Annelida; class Clitellata; order Crassiclitellata; family Lumbricidae; genus Aporrectodea; species Aporrectodea caliginosa. The sequence continues at coordinate 515,050 of JACEVL010000191.1, forward strand.
AGACCTACCGTACCTCTTTCTCTCCGTTCTTTTGGCTCTGTGATGTCGTCTAGGTCAGGGCGACAGGGCCATATTCTCAACGTATTCGTGTTGCTCATCCTACGTAGCATGTCTTCCTGTCCAGGGATGGGCAAATTACTCGGAAAAACGTAATTGAATTACAAATTAGAAATTACTTTGGGACATGAAATGTAATTCAAATTACAAAATACATAGGAAATGTAATTGAATTACAAATTAGCAAATTATAAATTGCGCAATTTCAAGTAATTTCAATTACGTAATTTCAATAGATCTAACTGCCCATCCCTATTCCTGTCTCAGGGGCTACACGGTTGTCTAGTGGTTTTGATCAATGATTCAATGGATTATGCTTTGGAATGTGGTGTTATTTAGAAGCGACAATCGACTGATACCTTGTGCATATGATAATGGCGCTATAAAAGTATCTAGATGAGATGACATTTTAACGACACTAGGCCCTATGGCTGATGTTCGTAACATAGGAGAATCATTTGGTAAACTTCCACCATGGAATAATAAAACCTTCACGTTGATCGGTTTGCACTTTTTCCGTCTCCACTTAGAACGGAAAGGTCTTGAAGACATTCCATATTCGACGTCTAGATATTAACATTTTGTCGACCTTCCACTTTCTGACCTGTATGTCCTTGAACTCTGACTCAAGCGATGCCTTTGGGTGACATTATGAAGCAAATGATTCGTTGCACTGCGTCAACCTATCGACTGTTTCGGGTCAAGTTTATTATGATGACCTCAAGTGGGTGAGGTCAGGTCAGAGTTCGGTCAGCCATGACCAATATCATTTTATGTTTCATTTGATCGGGATGAAATTATTCTCTCGTGGAGCTTGACGGAGTGATCGAAGAATAAGCAATGAACAATAATGATGAACACACGCAGGACACACAGACCAGGCAGACAGACAGGCAGACAGACAGACAGAGACAGAGACAAAATCAGGAGTAGTTTGAATGATTGACACCAACCGACTGAGTGACCTCCTGACAGTGATAAAATTAAAATCCAGTTAGTAGAGTTTACGAACAGAAGCCAAGCATGTGCATAATAATATTATAAGGAACTCCACCATAGTTCACCGAAGTATAGGACCTACTCACTGTAACTCACAGGCCATTAGAATCATACATGAGTCCAGCATGATACACCTCCATTCATTATGCATCATAATTTCCTATCTCTTCTCGTCTCTCGATCCTTTCCAGCCTGCTCCACTTCCTCGTTTCTATCATCTCCCAGCTAACAAAATAACATTTGTCGAATGTTAGCAAAACATATTTTTTGGGCGCGCGAATATTTAACGCGAATGTACCGGAAATATTTTCTTGTGGACACGCCTCAATAATCGCCGAATATTTGTGCGAATGTTCGCTTAAAACGTTCTTATACTGTTATCCAAATATTCGCATAAAGCGAACGTTCTACGAATATTCTACTACTGTGTTTAGGCGAATGGTTTGTGTGTGTTTATGCGAACGTTCTACGAATATTCTACTACTGTGTTTAGGCGAATGTTTTGTGTGTGTTTATGCGAATGTTTGGTGAATATCCCCTTAAAATGGCCTATGAATATTCGCAGTATGATGTTAGCTAAATATTAGCGTTCATCGCATGTTCTTAATTTCACGTATGTATATATACGTCCGTCGATGAGCATCGCTATTTCAACGGAGCTTTCCATATATTTCCTGCAGCTGTCACCCATCCTGCAGTATGAACGGGCCTCGAGGTTTAAGTATAATTATCATTAAGTTAAACCTTGAGCCCGGTTAAGTCAGACTGCCGCTATAGGATGGTGGCAGATATATATATATATATATATATATATATATATATATATATATACCTGGAAAATATGGAGAGCTCCGTTAACAGCGGTGCTGATCGACAGAGGTGAAAAGAAAGATATAAATATAGCTTTCCCATATATATCTTGCTCAACATCTGCAATCATTAACATTAATCAATAGAAACAATTAAAGTTCAACTAACACGTTTTAAAAAATTTCTTAAACATGCATACCTCAAAAACATGCTGCATTTTCATTAAAAAAAGCAAAATAAATAAGTTTAAAAACCAAACTAAGACTATATGCCGTTTAAAGATTATAGGTTTATGCCACCTATAGATCGACATCTTAATGAAATTAAAGTCAATGCAGAATAATTCCTATTTGATGATAAAAGATATTGATTTTTAAGAAACAAATTGGTTAATTACTGGTAAATCAGCGGTGTATACCTTGTAATAGGTCTATAAGTAAAAGTAAGTGAGTAAGTAAGTATATTCTGCAATACAAAATCAGCAAACTCACTATGGGACAACAATGTTTAAGGCAAATAAACCTGGACGATAAAGCTGATGGCCACATTCCTGCATGTCTGAATTCTGCATCAACAATATATATATATATATATATACATATCTATAATGTCTTCCAAATAATTTGGTCAATAATCACTGCTACACAAAATGAGGGCAATTAATCTATAATTGCACATGCCTTGCTGAAAGCAATTATAGTTCTTCAAGTCATTATTGAACTATTATAATTCTACTGAACGTTATTTATTTCGCTGGCTGCAGTGTCGATCAACGAGGATTGCCATAACAATATACTGCATCGACTGAGATGAGTATACTGCTCATAGCTAATCTGTGTCAGTTTCATCGTGTGCAGTCCTGACCCGCGCTTGATCAGAATGCTGTTTCGACTTTGGCTGTAGTATACAGAACACACACACAAGACAATTAATACATATATATTATAACTGCTATATAGGAATAATATGGAATATATGTATCTGTTGCTGCAGCCTTCGGCAGGTATTAAGAGGTCAAAGAACGTGCTTCACATTTATTGGTATATATAGTGCAGCATGCAGTACGTGATCAGGTAAATGTGACGTTAATTAGGCGCATAATGTGCACAAAATATGATCTAGCTAATGTATTCTTGAAGAAAGGGTAAACATAGTAAAAATGGTTAAATGTAGGATTAATACATTATCAATGTCCAAGCAACTGCATAAATCTGCAAGATCCTAAAAGTAATTAAGCATTATTGACAATTAGTATAACGATAATAGTTGAATAATAAACTAATAAATGAAGCAGTACTAATAACAAAATACCGTAAATTTCAAGCCGCCGGGTCTATGCGGTGCATTGCGAAGAACTTCTGCAATGGCCTCTTCTATTTCCTGTTCTTTACATGTTTTGAAAATCCTTGCAGTAGCTCCTATTGCATATGTAAACAATAACAAATATACAAATGGTTGATATTTTGCCATTCCGAGTTCAAGGTCTATAGCAAGTCCAATATGGTGAATAATAGCATATGTACAATTCCAAGCCACAGGCGTAACATGTGCACAATTTGTACATTATATTGTCCCAGTAGATCCACCTATGAATAAATGTTGAGGCTCATTATATGGTGCTTGGTTACATGGATACAAGCATACACTGGGGTGACGACATAATCGTAAGTTCTTTGTTCTTGAAGTAGTTTAGTCTGTTGTTGTTTTCATGAACATTTAAAAGTGATAATATAATCGTAATGTCAGTATTTCTCCAGCGCCCACAAAAACGAAGTCACAGGAACCAGCTTATTCACAGGCGCTTATAGGTCCAATGTTTCATAATTATATTATATATACAATGAGCAGTGAGCACAAACACAAAAAGGCATATTACCATCTTCTTTTTGAATTCCGTGTCCTGCAACTTCTCCTCAAACTCGAGCAGTTCTTCAATTGAATCCATCTTGGATGGAATCAATTCATCCAAAGTGTCTCCGTAACCGGAAGATAGACTGCTCGCAGCAATCTGACGTAGCAACAAGTTCTGCTCCTGCTGATTTTCTATTATCGTATCCAATTTGGCCATAACACTAACTTGAAAGCCTATATGAAATGAAAATGCCAAAGCAAAAGAAAAAGCAGTTATGCAACCACAACATAAAGATCAAACATGCAGGAAAAGTACGTAAAGTTTAAGATTTGAAACATTCCTATCACACCGCAGCATTTACTTGGTATAGGCCCAGGACTGTAAGATGCCTGCACGGGATATGGCCCACTTACCTATACTCGCTACTTCATTGGCTGTGTCACTAGATCAACTGTACGGCATCTGCTTATTCGTGACGAAACAAAGTTCATATACAATAATCTTGAGCTATTGATGAACACCATTTATTTATGTAACGTTTCAGTACTTCACGTTTCGTAATTTAAAACATTACGGCGGCTGGTGTAAGCTACAAACTGCTGCATTAGTTTTAAATGGTGTTCATATTGCAAGAATTTTTGTAGGGGGCTGACAATAGCATACATATGCCAATACTCAAAATTATAAGTAGGTTTTCTAGTCAAACGCAGAAAACCATCGATTAAAAATCGCAGCATAGGCATTTCAGAAACTAATATCGCAATATAACAGGACTGAGAATAATATCGAGGGAACTTTAAATGAAAGAAATAGTGCAAATAAGTAAATTCTAACTGGTGACAGCAGGACGACGAATTGCATGATTTTCTTCTGATCTTTGACGACTTGAATCTGCATGACCGGGTGTTGAAACTTGTCCGTCATTATCATAGTAGCCATCGCCTTGTCCAGCTCCCGCACATGGTAGGTGTGGTGGACGCCTTTGGCACTGTCAGATCACGACCATTCCTTTCTGCAGGAGGCTTTCGGTGTCGAACAGGATTCAGTAGATGACCAGGCAGATCAAAAATCGTCGGAACAGCTCCTGAAGCCAAACATAACATATTTTCAGTTCAGAAGTAGATTGAGTTTGAGTTTATTGAGTTTGAGTTTATTGAACCATTTTGCATTCAAAATTACAAGTACACAATTGCAATCAGATTAAACAACTAAATTAACTAACAGCGTGTTAGAGATTAACAGTATGCGAGCCAACAGAATGTGAGTATGCGAGTCAAGTTGCAAATGATTCATGGGGAGATGAAGCTGGGACAGCTTATCTAGTCTTCCCCATTGGTTACCGGTCACAGAAGTACAACAACAAAATGTATTAAGTTAACAGGCTAAGGCAGCCATACAGTTAGTAACAGTATTCATAGTCCAACAATAATAGACAGCATCACACTCCAAGTTTAGTAATTTTACCTGGATAAGAGACTGCTGCAATCCCATTTTAGTTTTCATCTGCAAAGCTACATTGTCAAGTCTGTTCTAAGATTACATATCTACATTACTTGAATCATAATTCACTATTATGTAGTAAGTAAGTTGTTATAAGCAAAATACAGTCAATGCAGTTCTACATCACTTAATCATAATTATCATGCAAGCTGTTACGAAAAAATGCTATAAATTCACCAGGTTTAAGTTGATCTCTAAGTCCAGTGCGATCAAAACAATCGGGTGTGAAATAGTTTGAACAGACACGTGAGTGTATGGTCGCCTTAAATGCTGTCCGATGCATAGCATGTTCCCATTTTCTCGCAAGATCTGGTTTCGACCATGGGAAGCTGTCACATAAAAACAAGAGATCTTTAGTTTCAGTTGATAAATTACATACAACAACAATTATTATAGGCTACAATTATTATAATTCCTCAAATCAAAATGGTTAATCCAGCACAAGTTTTTATACTCAGTGCGATGGTATCAAAGCGGAGAATCATGAAAGTGTTGTCAATAAGAGTCAAGACCCGTCATGAGACTGTGGGCAAAGGGCATAGGGAGTTTATTTCTTTGGTGGGAGCAACTTATGTAAAACATGCCCGGTGTTGGTTAGAACAACTGTGAAGAGACCGGTATCAGCCATGCCACACAGCCGGTCAAAGGTTTGGCTGTCAACAGGGGAGGTACCCCTGCCGGATCATCTTACTTCTGATGCATTGGAGCCTGTTTTTATCCTGCTGACATAGTTTCATCAATCCAACTTCCATTTAGGCAAACAATTATTTTCATCAATCCAGCTTCCATTTAAAATTAACAATATAAAATAATTTAGCACAAGTAAACTACGGTTTTACCAGTACAACGATGATGCACAAATAAACGTAAATATTGTTTGTTTGCAGGCGGTTCAATAAAGCACGTACTTACTTACTTACTTACTAAAATTCGATTACTAATTTGAGGAACATGGACTGTTTATAGTTCAGCTTAAAAGGACCCAGTGATACGACTAAATTATAGACTTATTTATACAGAGCAAATAATAGCCATATTTTGAAACATGGTACTGTATCACTTACGCGTGAAATGTTATTCCTTGGCAATCCTTGCTGTTTGGAGCGTTCGCCGGAATATTGGTTACATCCGTACGCCACACAGTTCTTTCCAGTGTATCTTTTTGTTTTCACTTTACCGTCCAACAAACTTTCTTCGTTACTATCTCCCATTTTGTTCCTATAATCTATCAACGTCGGTAAATGTACTATTCACCATGAAATTGGTTGTTTATATAAGGTCGTTGGTTTAAAACTGGCGCTTCTCAGTTCGCCAATGACATCCAAGATGGCCGGTTGCCAAAACAGACCCGAGGCTTCGGCAAATATCACGTGATCTCACTGGCCTGCGTCTATCGCTTGCACGTTTATATGGAGTCGATCGACGAGTATAATTATATATGCATACGCATGCATGCGCATATACATGCATATAATATTATCTGCTGCAGATGTGTATACCATGCAGTCCATCGCTTTTGTCCAAATTAAAGCGGTTAAATTTAAAGTCTTTGATTTTGTCAGTTTACATAATTATTCATTCCGGATGTTTCTATAGCGCTTAATTAAGATCTTCATGCATGAACTGCATATGTACATGCATAATAGGCTATATATATATATATTTACACAGTATACTTCGTAAATTCACATTTATTTTCATGAGATAATTAATATTCAAAATATATATGGTCGAAAATATCGCAGTACAATATAATTATTATACGCGCGCGCTTATACATGCATATATATGCACGGAATTTAATTAATATTGTGTGTGCATCAAATGTTCATGTAATATTTGCCGGATATTTGTCGCAAATATTCGTTAGGCATCATGCTCGCGATATTCGCAAAAGTTTGGCAATGTTCGTAGAATATTCCCTTAATATATTTCGTAAACATTCGCTGGACATTACCCCCGCGAATATTCGCGAATATTCGGTGTTAGCTGGGCTTATGTCACCCATTCCCTTTCCTTCCCATTCTTCACATCTTGATTTCCATCCATCCTTCTTCTCTGATTTTACTTTCGCTGCTCTGTTGAATAACATTTCAATCAAATGACCAATGGTGGGTTTTATTCCATCGCGTTGCTTATGAAATGCCCTGCCTAGCAATGAGCCATGCTGTTTGCCGTACTTTATTACTATACTTTACTATCTGTAGGTCTATGCGTTACATTGTCCCTTGGCATAAGATGTACCAATGTGAGCTCTACACGGGACCCATGTGAAAAATGGCTCCATTTCAGCATGCTGGCAGAGGTCTTGTGATATTTTGTGCCGTATTTTATTCTATTGCATAGGGCCTAGTTAAGCCATTATTGTTATATAATGTTAGATTCTTCTATATTGACTAGTGTCAGCAAAATTTTAATAGTTAAGAGAAAGTTAATCTGAAAGTTAAGCGATAACCATAGTTACGCCTTTAGTTATGTAGGCTACTTACTATTATAGCCTACATATTTAAGCGTGTATTCTTGATTTACATGTACCGTGTGTTGCACAGTTAGGCTAATCGCAGTTTGAAACTCTTTTAGGAAATCTTTGGTTTGCTGTCTTTCAGTACGTATACAACGCATTCTTTTATTCACTTGTTTCATCGCTCATCCTGACATAAGACTTGATCATCCTTGGGTCAGTCGATCCTCCTCGTTGATGTTCAGACCCCCACCCATGCCTTTACATTTAAATTGTTCTTTGACCATAATAATCAGACAGCCAAGACATTCTCTGCCTTCCATCTCCAAAGAAAACTGCCTCAGTGATCACACTGCAGAGCCTCGAAAGAAAGAAGCACCAATCATCGATTTTCGTTGCTGCTGATCACTTCCGCCTGCACACGGTTTTCCACTCAGAAGATGGATGCGGCATCTCATCAATGGAAAGCTCCTAAAAATAGCCCTGCTCGGCTGGTGATGATTGACGCCGACTCTCGATCATCTCGGCCGCCGGAGATATATTGCCTCATGACCTCTTCAGAGTACAAACGAATCCATTTCCGTCATTTACAATAGGATGACCTATCATGATAGGCCTAGGCTGCATTCAGACAAAGCATGTAGGCCTAGGCCTATCTCACGCGAAAAATACTTCGGATGCTCAGCATTTATGCCACATGCGCACGTACGGTGGCCGATTGATTAGAGCGATCGGCCTGTAACGCGGAGAGTACGGGTTCGAACCTCGTCCGACGCAATTACTGTTTAGGGACCTTGAGCAAGTCCTTAGCGCAACGTGTGGTCTCCACCATCGATGTTCTGTCGTATGGTCGTGTGCACTTCTGAACATTGGAAGGAGGGCAATAACAAACTACATAATTATTGTATTGTACATGCGCATCATACCGAACTTCGTATGTTAACTAGGCTATTTGTAATCATTGACTAGGCCTATAGGCCTACATAATATATGTATGGAGTTAAATACAAGTTGATTTCTGTGTCTATCCAGACTTCCAGAGGCATCACGTAGGGCCTACATGATCATTTAAGTATGTTTGCGGCTATTCACTTCGTATTGTCCTGTCGATCGTGACTATATGGAATCGATAACAATATACGACATGTGCGTTTCTCAGATGCAAATAAAGGCTACTTACCTACTTACTTACTTACTTGTTACTCTCTGTCTATATCTGTCTGTCTATTATTCTTGATCTCCCGCTTTCTTGCTCTCTCACAAGAAAGCAAGAGATCAATTTATGTATAGAGAGAAGACAGACAGAGACAGATACAGACAGACAGATATGTGTTTTACCATCTGAGTTCCTTTGTCATGGTGGAAACTGGATGCTATTGGTTTTGTTGGTCGTTTGAGTTCGATGTCGTCTAACGCTGTTATGGAAATGACTGTTTGCTCCTAGGACGAGACGCGACGCATTCTTCGGTTGGCGTCATCTACTGATCGTGACGATCTCTGTCTCAACTGGTCATCACCAGAAATCCATGAGCACCAGATCGATTATGTAAAATTCTCTCACAGTCCTTGGTTCATTATTGTCTGCAGGTCTGGCCTGTGGCTGTTTGTCAGGGATGGGCAAATTACACAGTAAAATGTAATTGAATTACAAATTACAAATTACTTTGGAAAATGTAATTGAATTACAAATTACAAATTACTTTAGAAATTTGTTTGAAATTACAAATTACAAATTACGTAATTTCAATTACATCAAATTACAAATTACATGCATAGTTGGGATCAGCAAATTCAGTCAGGAAACACATGCTTTATTTCCACTGTTATTTGTATTACACTGTTTGAAACAGTTTATTTTAATTTTCTCTAAGAAGTAGGCAGTAGCAACTGTTCGAACAACTTGTCCAATAATCGGCATATGTTTGACCTTACAATCAGGCTTACAAAACTATAGGCCTAATGAGTTTGTGTACCAGAGCAGATGAAGGAAGTGCAGAATTAAATTGTATAAATAACATCTTAACAGTTACGTAGCTTTAAAGATTCATTAGTTAGACCTGCATGGGAGTAACCTGTCACTGGATCGATGCATGTACATTTGATCGACGCTCAGTTGTCTTAGCATGCAGACGTTTTGTTGGATGCTAAGAGCGTGTGATGGAGTAGCGCAACTCATCTATGTAACACGTTATGAGCTCGGTGTGACACATGACAAAATTGTGTACCATTTCTGACATTGGCTCCAATTTTGTGAAAGCATTCAAAGAATTAAGTGTTGCTATCGTTTATATAAGAGATACTATAATGATAGTGATCAAGATAAGGAAAAGATGCTTTAAAAACTTCTCTGGTTGTGGAGTCTATAGTTTACTTTTAAAAAGTAATTTGATTTTACAGATGTAATTTGAAATTACAAATTACATGAAAAAATGTAATTCAATTACAAATTACAAATTACATTGATCCAGAGCAACAAATTACAAATTACCAATTACAATTGTAATTCAAATTACGTAATTTCAATTACATCAATTAAATTACTGCCCATCCCTGCTGTTTGTCACCCGTGAAATAGATGTGTGAGCCCTTTAGAACCCTTGCAGATAATTTGCATTGATTTAGCAGCGCAGTTTTATTAGACTTATAAAAGGTCATGAGCCTAGAAAAACATTCTCAACTTCAAATAAGCCTATACTGCACTGCCATGGAAAAATGCGAAAAACAACTCAGGCATCACCCATCGGTCTGAATTTAAGCGTACAATTGGTTGATGGACATGCTTCTCTTTGCCTTGGAATTTTCCAGTAGGGCCTACTACTTGGACATGCTTCTTTCTGCCTCTGCTTTTCCGCCAGAACCACATGCAATAATAACTATTTATATAGACGATTGTGTTGGACTTGCTTCTTGAACCAAAATGGTACCGATATGTAATTTTAACCTTAAACTGGACTTGCTTCCTTTTGCCATGGCAGGGCAGTATATATTCAGCTATTCTTAACTAGGGCCTAGATTCTCTTTACAACTGTTATTTCCGGTAGTGCTGGACGCGGACTAGGCTATGTGTGGCGCTGAGAAATGGCAGATTTACATTTTACAATTATTGTAATCGTAATCTCGAAATTTATACAGCGACTAAAGAGCGATGTCTGGAAAGTGGAAACCAGCTTATTCACAGGCGCTCATTCAAAACACAATCGACAGATGGGTAAGGTAACAGTCGGTTCCAAGCAATATCTAAGGATAAGCAGGCACTCACAGGGTTACGGTGGATGGTGCCTAGACTTCGAGTGGCGAAATGTTAAGAGAAAACCAGACAGGATGTGTTTGAAAGGCGTGTGGAGACAATCCGAACAAGCAGAAAAGGACGATAGTTACTACCCACCCACCCACTCAGCTTATCCTCCTTAATCCTCACACTTTAGAGGCAAATGGGTCTTCTAGACGAGTGATGCCTATAGCACCCTTACAGCTAATTTGCATTGATTAATTTTGACATTGCAGCTTTATTACATCAAACTTACAAAAGGTCATCAGTAAAGGTCATGAGGTCACCTGTTGAAAATGGCTTAAATCACATTCTTGCACCTAAATTATGAATATGGTTCAAACCTAGTTGCATGTTAAGTTTACACCCATGTATGCATTGCTGGATATAAATAAATTGCACAATATTAAAACAGACAAAGTTTCAACTTGATGTAGCTTCAGAGTTAACTTGTTTAAACTTAAGAGTTGGCAGCTTAACGAAACTTGAAGAAACTTCAGAGAGAGCTCATGCATGGAAAGGTCAAACCATTAACTTCTTAAGGCAAAATGATTTGGTGAAGTAGTTTTTGTTAGACAATTTTTATTAGCCAAAACAATTCAACAATGAACATATTTCGCAGACTAGTTCTCGAAAACAATTCAACAACGAACATATTTTGCAGAATGGTTCTCCAAAACAATTCAACAATCAACATATTTCACAGACTAGTTAATCACTGGAAGTTAGCTCTGAAGGATGCATTCAAGCATATGTTGTTTTAACTTTGCCGCATACATCTTTTGATCCTTCTTTGTCAAATCAAACTATCATAGAACGTGTACACTGTACAATTTTCAAAAACTAAAAATGTATCAAATTGGAATTTGATTAACTGAAGCTACTCGAGAAAAGCTATCTATAGAAAGTTCTATATATTCTTTCTTAACCAAGTAATTAAAATGAATTAGGTAAGTTTAACTGATGGCAGGATTCCACATTTCAACGCCTCTGACTGCGACTCTCTCTACAAAAAAAAAACAAAGACCAGATATACAGTTGCGGAATTACAGTGTATAATAGCAATAAATAACATCTATTTCAGTACTATTAAGTTTGCAAAACTTTTAGCTTTATCATTGACATAATCATATCGGAATCATAGATACTACTCGAATCTAATCTAAAAACGTCTATAATGCATTATTGCAACTGGTCATCACTTTATCATCGCCTGGGGTAGAACTAGACAGAAAAAATGTAAAATAAGTTGACTGTGTTTAATAAGTCAGAAGGCATTTATAATACAGCTTTTACACAAATGCACAAAAGAAGAGTAGTGACTCTTTAACACGGCTCAAGCAGAGGAAGGTTTTAATAGTAGTCGAACCCTGTGTGGATGATACATAAAGGATATCTAAAACAACGACCTACTTTGTACCTCACCGTCCTTCCTTGTTCTATTTGCATTATCCTCCCCAACCCCTTTGCGAATGTCGGCACAAAAGCAGAGTGCCTAGATTAGGCTATCCCATAGACTAAACTGAAAGTCTGTAGATCTCACGCTGTACAGACTGTCAGCTGTCTGACTCAAGTTGTTGTTCAAGGCACAGGATGTACCAAAATAACTGCTTGCACCAATTTCCGATCATAGGCCCCCCATGGGCATAATCCCTCCCACTGTCCACCACTGCATGTACATGTACTCTGGTAATGCCAGTCTCAAGCCTGGGTAAAAGAGGAGGCAACGTCTACGACCCTGGCAGCCACAAGATGTCGTTAAACACTGAAAAATAACTACTTGTCCGCTTTTGGGTCACTCCTTCCTTCCCTCCTTCTTTGCGGATATCACCAATGGCTAATCTTTTATACAGCAGAATTTGAAGGAACTTCGGACCTATCATTAATAAATGATTAATTCTATCCATCTAACATAATGCAGATTTTTCTGAAAGTTGTATTAAGGCAGTTAAATTTTAGACTTACATTAGTCAGCACAGCATCCCTTCTTGCATCCTGAGGCACAAGAACCAGCTGCGCACTTGCAGGAAGCACCGCACTTGCAGCTGGCGTCTGAAATGTACATGTTGTAAAAATTTGTAGTAACGACAGCGTGAAAAATATTTTTATTATTACGTAAAAGATTTCCTAATTGTTCAAAAACTTCTTCTGAAGCAAAAGGACTAAATATATAGACCATGAAAAAGCATCATGGCAAGGACTAAGAAAGTTTGGTGTGCCTTTGGTTGGTGCCTTGTGCATAACACACTGGTGCAATACAAGTTGTAAATTACAGTAACAGAACACAGCAGAAAGACTTCATTGGATAGGAGAACAGATAACCAAAGGAAAATAACTTTAACTGATTCCAACTGAGGCCCTGAGTGTGTATTAGAAACATTATCGAACACTTAGTGCTGGTATTAAATTTATTAAACTTGCAATTACTATAAATAACACAAATTCCCTGGTGTTTACTTATACAAATCACTTTTATCCCTTTCCATGCCACCAGCACATGGAGACCAATGTTCAGCAGAGATCGGTTTTATTTGCAACAATCGTTGTACACCTGGCAATTTATTGCTACTGTGTTTCTCTTTACCAGTTACTACTGCTAACTACACTGCTCAGCTATGAATAATGGCTTTTCGGCTTTGGTAACAATATCATCATACTGGAATCAAAACAAGGCTCAGCAGTTACAAGGGACCTTTGTTCAAGAGGCTTGCATTTATTTGCTCAAACCATTTGATCCCAGTGGCTATTGGAGACCAACGTTTAATCAGGAACTGGTACTTTTGAAAAGTTCTATGGTAACTGAACAGTGAAACAAGGTCGGAAATTTTTAGATAAATTATTTTGCTCCTGTGTTTTTCTGAGAGATCATTTCTACCTTGGATAAAAGAGTTGCTCAACTAATTAAATTAGCAGTATATGTTACTATTATTATATAGAAAATACTAATACAAACTCACTTCCACATTTGCCCTTCTCAGCATCAGCACAGCACAGCTGTTTGCAGTTTGGCAGGCATTCACTCTTCAAACATCTGCAGTTGGTGCAAGTACATGTTGACCCCTCTCCTAAAATGATAAAGAAATTTTTATTTTGACTGAAAAATAATTTAGCTTTACCTATAAAAATTTACATTGTACCGATTCAGAGCTCTTGTGACACTTTTTGGCAATTGACAATGACAAACAAGATGGTTGTAATGACCACATCGCAAGAATTATTTATTATGGTGCTGACAAGAAAAAGAATGATGCCATTGGAAAAGATATAATTTAAGGTGATGGAGGTGATATCAGTAGCACTTTTCGGAGGTTCTCGACAGGTAACACTTACATGTTTTGCTACATTACATTCTATTACATTAATATGGTACGAGTCACAGTGATAATGTTGTCAACAGTGATGACAATAACAGCTAAAACTTTCAGTAACCAATATAACAGTAAAAGAGAAGGAGCAATTAAGTTACGAACTGGATGCAGAAGGTAAACTACTTCTGATAAAATTACTAGCTGTGAAAATTATTGAAAGACATGTTAAGGCAAGTAAGAAATTTGGCTTACTTGGGCATGTTTTATTTCCGCAGCACTCTGAAAGCATAAGAAGATGGGAACATTTGTTAGTAACTGCAGACCACCCAAAAGAACTTTCCAAAAAAATTTAGTTCAGTAACGAGACAGAATAACTTAGTACTTAGTCCTTCCTGTATAGGTCTGCACACCGGCTAACGCATCTCTTTCACTCATCTCTGTCTAATTTGCCAAGAGAATTTGTTGTGTTGTTTCCGTTGCATTTTTACCGGGGTGGGTTGCAAGCCCACCACGAAACCCTCCTCCTTTTATCCTGACTTGGGACAGGTTCAGACTTCTTATAGACAGTCTGAGGCAGAGAGAGGCGGAGACGGAATAAACCAGCTATATAATCAGATTTTAGTAACTAATATTTGCTATTAGAAAAAGTTCATACCTTCAGTGTGGTAATGTAAACTACATTCGAAATGTTTAACATTTTCTATACAAAATCAAATGCATAAATTGCACATAATTACTTTAAAACCTTGCTTCATTCGTTGTAAAATTTTGTTAATGGTACTAACGTAAATTACACATAAATTAGATAACTAACAAAAAAGTACTAATTATCCATTATATGAAAATTACAGACACCGTGCACACCTACAAAACGTAAAATACATGTAGGCCTACTCTGCATTGACCGCAATACAGCAATATCGCAAAATTTCTGGTACTCACGCACTAACATACTTACGGGTATTCAAAGCGTCGGCCATGTCTATTCCTTCCACCGGGTTTCTAGCAGGTCGTTGGTTTCTAGCAGACTCCTCTTGATCTTCAAAAAATCACTTACGGTTTCTTCACATCCATGATCTCCAGGTGGGACGTATGGTCATTTAAATAGAAACGGAGCGTCGTTTCTATTGGTCAGATGATTCACGTCGCAATTCATTTTCATTGGTTGACCTAATTACACCTCCAAATAAAGCCGTTTCATTGGCCGATTGGTCTGCACGCGTTTTTGCACAATTCCGTGTGAATAGCGAAACTTGACGTGCCGTGTGCAAAATTTCAATACTCATTAGGATACATGTATTCGTAAACTCTAGAGTTTTACGCTGCGCAACCTTTGGTTATTTCCGGAGCGTCCAGATAAATTGCGCGGATTGTTGTCAGTATTGCAAACAGTGTTTTGTCGGTCGTCGGTCGAACCGGTACTTAACCAATACAGAGATCGACAAGGAAATCTATAACAAAGATGTTAGAGCCGTAACATCTTTGTCTATAATACTATTATAAGAAAAACTTAAATAATACTGAAAACCGCAAATGTTAAACGGACAGTTAATAACTTTGGAGTGACGAAAGAGGATGAGAGTGGATAGAATTATTTTGTGGAAGAAATTGTTCCAGTTTTAAGTTAGACCTTTGCAGAGATAGCAAGCGGTGTATTGTTGGCGGATTCATAGGAAGCGGTTTGATAGCGAACAATGCATTGCGTAGTCGGTAACCAGTTACTGTCTGTCTTTAAGTTGTTCGTGAGTAACACAGGACCTGGTTTAGGGATCATCTAAATTAAAAGTCTGCAGTCACCTGCAATAAAGCATCATTCACAATGTATGGCCCACACATGTACAAACATTTCTGCATAATCCCACAACGCCCATTATATATGTCTAAAAAGCTCGCTTAAAGCTACAGGTTTTAGGCTGCCGTCCAAAACAACGTTGCAGAGACTTCCGGAGAGGGTATTCTGACACACAGTCCAAGACGACAGAAAATTCTAGCAATAAGTGGGTGTCCATTCTGAAGCGAAAGCACTTGATCAGAAAAACTTTCCGCGGGTTGTCGTAGGCCTAAACACGACCAATTATACATAATTATAGGGGCCTATAGCCATAGATTGCAATTCTTTTGTTCGGTTATCAGTTGTTGGCTTGTGTGAAATCACCTGAAGTTACTCAGCAGTTATTTTGAAGACGGCTGTGCCTGGATTTTTGTGCTTCACATTTTATCTGGGGACACCTATGACTTGACAGACACCTATGACTTGACAGTTACAGTTAATGAGATAAAATAAACTATAATTTATTATAAGTGCTACGAAGGAAATTGTCAAGACCAGTGCGACCACTCTCCATTTTCTGAAGTCACAAGCTCTTGCCAGAAAAATCCCAAGATTGTCCAAAAGTGTAGCAAAAATCCCAAGTTACTGAAAAGGAAAAAGGTGCGCGGAAATATGAAATGCGTTTCAACAATCACAATTATTCACAAAATGCCTAGCTAAGTACTGGAAAAGAAAAAAACGGAGCATAACATTGAAGTAACAAATTACGATGTTTACAAGTAACAGTAGGGCTAATAATAAACGTCTTTCAGACAGACCCGCTGTAGGAGTCTTTTCTAATCTGATTCGTTGCCACTGTTGAAAAGTACAGTAAAAACTAGTCTGTAGACCTTATAAAACATCCCAAGATTGCTATGTAAATTCTGAGACATTATTAATCTTCAGATCCCAAGTTGACCCCCAAAATTTCAAGATCTTGGGGAAAATCCCAAGGAGTGATCACACCAAAGATTTTAAAATCTGTTAAAATCAAGTTTTGTCGGTTTACACAGGAGACCCAAAAAGGGGCCGAAGGTCAAATAAAAGTTTACGTTTCACCTTCGTAAATACCAATTATATACTTAGCATTATAGATTCCTTGAATATAGTCTAATAAGCCTATGGGATATCGGTTATTCTATTCGATCTAAGTCAAGGGCGGCCATATTGTTTACTATTTTTTATTTACATAGACAGGCACTATAAGTCTTGACAATTATTACGCTTTCAGACTCTTGCAATGAAACCTGTTTAAAAAGTTAAATGGTTATCATTGTGAGAAAAGTCATCAGTTCTTGAGGTACTTTTGACAGTCTGAGAATTTGGCAAAGTGTAAAAAATTTGGTTCTTCTGCAGAAAGATTCTGGTTTCTGCATAAGGGCCTAGAAGTTAAAGTGCGTTTAGGGTAAACTTTAGGAGCTTGGTCACAGGAATGTAATGAAAATTTGTTAGACTTCATTTTTCAATAAAATTCTTTGTTATTGGCAATCTCTTGGTCCTTTTGATACTCGGTATCTCTGTCGTAGAAGTGCAGGACAAATTCTTTTTGCAGCTTCAGTTACACTGCGACTTGCGGGCAAGACAATGGAGACCCCAGCAATGTGGCTGTATTAGATTCAACTTCATATAAATTATTTTATTTTTTTCAACAACCTTTAATGAATGTTTTTGGTGCACTTCAAATGTTAAATAGATTTATGTGATGCTCAGTAAAGTTTATTAAGTGTAAAAATACGGAATTTATAAAATTTTAGAAAGCATCAATGCAGCCTAATCTTCTTTACCATAATTATTTTTTGTTTAAGTGGCCACAGACAACAGCAGCTATGAATACTGCCACCAAGGACACTGAGAAGATATTAACAGATGTCACAGGTAAGCCTCGGAATGCACAGGGCATCAATTACAACATTCACTTCTTATGAGACCATTAAGTTAAGTAAGAAACTCATTTAGTTGATTGTATGTTCCTTTGGTTCTGTTAAGCAGTGTTGATAGGCATCAATCACAGTGGATGAAGTACATAAATAAAACTGTTTGAAACACTGAAACTTACTAGTACTGTAAACGGTGCTATTTTAAGACCAGTTTATGTAACAGCTAATTTAATATCTGTTCTGTTAGCTTGATAAGCGGTTGCCAATTGGTTAAGCATTGCCCTGTAATGTATGGTGTGAGCCTGTTTTTAGACGATTAGGCATACTGTATAAGGACCTTGAGAAAGCCTTGGCAGTTGCAGCTGCTTAGCCCTTTTGTAGATACTGTGATTTGATACTTGTGCTATGTAAGATTGAAAATAGAATAAATAAATAAATTAGTTGTGCTAAAATTAGTTTGTGCTAGAATTTTATTTGTGGGATTTGTTAATTTCTATTAACAGCTCACAATCAGGTGACCATGGACACCATGCCCAATATATCGGACAACATGGCCAAGTCAGGACCTGGGTCAATCGACGTGGATCTCAGCAACTCTGCACAGACACTTCAGGCGGCTGCCACGCAATATCAGCAGAAAACAATCTGGACAGGTTTCTGATTCTGCCTTCATCAGCATCATTTGTATTATTAAAGATTATTACTTTATCACCAGTTTTGCTTAGAACTATTGTTGTATTATGTAATCCTGAACAGTAAGTCCAAATTCTGACCACGTATAACAAACCTTTGTAAATCTTGTTTCTATCGCATCAGGGCAATACATCACATCAGGTCGGCTCTGACTAAGAATATGTCGCAAGCCATAGCCTATTCCCGTGTCTCCTTTTGAGAGTCTTGATTATGCTAATTTGGATTTTGTTGGTCTCTCAGACCTTGAGCTCAATAGCTGCAACGCATCCAACACTCCCGAGCTCACGTTGTGCTGCGTATCCCACTATGAACAAGTTCTTCAGTCCCACTACATCAGCTGTGTTGGTTACCTGTTGAGTTCAGGATAAAATTTAAATTGGCCTGTTTTTACCTACAAATTCCTCCGCACCAGCACATCTTCATGCACTGCAATCATCAAGCACAGGTCTTTTAGCTGAGCTACGATGCAGAACAGTTTTGGGTTCTCGTGCATTCCATGCCTCTGCCCCTCGGATTGGAATAGACTGCCACTCTCTCTTCATAGCTCAAATTCACTTTTCCTTCCTTCAAAAAGCGACTCAAAACTCACTATTTCTCCTTGGCTTTCAAGGATTTGGAAATCTAAATGCATCTTCCTCTGGCGGCTGACTATCCGCGCCTCAGATTCACAATTCGGTGTGACCTTACGCGTGTTAGCAGTACAAATTTAATTAATAATAACAACAACATGTAAACATCAGGACATAAAGTTTGGACTCCTTAAAGCGCTTCCGGATAACCTGCTGTTCTGCTTAATGCGAAGTGGTGTTATGTCCCCAAAGCTACTAGCTTAACATGCCATATTGGTTAACGTGCCGGACTGGTGGTCAAATGGACTGAAGGTTAGATGGACGGTAGAACGGACTGAAGGTTGGATGGACAGACTAATTAGTTGACAACAGGTTATATCTGGAACAGTCCGTTTCACACGAGGTCTGGTTTATCCACCATGTCGGATGGCTTGTCCCCCAATGACTCATGTTAACAGGTCTGCACATTTGAGAATTTTTAAGGAGCACATACATCTATAAGCGTATGAGACCAGAAAAAAATGTATTGGTTCTGTAGGTCTGCTGGAATTCACTGAGAAGCAGAAACCTGGTGACGCTGTGACACGCACGATGAGGTCCATGCCAGCCCAGCTGACTGCTTGTTTTGATGATCCTGATATGTAAGTGCAATGTCGAACTGTAGTATTTACTGGTAGTTTCATGCAATATACTTTGCTGGAAATTTGTACTTTTGTGTAGAGTATGAAATAACCATTTTATGCATTGTTATTCAGCCAGTAATCAGGTAATCAGGTTATTCAGATATTTGAGAAAAATATTTCAAATGCATGCAATCGAAACTTGAATTATAAGTTTTTGCCTCTAGTTGTCTATTTCAATGTTTTTACTGCAGTGAAATGCCTAACTTTACTTAGGTGCCAATGAGGAGCAGTTGCCTTTTAAAAATTTGTATGGCTCGCTGTTTGTATATGTGTGTATATTATAGACTTGTAAAAAGCACATTTTAGAAACCCTGAAAAGTGCTATGACCAATTGAACATGGCTGTCAAAAGCATGTGAACAGTTGGGTTTAGGTTTCTAAGCTAGAAAAAGTAACTTGAGTAGAATTTAATGAGACAGCTAGAATGTCAATGGAAAGATTGTTCTAAAGGGATGGACCAACACTTAGGAGAGTTCATGGTGCACTTCATATATGACAGCAAGGGACCATAAGATATCCACAGGCAGCTTGTTTCTCTCAAGTGGTTTAAATTGAGTTTAAACACTTGGGGAGAAACAGCTCTTGTGTGTACAACTGTACATGTATGATTGATAAAGCCAAGCAATAAAGCTGGGAAAGGAAGGAGGCTTATGAGTTTGATTCTGTACAGTGGGATTGTATTGGCTCTACCTTTCTTCCAATCTTCATAACCATTGGATGTTAGTTGGTTGTGTCTGTTTTGCTGAGAAGTGACTATTGAGTGATATCCTGTGCATTTTGGTAATGGTTCAACAGAGACCTCCAAATTACACAATGCATTAGGTTAACTGTAGACTTTTCTGCCTGTTAAGTCCCAGTTTTTTGATCTGTTGATTCCCATATTTCAGTACTTAAATGTCCAAATACATGACACATGCCACACAAGAGAAAATTGACTGATCAGATTTGAACTCCATTTCAGATTCTGTCAACTCTGTGTCTAAATTAAATGATGGTTTTACTGCATCCAAGGCCTACAGGTGTAGTTTATTTAACCAGAAATGAAAGAAATTACTTATTTTAACAGATGGATTTCTGGAGTGTGGAATTAGACATTTCACATTTCTTTGCAGAAT
Source organism: Aporrectodea caliginosa (assembly GCA_020284085.1). Lineage (NCBI taxonomy): Eukaryota > Metazoa > Annelida > Clitellata > Crassiclitellata > Lumbricidae > Aporrectodea > Aporrectodea caliginosa. Next base: position 536,051 of record JACEVL010000191.1, read on the forward strand.
TTCTGCTTGATGAAATGACTTATGATGGAGTGGAGATACTTAACTTTCTCAGTTATGCTGCATTGTAATTTGATTTAATTTAGTTATAATGAGTATATAAAGGGCTAAGTCAGTTACTTTACTCTGTGCTGTTGTTTTGATTTAGTGATACGAGTAAATGGCGAGACATGCTGTCAATGAGCTTTATTCCTAAGGCTGTTATGACGCCTCTTCTGACTCCGATTAAGGACATCCGGATAGCAACATTCCTCTTTACTCCCAACGATCCAGACGCAATGACATCTCTTGAGCGTCATCTTTCTAGCTATGTAAGTAATGGCTGCATCATTACCATTATGAAGTTCTATCTTAAAGTTTAAGTACAACAGAAACTGCAATCCACTGGATTTCACCCAATCGGTGGTGTCTATATTCTGCGCAATCCTTGCTATGTGTTGCATAAATTGTTGCCGCCTATCAAGCAATCTCGCTACTCACTGCGACCTCGGTCCCATAACCGTGAGCTTCCCATGTTTGACAACCTGACTCAGAAATGCTTCCTTGCCCGGATGCTATACAAATAAACAATGTTTTCGCTAGATCAGTCTATTTAAGCTCTTCATTTTCCTTCTATGACTATAGCCCTAACACTTCCTCCCCGATATTCTCCTGATATACATTAACTTGTCCCATTCAATTCTTTGCTTGTATATATAAATTTGTTTGCTTGTTTGAATACATGTATTAATTTTGCCATGTACAGTGCTGTGCGTTTGCTAGTACTTCTCAATAAAGAATATTCTTACTTTACTTTTACTAATACAGCTCATTGAGACGGACCACAGATGCTGGACGTTAGTGAAATCAGGACGACTTCCACATAGCGTTGACCATTGCAGACCATGCTTGAATATTATGGTTATGATGTCGGCAGTGTAAAGGAGGAAAAGAATGGAATTTTTTTAATATAGGACTTGGTTAAGTTGTGCAGACTGAGCAGAGGTTCTGTTTATTAATTAATTAGTTGCTTATGATTTTTGCTTTTTCATAGGTTGGGTGTATGTGTCTGCAGCAACTTCCGGCCAATCTTCGTGAAGCCAGAGTTATGCTAATGATTTACCACTCTCGCAGACGACAGTTCTTTGGATTAATACCAAAAGATGAGACACTCTTCCTAATTGGGCTTCGTTGCACCCTTAGTAAGTACGAGAAGCGTGATGAAAAGGCATTATGCATAAAATAATTATTGACAATTATTGTAACTAGTTCTAAAGCGAGTCACATTTTTCTTTAGCTTGGTTTCTCCAAGCCTATATTGCAATTTAATACGACAATTACGACAATCATCAGTAGCAAGGTACTTCAGGGTTTCTGTACATGCACATTAGATTTGCAATAAGTTTGTCAATTAATTTCTGTATGATAGAACTGTGAACATTATAATCTGTTTTGTTTTGATTTTTTTTGCCTTAAATCTTGTACTGTAATGTTTTGTTATTTAGTGTTTTGGCTATGATTTAGCCCTATCATTGTTATTTAAGTTGAATTTTCTATAAGCATATGATTATAAAAATCGTCTTGCCATCAGTAAATGTAACCTGGAAAAGGGGCAGCCCTGCAATAGCGGATTATTTTATCCTTTAGGGCTGTCCTGTTGACGGCATCAGCAGATTAACTTTTGAAAGTGACTGATTGTTAATTAATTGTGCTGTTGTTGAATCAATAAACGGCTGATTGAATTAATTTCTTTTCTTAGTTCGCAATCAGTTGTATCAGCCACCGTCCCAGGCACCATTGATGATGAACTCACAACAGCAGCAGCCACCTCTGATGATGCCTGGACTTTCTACACAGATGAAGTGTGGCGTTTCACCTCAGCAACCAATGGATCCTCAGGTCTTGCCATTATCAGTGACAGGCGTTCAGCAGGCTCCATCTGGCTTCACCATGCCCAATATAACGGACAGCGTGGCCAAGTCAGGACCTGGGTCGGTTGGCGTGGATCTCAACAACCCTTCACAGACACTTCAGGCGACTGCCATACAGCAACAGCAGAAAACAATCTGGACAGGTTTCTGATTCTACCTTTATCATCATAATTCGTAATTTCTGTTTCTTTAGCACCAGTTTTGCTTGTATTCTGATATATCAATCCATCAGTCATTCAGTGTCTTTATAGATTACCATAGAACACAGCACTGGCTTTCTGCCTCGCAGCGCATCTCTTACAGGATAGCAGCCTGCCTTCTCGATTGTTGGGCCATCAACCTGGAATGGGCTTACACTTCAGCTTCGCTTGATGCTTTGCAGCGATATGTCTGCTTTCTGCCATCTTCTCAAGTCTTCTCTGTTTAGCCGTGGCTGGGCTGGGAGCCCCTCTGAGTAGGTTCCTTGAAGGGGCGCTATATAAATTATCGGGGAATGAATGAATAAATGTAAGCATCATATCAATATAACAACACAAGCAATGACAAGCATAGTAGATACATTGAGCAAATTAAATCTTAATAATAGTTTAAATTTGGTAATGTTCAGTGGATACCAAAAGGGGTAAGCCCAAAGGGGACCATAGTCCCGCTGGGTGGGGTCACCTATATATATACCATAGAGCAAATCATGACACCATTTTGAATAAAACTGTTGTGGTGAACATGACATATTGAAGATATTTAATAAGTCCATATAAACAATGGAATAATAGGTATCAGGACATATCTATACCACATTTGAAAAACTTTGAGGAGCATGTGCATCTTTATGCTTATGAGACCAGAACAGAGATGTATTGATACTGTAGGACTGCTGGAATTCACTGAGAAGCAGAAACCTGGTGACACTGTTACACGTACAGTGAGGTGTATACCAGCCCAGCTGACTGCCAGTGTTAATGATCGTGATATGTAAGTGCAGTGTCGAACTGTAGTATTTAGTTTCATACAATATAATAATAATAATAATAATAATAATAATCTTTTCTTTAATATACTTTGCTGGATATTTGTACTATTGTGTAGTTTATGAAATAACCATTACAAGTTTATGTGTTTATTCAGCCAGTAGTCAGGTTATTCAGATATTTGTTCTTGATGATCAAGAGGAGATACTTAACGTTCTCACTTACTTTGCATTGTGCTTTCATTTGATTAAGTTATATGAGCAAATGAGGGGCTAAGTCAGTGACTTCACTTTGTGCTGTTGTTTTGATTGTAGTAATACGAGTAAATATAAAGACCGACTGGTGGTGAGCTTTATTCCTAAGGCCATAATGACGTCTCTTCTGACTCTGATTAAGGACAGTCGGACAGCAACGTTCCATTTCACTCCCAACGATCCAGACTCGATCACATCTCTTCAGCGTCATCTTTCTGGCCATGTAAGTTATGGCTGCATTAATACTATATGTAGTTCTATCTTAACAATGCTGAGACCGGGTAAACTAGCTAATGTTATCGAGGAGATGAGGAGTACACCAAAAATTCACTACCATCTTTGTGAACCATGTCAAGAATAGCCATTTAATGTAAACTTCAAACGTCCTTATCTCGGAATGGAAACAACTTCTTGAACTGAAAAATAGTTGCATTGATCTAGAAATTCGCCGGAGAACGTTGTGTAAAAATTTCATATCGCTGGAGCATTCCATTTGCAAGTTTCTAGTCGGACAGACAAATGTATATACAGGAGGACAAACTTTGAGACTATAGTTTAGATTTAATGGAGGGTTTTAGTTCACTGCAGTCACTTTTTGAGTATTATACAATCTGTTGAAGGTTTCCGCTGCCAAATAAACCTGGCCTCTGCACTACTTAAAATATAAAAAATTATTGGCTAATCTCCCAAGGTCTGCCGGTTCTGTCCAAAATGCTGGATAGGGTTGTATCCAGGACCTCGGCTTCAACAAGTTGTTCCCAGAGAGACTCGGTCAACCGTGCTTTCAACTCTGCTGAGACGGTTCTCGCAGATATGCTGTCTGACATCTTCTAGCGATTGGAAACTTATTTCTTCTCTATCTCTCTGGATCTCTCTGCATTGACTCTGGAAACTTCTCTCTTCTTTCTCTTCAGGATCTGTCTACCGAATTCGACACAGCAGACCACGACATTCTGCTCCAGTGACTGCATTTATCTTTTTGCTCTTTGGAGTTAGGTCAAGATTGAACTGGAATTTTGTGAATATAGGACTTGGTTAAGTAGTGCAGATTGAGCAGTGTTTCTGTTTACTAATTGATTGGTTGCTTACTATTTTTCCTTTTCCGCAGTTTGGGTGCATCTGTGTGCAGAAACTTCCGGCCAGTCCTCGTGAAGTCAGAGTTATGGTAATGATCTACAACTCCCGCAAACGACAGTTCTTTGGATTAATACCAAATGATGAGGCACGCTTCCTATCAGGGCTTAAATCTGTCGTTAATAAGCACAAGATGCGTGAAGATAAGGTACGATTTATAGTTATTCACACATATGATAACTAGTTCTAAAGCTGGTTACATTTTTATTTAGCGTGGTTTCTCCAAACCTATAATTGTGATTAGGCCAAAAAAAATATAGGTGTGTTTCCGGTAACAGTGGTTTTAAAATCTGGGTAGGTAGGTAGGAAAAATTTTTATTTTGTAAAATATTGTGATGCAATGCTGCATCGTTGTATAATAATAAACGAATATATCGTCATCATATTTCACCTTGCTGAGGCCAAAAAAATATTTTTATGCAATGGAAAGCAATGTTATCAATGTCGCAACGGTTAAATTCATGTGTCAATTTAAAAAAAAAAAATTTTTATTAAAAAAAAGTTTTGTTTTAAAATAATTTTTTCAGGAAAAAAATTTTTTCACAAAATTTGCACAGTCCGGCCTCAAAAAGTGACTTGGTCGGGTTACCGGAAACACAACATTATTTTGTTTTGGCCTTACGACAATTTATATAGCATTGACGTTAGCAAGCTTCTTCAGGATTGTTTTACACTGCTGTCAGCACAAAATACTCAGAGTTATGTAGCAAGTATGTTTTAAGTTGCTATTTCAAACATAACTTTCTTTGGCTTCGTGTTAGCTGTCATAAAGAAGCATTATTGATATTTCACTTCAATGTTGATCTTGAATTCGTCGTCCATTGTTTTATAATTCTGCGAAGATATAGCCGCAAAGCATCTCTTCATTAACCACTGTATACATGATAAATTAATATAATGTAGTAATTTTAAATTTTTAGACTAGAAATAATGAGATGAACATGTTTAAGTTATCCTTGTATGTACTGGTATTATAGTTATTGTGTGGATGTATATACGGTATGTATGGATGAATTATTTATGTATGTACATATGTACATTGATATATACATGCGTACATACATGGCTGCATACATATGTAGCAGGAAATACCAGGTACCTGCACATTGACAAATACCAGTACATATGTAACAGTATAATATGCATATCCATACGTACGATATTGTTACATACTTACATAGATAGGCAGACATTTATGCATGTATCTGGATATTGTGTTTAGTAACTGAATATGATTTCTTCAGATTTTGGAAAATGCCTTTGGAGCCCTTAGCATCCAGCCAGTCATGTTCACCTCATCAGCTCAGGAGGTGAGTTCCACATCCCTTAATGCAGTCACTGACTCTGAGAATGGAGATTCTCTATGCTTGACCGACCAATGCTTTGTCAGTACAGTTTGTGAGCCAGTCTTCTACTAGCTCAGATGCTAGCATTGTCTTTTAAGCTTTGGTGAGATAAGAGAGTGGCAGAAAATATCTATCATAAGCTCCTTAACTGCTTGCTTTGACTTAATGCATCTATATACCACTGAGCGAAATCTGTGACTTGGAACAGTTTGGTTGCCCTTTATGATGAGCACTTCATTTCTTTTGTTTTTAATGTAATGTACAGTAATTGTAAAATTGACATAATGCCTCTACTCAGTTGGGCATTTCAGAGGCACTTTTTGAAGTCACTTGCTTCTGGATCACACATTCGAAAGCACTTTGACAGGTTCTTCCAGTTCACGAAGAATTTTGTGTTTGAGCGTGTATGATCGCGAAAAGTATATACCGGTAATTTAGTACTGAAAAGTGGTGTGACAGTGGGAGAGGTTGTTGCATTGGATTCAGTTAAAATAATATAGTGTAACTCTGCATCTGTTTGCACGTGTTTACATTTTATGACTGGTGCTGAATTATTTATGAAGGTGCTGTCGATTGAATTAATAGCATGAAATAATTAAATAAGCAACCAAGTTGTTTGAATGGATTTGAACCACTGCACCACCCAAGAATCGTGCCTTTAGGACTAGTGTTGATTGAAGTGATTTGCCATAGGATAGTTCTCCCAGTTAACTTAACACTGAATAATCAGAATAACCAAAATGAAGCTGACATTTTTAAATATTTGAAGCAACATTTCTACGTTTCAGCAACAGCAGTTGTGCCAGCAGCAGAGTTCCTTTGCACCAGTTCCTCAGGCATCGCAGACTGTTCAACCAGGTCTTCAGCCTCCATGCACGGCTCCTCAGATGCAGCAAGGGCAGAACTTTGGACAGTTGTCATGTGACATGGACTCTGACTTTTCCTGAACAGTTTTCATCTGATTTACGCTATTCAATTAAGCTCTTCTGAACACAGAGTTTGTGCAATAGTTCAGAGATGTTTGGAATTTTTCTATGTTTCATTGTTCAAGATACTGTATCATGTTCACGTAGAATGCAAGTGTTCAAGCATGGTGTAAATAGTATTTCTTCTGGTGGGAAATTCTAATATGCCATAACCCTCTAGTCTGAAAATTCATCCCATCGAATCTCACCCTCGTTTGATTAAATTTCAGCCTGTCCTCGTACATTTCCTGATGCTGCCTCAACATGGTTTTTATCATAAGTCTCGGCGTATAATGGCTTCGGATCCATGTAAAATTTTGTGAGGCTCAACAAGGTCACTGCTCGTGCTTCAACTTTCTATAGAAAAAATCTGCTATTGAAGCCTTTTTGCTTAGGGCTTCCTAGCTTGGCATCTGACTCGTTTAGCAACTATCTCTTGCACTATTTCCATAAATCTTTTTTGTAGTAAGGCTTTGAAACCATGATATCTGATGTGGTCCAATATTATATGAATTTTTACAGTATCTTGTAACTGTCATTATTTATCTATTTCAAATTCATTTTATCACACAAAGAACGGACATAGCCTTATTTATTTATTGTTGGCACCATTTTGCAAAGTATTTCGTAATTTCTATCTCTTGTATCCATCCCATTCCTAAACTTATACTTTGTTTTCTTATTTTGTCTACTTTGCATAGCTGTAGAAGCATTAAGCTTTTACAGCTGTGTTCAGTCCTCCATCTTGTCTAGATCCTGCTCCCAAAGCTGTTCATCTTACATGCTTTTCATTTTTCAATACTTTTAATATTTTCAATACTTTCAATACTCCTCAGCAAAATCTTCACTGAACTTCAATTATACTTGCTATTGCATTTAGATTGATCTCAAATAACAGCAGTCATAACACTTGCTTATGTTGGGCCCACCAGCTGGAATCGCCTTTCCCGAGAGCTGCGACTCGAGCTCCTCAGTTTGTTCCTTCAAGTTTCACAAGCACCTGAAGTCTATTATTTGACCGTTATTTCACTGATTAGGGTAGGGAGCACCACTGATGAGTTTATTCTTGAAGTGGTGCTTCACAAATGTCAGATTACAAAGTACAATAATTACAAACACTGCTGCAGAATTCCACTGAGAATGCCTGTCCAATGTTACTTGTCTGTTTAGCACAACTCTCGGTTGATTTGTTAAGAGATCAGATGGAATGCTCCGGAACAGCATTCTTGGACCTTTTTTAAGCTATTAAAAAATAATTTTTTTAATTTACATTTTTTTATACGTTTCTTTAATTTAAGTTTGTTTTCTGTTTATTGATATTGATGTTATATAGAATAAAATATTAGCTTAAAATAAGCCATTGATTCATCATACCTCAGAGTTAATTTGACATCGTTAAAATAAATCTGAATAGTTTCAGTTCACGAACCTTTTCTAGAAAAACAAGCACCGACGGAGATATATAGTATATGTGTTCACATAGTTTTCTTGCTTCTTATCCACAAAATGCCTTTTTACTTTCATTGAAGGTTCATATCAGTTTCAAAGTTTATTTTATCTGCTTTGATCGAATAAATTGAACAAATGAACAGATTTCTTTCCTTGATGAGCCTCATTGTTCCTTTTCAAGGTGACTTTTATTATTATTATTTTTAAATTCTTTGTCCCATTAGGTACGTGCAAGGATGTTTCCCATCTATATGTAGTTTCCCATCAGTATGCTGTCCTTGTTTTACTTATTTGTCTGCATTGATGGGTTCGGTTTGAATACGCTGGTGTCCTACACCAAGCTTTTAAGTAGCACTTTAGCAATGGGGTGTGCACAAGTGTAGTGGTTAGCGAGTTGGACTGTCATTCGAAAGGTTGGAGGTTCATATCCCTGCCTGGACAGAAATATTTTCCAGATTTCAACTCCACAACCTTGAACATCAATTTCAATCAGAAAGCAGACTGGAGGCAGAAGTATCAAAGTACAAGATATGGGCACAATTAAATAAATTGCTAATCAATTAGAATTAGCTACTGAAATTTGCTAATCAAGTAGAATTAGAATAATCCTCTAGCTAATCATACCAGCAGCTAATAAATTTGCAATTATTTTGATAATTCATAAGTCTATTTTCTTCATGAACTTGTCAAATTTTAATCAAAGCATAGCAAGCTACAGCAGCAAGTTACTGTAGTCTATGTGCTCGCAAGGTTTTCCTTGTTGGCACATGATATCGTGGAGCTGCAACTCTCATTAGATTTTACTATTAAACCTTCATTTTGCACTTCAGATATTGGTCACATTGACTAAATCAAGTAGTTTGACACAGCAGTTGTTAACCCGTTCTTAACATAATTTCAAAAACCTAACGATTAGCATTAGCTAAAAATTGTTAATCAATTAGAATTAGGATAAGGTGACAGCCAAATGATTAGAATTAGCTGTTTATCTCATTGATGAGATTCTAATCGATTAGATTATTTATCCCTCTGCAAAGTACCCCACCATGGTACACAGTTAGCCCTACAAAATCAACAGGATAGCCTTAGTACGCTATTGGAGTGTGGGTGTCTGCAAAGCGGAAGGGAAGTGTTATGCCAAATGCAGAGAAACCTTTGCGACGAGAGTGTACTAAAATGCATGGGAAATCCTATACAGCTCGTCATTAAAGGGTTAAAGCACAAGGTATAAAGTAGGTCATTCTTTGCCGATGTGGATGACGTCTATGCTGGATTTCAACCAGAGTGACTCTAAAATTTGGCAGCCTATCAGTTTCATTTATAAAAGATTCACTGAACAATTGATATAATAACACTTGATATAACACCTTTTTACAAACCTCACAAAAGCACTGATGTCAGAGTTAATTAACAGCAGTAAATAATTAATCAGTAACACAGTACACTGCTCATTTAAGTGGAAAGTTGCCACTCGTAGCGTGCGTGCATCTCAACCGAGTCCCAATCAGAGTTGATATTCATAAGTTCCTTTTCCAGCACCTGTTTAAGCTTGCCCACTGGCTCACAAGTGGAGGCAAGAAGCAACCAGCAATTACTCAGGCATTCTTATGCAGCCAGCTATTGGTTGTTACGCATGTCAACAGTCTCTGTCACTCCAAAGGCGCAGACTGCATCTGTGTTTTTGCTTGACATAGTCCATCAGAAAACAAACACGCCTGTCGATGAACTTAAAATGACAGTTGGCCTTGAATGATATGCAACTAAATAATGGCCCAAAAATGCGCAAAACGCAATAAGCTTACGATAAAACTCCAAAAAGCACCCTCAGACACATTATTTACTAAGTCTGAACATGCTGGCAAATTCCACACACAAAAGAACTAATCTAACGAAATGAACAAGATACCTGGGGTTCTACAGAAACGTTCATACTGCATCAGAAGGCAAAAAACGTAATTTACAGCCTAAACAACTTCATTTGCAACAAAATAAGTTTCATAAACGTTCCTCTAGAGCAGTCAGTATATACAGAGGTCTGCAGAGGATAAACCCTTAAAACTGGGCAGAATAATAACAGCTGCAAAACACTATTTAAACCTTAACAATAATATCAGTCCATTTTCTTGCTATATGAATTTTTTGTCAGAAAACAAATCAGGCCGTATTCATCAATACATTGCAAGTCAGAAATCAATTTGATTTTGCGATTAACTTTAGGAATGCTCAACAAACGAAGCAACCAATGCAGAAAATGAACCAAAAAACCAAATGAGATTAAGGATACTTAGTAAAACCGTTAAAGAGCAGAATGTTAAAGGTCTGCTTTGTCCCGCTATGTTTTGCAGGACTCTGTACATCACACAAACACGTCTGCTTCACTCGTCTCCACGTCACCGTCTCAGTCCAACAACGTCGCGTCTTCAGTAGGCGTTGATTCCAAAGAGTCGAACACCATCAAGTTGAGGAAGTTTCGGAATCAGAACAGAGATCAACGAGACAGCGTTGACAGCAAAGTGATACGGATCGTACTTTGTGTAGAAACTGGCAAGAAAGAATCTAAAAGAAGTATTGAAAATCACAGATTAAAGACTGCATATAATGCTGGATAATTAATCGAATTAGTACCCTGTGGAGAAAGAATTTAAAAGAAGCATTGATGAATAAGCAAACAGAAAGCTGCATGTGATGGTGGTGCATAATCTGCTACAGTAGTATGCTGAAAGAAGTGTTTACAACTAACATTTAGAAACTGCAAATGTGCTCTCATATATTATTCATACTTAATACATTCAGTAGGCTGCGTGTGATGTTGTTGTGTGATGCAATTTGATTAATATCTTGGGAAGAAAGATGATAACAGAAACATTGGAAACCATCACATAGAATACTACAAACAAAATGCACATGCAATTCAACACATTCATGATGTTGCTAGTCTCTAATGTACACATTTGGACCTCAGTAGTTTAGGGGCCGTTCATAAATGACGTCACGCAAAGGGTCGGAAATTTGTGACGAAGTGTGACATGGGGGAGGGGGTCAGCGAAGTGTGACGTCACACCAGGTCTGTGTAATTAAATTTAACAATTAACAACATTTTACGTTTAAAATAACAGCACTAATTTTGAGTATTAAAATTTTCATAATTTTTTTTGATTATTTTAATGTATACGGGCACCATTATTAATAATTTTCTAATTATTTAAATATTTTCACCATCCGATTTTTAAATACTTATTACAATGACAATAAATGGGATTTGAAACATGTTTTATTATCAAGTGGAAATTTGGTTTTAGGAGGGGGGTCAGAGCTTTGTGACGTCATTTTTCAGGGGGGTGTGACTTTTTGTGACGAAGTCTGACATGGGGAGGGGGGTCAAAAATCGGCCAAAATAGCGTGACATCATTTATGGACGGCCCCTTAGAAAGAAGGGCAAGTAAGTAAGGTTGTACAGAACTTCATTGATTTTACTGTGCTGTAGATTAACAAGCACAAATTCTTTGATTACACTTTTTATTTAGTTTTCTTGCTGTCCTAGTCATTGGGATTTTTATCCATCCCAGCATCCCTGAATTTTCTACTTTCATGTTTTCCTGGAATTTCAGGAATTTTTCTTACTTAATGTCTTTTTATGATAAGATATGTTAGTTTCCCAGTTTTCATCATTAATTTTTTACTTGACAAGTTTAATAGGCAGCCCTCGCTGTAACCAGTTTGGTCTTTACACTGGTTACACATGTACATTGCAGAAGGATGCATTTGTCTTGTTAACTCTGAGCAAAAGGATGGCGATGGTTCATAAACAAACAGACAATGTTTATCTACGGCCGCACATTCCACACGTGAGCACCTAAACTGTCAGTGACCCTTCTGAATAAATTCACTGATCAAGCAGTCTTGAGAAGAAAACATGTCTGTACATGTACATATGCCTGAACATTTCGTACACAAGCATGAGGTAAACAAGCCTGATACTCATAAAAATATTGTGTGAATGCCCTGGAGCCCAGCCATGCATAAGGTAGGCTAAAGAACAATCAGAGAAGTCTCAGCACAGTTGAAATCTATCAAGAAACGGGTGCACTGTAGCAGTGCATATTTTAACGGATTTGGACTACTGGGACAAAGTCTGTCATGACTAGGGGTCTGGGGGAGCGTCGTAAGCTCTCCCAGTGGGGTCTGGGACGGAACCCCAGCTGACAACACATTTTAGAGCATTTGCTGCCAAAGGGAGCCCATTTAAGCCACTTTATTTTACCAAATTTGCTTTTTATTATTATTCATATCCCTATTTAAGTCATGCATAGAAGTCTGAAAATATGACATACATAGTTCAATCATACCACCAAAATAATTCATATAAATAAGTGAGTAACAGGCTGAGTGACTGTCACACAGTGGAGGAGCTTTAGCTAAAACAAGCAATGATAGCTTTAACTTCAGCAAATACGACCAACTTCATTTTCCAATGTAGTTAGGAAAAGGAAACAAAAAACATAACATACGTCACACAATCACTCTGATCACAATACATTCACTTGCAGGGTGTACCGTGTAGGCCTAGTCAGCAAACGGGAATAGCAGAATAATTAGACCCCCTCTGCTATATTTACATTCCATAAATGTTTGCTTGGTAGGTGACTGGGTCCACCCACCGATCAAATATTCATAGAATGTAACTATAGTATTAGTCAGATGTTAGGCCTTCTGTTTTAGTCAAGACAGAGTTTGGTCACAACAACTTCCCAGATGGCAAGATCAGTTAGGCCTACTGCGGGAAAACGTGCATGCTCAACTTCATGGGGTAAATGTCTGGATCCTAATGCCTTCACATCTGTCTTTGCTAATGAAGAAATTAGAAATATCACGATATGCAAATTTGGTTAAAAGAAATAGAAAAAAGGTTAGCCCTGAGGTTTTCGAATACCTTTTACTCAAATTTCAGAGACCCTTGTACCACCAATAAACATGCATCAGGTAAGATTGGAAAAGAACAGATATATTTAACTTACAGCACAACTGGTACAACTGTAAGAAACTTTCGTGATGGTGAGAACTGGACTCCGTAGTCAAGCTGTTCCCAGACCGTACGATAGCGGAACTTGGCCTGGTCGGCTGTCTCAAATGGAGTTCCCTTCTCAATGTGTAATATGATGAACATCAGCTGACAACATTGATAGCATTATTATCAGTTACTGAAAAGCAGGATGCAATAAATTATAGCTGGAGTTATTGTTTTATCAGCTGTAATCCAGAGTGCACGAGAGTCCAGTGCCTAGATTCTGACTTGACACCAGAACAGACCAAATAACCTGGCTATAGCAGACTTCATTTGAAATAGAGTCAGTTAATAAGCTGGCCTCCGAAACGTGGCTTCTGTGTGGTGCTGAACAATTTTGGAGATATACATTACATGCTGGTTGTTCAACCTAGAGCTTCAAATCCCATCGAGACAAAAAGATATTTCTACATATCTGATGCATGTAGCAAACTGAGCTATTAGCACATCAACTATACATTGTTAAGGAACATTGTTAAGGAAAGACAAGCAGCGAGGCAGAATTGGCCAGCTGCCCTGATATGCAGAGGCTAATAATACGAGTCGCTAATACTTAGTACCCATAACTAATGCTCACAGAACACTTCTCTTCCTCCTTGGGATTTTATGCCAATATGATATTACCATACACATGCTCCATATTTTACTTAATCTGCACTAAAGACAATTCTTAATTCCTATCACATTTTCAGTAACACAAATCATTAGTATTATTATTTATTTATTTAGTATCATCATTTAATATTTACTTATTACATTTAGTTATTTACTAAAATAAATGTACAGTGCCATTACCTAGTAACAAGTCATTTATCAACGGTAATAACTACTAATAAGCAATTATGGCTGAGGGACTTAACCAAGGTCCTTTCATACTAGTCAACCACCTTCTGGAAGTCTCAGACTTATAATATCTAAATGAAAAGTATTGCCACATGAGGTCCTTGGCCTTTTTGTCTCTATTCCACAAGCATTTTAAAACTATTCTGTTTGATCATGGTTTTGTGTTGTCAGGTCACAAGTGCCTCAAACTCAAACTCGAACAGGTTCTACATAGATCTATGATTACAAAATTTTACAGTTACAAGGAGAGTAACTCTAGTTTAAAAAGTAAATTACTACAAAATTTCTAAGCAAGACATCTGACAAATATGTTCAATCCCTGTGAGAGAATTTCCTAAACTAGCAAAAGAATGCTTCATTTTATGGGAAGAGGAGAATAGCTTCCAACTGACCGTGTTGTGAATGACGTTTGTCAGAGTCCAGGCCATAGCGACGGACAGAAACGGCAGACTGAGTATAACGTAGTGTATGAAAGCGACGACGATGATGTAAGTCACCCACATTCCCTTGCTGCTGAAGTACGTCGAATTCGGGTTTGGATCGCTGTGAGCGACGCCGACGTTCATCGTGATGTCTTTTAACGATCGGCTTTTGATGTACTAAAATCTACACAGAAGTCAGTCACATCAACTGAACATAAACACTATGAATCATACGTAAAGCTCCCATATGCCATAGGCGCTCATTTCTTTCATTTGACTCTTGATTCAGCAGTGGGTGAATTCCATGGCCCTGAACACTGGCCAGTGTATTTCAGGAGTTGCCATTACTTCCCAGCTTATGCTACTACCAAATTACACTGCTTGGTGACACAGGCACATGTGTGCAAACAATTTGCACAGGGTTGTTTCATGGAGTTGAAACTGCAACCGCATGATCCGTGAGCAAGCGACGTTACCGATTGACCACCAAGTTGCACCGGCATTCTATTAGAATCGGGGACCGCAAAGTAATATACGGTATCTTTTGGCATGCTGTGCTGAAGGTACCATGTTTTCTAACGACAACACAAACCCTGACCCTAACTGACCCTCACGAATGCCAGTAAACTTAACTGTCCCCAAATTCAATAGCACAGTCGCACCAACTCAAAAATAGGTAGCATCATAATCTGCAAATGAGCTCTAGTAACAACCTTTCTTTGCATGCCAAGACCAATCCTTTACGCAGAAAAACAAAGCTCCCAAGTCTCATGCAGAATGTAGGAATGGAGTTCATATAATAAAGAACATTAATTATATTTCTTTGCAATAAAGCAAAATGCGTAGATTGGAATCAGTTTCCTCTTATTTCGATGGACTAGAGAACATTAAAATTCCCATGTCCCAAAGTGGAAAGCAGGGGAAGGAGGTCATTTTTAATGCTTTGATGCAAATGCAAGAAATCGTGTTATATGCGTTTGCAAGTCACACAATATATTTCGTCATTCAAAAATATGAACCTAACTCGTGTAATTTTAGATTGAACCCGTCGGTACAACTGTGGGGTTTAATGCTTCGTGCTCGCAGGAGTGACGTGTCTTAATACGGCGCTACAAAAATTACGGCGTCACACGGTGCATTGCTATAGTGCGTCAAAACAAAGACGAACGATCGGCGCAAACAATAAGACGCAGAAACAACAAAACGACGAATGCAACAACAGATGGACAAAAGACGATCGACGCTGACGTCGCCAAGGGTTGGCCAGAGATGCTTACAGGTGGAGACGGTCAGTCGTAGGTCGAGAAAAGGCGGATTCACGACGATGGTCGCTGGTGGTTCAGCTGATTCAGCTGAGGAGATCTATCGTCTTCGTTCGATGATCATTCAGCCTCAATCAATGCGTCAGATTCAGTCACTTCCGCTGTTGATCGTACTTCTTATCTAGCGCCTCATTTTTTACTGACAAACTGATACGCTGTTTCAGGTCTTTTTGCGTTGTTTCTTTAAGGAAAATGTAATTATTGCGTAAAATATCGCAATTTCTGAGTCATGGAAAACATTTTGTTTTCCATGTATTGCGGTGTATTGCAAAATGAAAGTTTTGACAGTTCTAAATCACGTAAATTCTGTATGTAAAGGTAGAGTCACATCCGTAGGTTCGGATAATAATTATTATTGTAATGCGTAGGCAAGACAAGAAAACTTTAAACCTAGTTAAGTTCGGTAACGCGGATTGAGTTTAAAATGTTGCCTTTTGAGTGTCTGATAGACAGTTTACCAAAGATCTTAGAGTTTAAACTCGAAGATCTTTGGTCTTATTAAATTCGATGTAATTTGAAACCACTATATCTATGTCTATGTAGTACACTGTACATCACGCCTTTGAAATTATTATTTTTTTTAAATTAAACGTTTCCAGTTTTAAAGTGACATTTTTGCGTAGGTGTAGAATTTTAACTTCACCATCAGATGAAAACGAACACAAGGGCCAGTTTTATAGCTGGATCAAAATCGGGTCATCGCGTAATTAAATGCAAGTGGACACGTTAGCTATCGCATGACCTCGACCACGCGACTTTGACCAAAAGCATCAAATTAAGAAGGCACAAAGTGATGAGTAGGCTAATAATAAATAAATAATAAATGTTATATTTATCGATAAATGTACTACAAAGTTTCAACCACTTGCTATTGAAAATGTGTGAATTTACATCTTCATTTACTAATCAATAAAATGGCCTTAGACTATGCTTGAAAAAATGACTGATGAAATTGAGATGGATGGATACGGAAGTTGAGAGGCTGATGTGGAGAGTGGGAGTTGGATGTGTGGTGGACGCCAGGTGGCGCCGCTAGGAACAAGATGGCGGCTGTTGTTGACGGTGGTCGTCGGTTGTTGTCATCGCATGAAAATGAAAACATCGGTCAGTTCTTAATTAATTACTACTACTTGAGCTGATTTCAGTTAGAATAATTGTCTCGATGATTTCGAAGTCCATCGCTTACATTTGCCTTCTCGGCAGATGTTGGATTTTATGTGGAAGATCTGTTTTTGTGATGTGACGAGACAGTTGTTTACCGTACATTGGATGCAGCTGAGGTCCCGTTATTTTAAAAGAAATGTGTTTGATCGTCGCTTTTATTTATTTTATTTATCTGACGCCTGTTTCACTCTTCTTAGACCAAAGCGATCATGGATTCACCTTTTTGCTGATTCAGTTGTAAGACAAATGCAGAATTGTTTCCTGAGTACATTACATCGCATTATATGGAAAGATGGTGGACATAACAGTTTTAAGAAAAAACTGAACTACGGAACTGGAATAACAGAGAACAGACATGTTTATAAATGCTTGAAAACTGGCTGAAGTGGTGGTTTGTTTTACAGAAGTCTGATTACATTTCACAAATTTGGTCAATTTACTGAAATACAGGCCTACTGTAATCTAAATTAAGTGTTTGAAATAAATCGAATTTAGATAACCTGACAGAACTTAAAGTTAAGAGTGTAATGCTGTCTGAAAAAGAGCAAGATGAACAGAAGCTAGACACATGAGAGGCAGTGAACAAGAAGGTTAGGATGTTGAGGATGCATTGTAATGTAATAACAGTTGATCTATCACCATGGTGAGCTACGTGTAGGCTGCTTTATGTTTCAGTTGTCAGTGCAATTGCTCTGTGTTATATATATATATTTGATTATATATTCACATTGGAAGTGGAACAGTGGAAGCTGACCTGAATCCACTGAACTTTGGGTTGCACATGGCCTGGAGAAGAGCTCAGAATAGAGATGGCTGGCTAAATGTTGTGGGAACGGCAATGCTTCGGAGAGGAGCTTGCCATAGATGGTGATGGATTGATGGTATATTCACTACAGGATAATGTCGACTTCTTAGCAATAACAGAAGAAGAAGAGCAGTCTCTTAAGCTTACCCTGGGGCAGCCATGGGTATGAAGTGTATTAGCAACTTCATTTTTCTTAGCCTCAGCATATGAGGGCAGGTGGCTGGTCCTCTCCTTCACTGTCTGATCTTCCCACCAACAGTGTATAGTCCGTGTGGTCATTATAACTGAGTTATGTTGATAATGCCTGGATATGACTGATTTATATTCAGATTTGTTGTTTTTGTTTAGATGATTTGAAGAACAATGAACTGGAGACGATAATGGAACGATTAATGGATCGGCTGAGGATCAAAAGTCGATGTCAGCTGATGTCACTCGATGCAATTAAGACGTCTAATTTGCCTTCAGATGTGAGTTGATGTGACATTCCTATAATCGTTTACTCATCAGTTGCATTATCACCACCCTTATCCTCTGCCTTCCTAAACAACACCTGCCTTAGCATCTACTCTGTCCTGATCTGTATCCCCTGCCAACCGCACTCAGACCTCCTTCTGATTTGGACGACCCATCTGACTTGACGCGTTGCTCGTATATATAAGCTGGTGCCTTGCGCTTGACTTTCAAATGGCGCTTTAGATTACAATTATCTTCATTATCATGTTATGTTCTCTACAGTTTCATGTATTTTCACTTTCTGTCAACCTCTGACGTTTTGTCTCTGAGTTATGGATTGCTTCCATCCAGACAATTAAGTGAATGAATGAATAAATGAACCAACAAAAGAGGAAACGTAGAGGGGATGAATAAGATGGAAAAGGAATGAAAGAAGGAATGGATGCTTGTAGGCAGAAAGGATAGAAGGCAAGAAGATAGTTAAAGTAAGAAGGAAAGCAGGCAGGAAGTAGGAAGGTATGGATAGAAGGCTCAATGGATTGGTGGCGTGGGTGGATGACTGGGTGTGTGGATGGATGGATGGATGGATGGATTATTTGGGTGGATGGATTGATAGGTAGATGGATGGATTGATTGGTGGATGGATGGATTGGTGGATGGATGGATTGGTGGATGGAATGGTGGATGGATGGATGAATTGGTGGATGGTTGGATGTATTGGTGGATGGATGGATGGATTGGTGGATGGATTGGTGGTTGGATGGAATGGTGGATGGATGGATGGATGGATTGGTGGTAGGATGGATGGATGTGTCGGTCGGTGGATGTATGAGCCATATGGTTGGGTGGTGGGATGAATGTGTGGATTAAGAATGAAAGGAGAAATAATGGCTTGAGTGGAGAGTGTCATTGATTCATTTAAGAGACAGTTCTGTGTTCAAGTGATTGGTGGCTGTTTTGTGCTCAGCTGAATGAATTACGTGAGAAGTTTCATACGTTTAATTTGTCGCACATGTTTTGTGTGTTTAGGATAAGAAGAAACAGGAGCGACATGAAATACTTGCTCTACATAAACACCTGGACTGTCTGGAGAGATACAGCGCAGGTACTGCACAGTTTCATACCCCACCCCAACACTTGCTATCACTTAAGATGTACCGCATGTGTTGACTAGTTTTGCCTCACACGTGTTGGGTTCTTACGTGTCTTTAATCTCTGCCTGACCTTGGTCTCTATCTGTCGCTTGTCTCAGGGTGTTCTCTGTCTCGGTCTCCGGTCTGTCCTCAGGCTCTATTGTATTGTATTGTATTCAAACATTCATAAAGTGTCTGTAGTAGGGTGAATCGTTCAGAGACGCTACCAGTGCATGTGTCACATGTTTGTCTGGCCTTTGTCTTTATGTGTCACATGTCTGTCTGGCATGGTGTCTATATGCCTCTTAACTACTAACAGAACACACAGACATATTTGAGTGTGTCCTTGGTCTCGACCCGTCCTGTGTCTGGCCTTGCGCACCTGTCCTCTTACTGTGCTTTCTGTCATTTTGTGCATTTGTGCTCATCTATTCTTGGCTGCGGCCTGTTATTGGCCTGTCCTCAGTTTGTCCCTCTGCCTCAGAACTCTTTGTGTGTCCCATTGTAGACTGTTATTCGTCTGTTGCACACTGTCGTTGCAGTCACGATTCATTCGTCGTTGTTTCATCTGTTTCTGTTAGTTCTCAATCGAGCGAATACTGTTGACCGGTTGGAGTCGATCGCACGGCAGACGAGAGTGAAGTTGGTGGTGGAGGAGACAAAGAGAGAACTGAGCTTCACATGCAGCGAGTCCTTCTCTCTGCGACTGTCTCTGGCAGATGACAATGCGACCGTTATAAATGTTGCATTCTGCCAGAACTC
Organism: Aporrectodea caliginosa; assembly: GCA_020284085.1. Classification (NCBI taxonomy): domain Eukaryota; kingdom Metazoa; phylum Annelida; class Clitellata; order Crassiclitellata; family Lumbricidae; genus Aporrectodea; species Aporrectodea caliginosa. The sequence continues at coordinate 556,043 of JACEVL010000191.1, forward strand.
GGAGAACAAGGTCTGTGTCCTCCTGATCTTTTGTTATTTCTTATTATTGGTTATTTGTCACCTTGTGTTTTTATTATGCATTTATTAAATGTCACTATCTAGTCATGTGAACAGATAATTGATTTATAGGTTATGCAGTTGAGGTGTGTCAGCTGGTTTTCCTATTAAACGAATAAGAACTTTATAATGTATGTGTGTATGCATATATTTTTGTTCATGTGCCAGTGTGCATATATATATATGTGTGTATGTATGTTTTTTTTCCATGTACTGGTATGTATGTGTTGCATCTAATAGAGCATGTATTTAGGACCACTTCCAGAGCAAACTAGTCAGGGATGTTCTCTGTGCTAGCCTGATGTATGCATGTATGTATGTTTGCATGTACCAGTATGTATATATGTATGTTTGCTGATGCCTTGTGTTTTTGACACTGGTGTTGTAGAAGTTACCAATTACAGTATATTGCAGTTGTATTGGATGATAGCCTCTATCTTGGCCAGAGGTGCACTTTGAACCTCCATCTAGTGGAGACATTTTGAACCATAGACAGCGTGGAAGACATGCGTTTATACTTTATAGAGAAAGATGTAAGAGAGTTGTGAAGATGAGGAGGTAGCGAAATCCAGATTGTAGGACCAGCTGTTATGAATGAGGGTGCTAATGTTAGAACATTTACACCTTGTCATCTTGCATTGATGTCATCGGTTACCTTGTCATCTGTTATCTTCTGGTCTTGTCATCTGGTTTTCTTGTTTCTTTGATAATCTGTGTGTGAATGGTTTTCTATTCCATTTCAGTTGGAGCGCTATTGCAGAGTACATGTGCTTCTAGTTATCACTCTGAACTTTGTTGCTTTCTTCTGTTCTTAATTAAAGCCATTCACAAGTTGAAAGACTAAAGAAGTACGTTTTGATTTCAATTATTGAGTTGTTTATTGAACTTCTTCTCTTATATTCTTGTGGTTTTACCAACTTGAACTAAAGTTCAATACCATTTTATGTGAGTTTGTGCTGGAAGGCATGTACATGTACTGTTACCAATTAGCTGTTGTGTGACATGGTGAGCTTGATGTCTAAAGTGTTTGTGCTAACTCTTGGATTGATACTGCTGGTGTTACTGGTATATTGTGTGGACTTGTTTCCCATGAGAGGTACCGAGTTCGAGCCCCGTAGGGTAGACATGCTTTGTAGGCTGCTATTAGCGCCGTTGTATTGCAGGCTGTCTGTTCTGTTAGTAGTTAAGATTTCAATTGCATAACATTGTAAATGTACAGCGCAATGCGTTTGTCAGGCGCTTATTAAAGAAAAGATATTATATTATGATAAATTATATGTAGAAGATTCTGTGTTGATGTTGTGACTACAGTATATATGATGCAACTTCAACAGAACTAACAGAATTGGATGTTTTTGAAGTGTGGGATTTATTCCAGTTGAACTGTGGTATTGTGCAGTGGTTGCAGTGGTCACTGTTTCTGGGAGTTTTCAAAAGAATGCAGTGAAATGTCTTGAAACATATCTGATATGTTGCATAGTTTTTAATGAATGTTTGATGGTGATAGTAGTGATGGTGGTGTTGGTCATGGTGATGCTTGTCGTGGAGGTGGTGGTCATGGTGATGGTTGTCATGGTGGAGGTGGTGGTGATGTGGTATATAATGGTTGTCATAATGGTGTTTGTGGTCATGGTGATGTTGGTAATGGCTCTCGTTACGGAGGAAGTGGTTATGACAGTGATAGTTGTGGTAATGATAATGGTGATGGCTACAGTGGTGATGGTTATGATTACGTGGTGGTTGTTTGTATGTAGCCTTGTCCTGAACTGATGAAATCTTTGAAAAGAGGAGATTATGAGGAACTGCAGCGCCATCTGGACGGTCTCGTCTGCTCCTATGACATCGAAGGAGACAAGTGAGCACATCAGCTAAATTCATAACAGATCATTTCTGATAAGTCCCTTCTCTTGTACTTCATATATACATGCATACAGGAATACATACATGGATACTAGAATACATAGAGGTATACATACAGGAATTGGAATACATATGGGAAAACATATAGGAATAGATATAATATATATTCTGTATACTGAATTATCTCTTGTCCAATTTTATCGTGTTCTAGTTTCTCACACTCTATGTCTCTGTTTTGTCTGAGCACTGTAAGTGTATCTGTTTGTCTGGCTCTTGTTCTCATATTATTTTACTCTGTATGTCTGTTTGTCTTTATTTTACGTATCTGGTTTTCTTGATTTTCTTTTCTGAGCTTTGTCTCCAGGATCAAACTCAGTTGAGAATAGCCATATCTATGATGTGACACCATTTATTCCAGTCCTGGGCCTTTAAATTTATCTGCTATTAATTTTCTCTTTCTTCCTGTTACTGTAAAACTGTTTTCCTTTGTTTGTATTAAGTTTTACTGAGTCTTCCTTCTGCAGTTTCTTACAGCTGGATTTCATCTGAATTTGTTTTATTTGGTTGTAATTAATTGAATATTAGGAAGACGAAAGTGAAGGCCGTTCAAGCTCTGCAGTCTCTCGAGTCAGACCTCAACATGCTCTCCAAGTTTCAAAGGTAGACAGAACCTCTTCTCTTAATTTCTCAATGCTGCTGATGATTCATATTATCGATCAACAAGAGAAGGAAAAGAAGCACCATCGATATTATATTTTACGGCCAGTGCATTTCTGAACTTTGGAAGGAGGACATTATCAAATGCAGTTGTAGTGTATAGTAGTATCAAATACAGTTGTATCATGTATTATATTATTATATCAGCCAGTGTGACTGGGCCCTGCTTATTTGGGTAAGAGTCTGTGGGTGTTTATAGGTGATGAAAAACTTTCGACATGATTGTCTTTTTTGTTATGTTTCAGTACAATTGCAAGTGTCCAGAGCTACATTCATAAATCGCCACTTGGAGTCGTCACTTCCAGAAACTTAGGTTCGTGTTTTGGAGTTTTATTGAAGTGAAAGAATATAATGAAATTCTTTGTAACTTGGGATCTACGAAGCAGACATATAAGAACAGAGGCCTAAAGTAATACATTTATAGTGAAAGGCAAAGTAGATAGTCACTAATTTGGTATACATCTACATTAGCAGAAATCACTAGAACAGTGCTTTCCAACCTGCCTGCTATGGCACCCAAGGGTGCCATAAAACTGCTCAAGGAGTGCCGTGGCTGCGTGACATCCATTCAGCTTTTTTTTAAATGTGGAAAACTGACGATTTTCACTACTGACATATGCTATATTTATTTTTTTAAACTTGAAGCAGTGTAAAAGTAGTTGCATGTTAAATTTAAATACAAGGAATGCGGTAAGATAAAGAACTAACTTGAAGAAAATAGATGAAATTACATGCCATTGATCTTCCATCACATCAGTAACAGTGCAGTGCTCTAAGAAACGGTGGGAACCACTGCACTAGAGATAAGAGTGACGGATTGTCATTATTTCATTGGAGTAGAACAGAAACTTTAAGATGGGATAATGTTGCATGTTCTAATGGTATTGTTCATAGTGTAGGATATTGTGTTTTGTATATTTTCTAGGTTTGCCAATGAAGCTGACATACTTTGTTGGACCATTTGACTTGCTCAACCACAAAACTCGCTCTATGACTCCACTCACCATTGAAGGTACGGGTAAGCAGCGACAGACAGTGAAACAATGACCTTGGGGTAAAGTGTTGGTTAAACATTTAGGCGATAGATAGGATGGATACAATCATTTACATTACATTCATAGCTTGCAACATGTAATTATGTTGTTTTAGTCGTTTTGTACAGAGCTTCCTTCAGAATAAAAAACTGATTGGAAGCTATCTCAGCACAAGTGCTGTGTTGCGTAAGTCTTGATGCTCTAAGTTTTGAGACAGTGAGTTGCAACACTCTTACCAGCAACAGTCATCTGAGGACAATAAGTAGTTCACAGCGAAGTACCTGCCACAGCAAATGTCCCATGCTATAATGTTCTTTACAGGAATAATATTAGTATTAATTCTTAACTTGAAAATGAGTTTCATATATTGACATGAATACTATTTATATTCACAAAATTAATTATATTAATATTCATATCGTTGACGTGGATAATATTAATGGTCTTAACATTAATAACGTATTTGTAACATGAATACTACCATTATTCATATTCTTATCAGTAATATTAATGTTTATATTCTTGACATGAATAATATTAACATTTGTAATTAATGTTCATATTCTCAACAGTCATGTTATTGATATTTATATTTTTAACACAAGTAATATTATTGTTTAAAGTATTTGCCTAATCTTGTGGTCTGTTGTGTTGTAGCAATTCTCGACAGTGACGTTGGCTTTAGTCTGAAGGTTGGAATTGAGTCGTCATCCGCTCTTCGCCGTCTCCAGATAACGCCGCTTCTCACAACAACAAAGAATCTCGAGGGAAAAAGGTTGAGAGTCTAATTAGAGGCTTAGAAGAATTCTGTTCCACTGCTTGCTTACATGTAATACTGGTTCCTTACCATGGTAATGGTAATTGGTTCCTTGGTAACTGTAATGGTAACTTGTTCCATGGTTACTGTAATGGTAACTGGTTCCTTACCATGGTAATTGTAATGGTAACTGGTTCTTGCCACGGTAATTGTAGTGGTAACTGTAGTGGTGCATATATATTATATAGTTCACTAGAGTCTGCTGGAAGCAGTTCAATCTTTGAGATCTATGTTAAAATGAATTAAATGTTTTCTTCTGTTCTTTTTTGTGTCTTCACACTTGCATACATAAATTCAAAATTTTTGACTGAAGTACCAAAATCAATATATTTCTTCTGTCTTTAGTTCATATGGAATTGTTATTATTATTATTACGTGTTCATTAAGTGAGTAAGTAAGTGAGCATGTTCTTTATTAAACGCAAACAAATGCTTGGCGCTTTGCATACAAAGTTAAAAATAATTGTGGTATTGAAACGATAATTAATTAGAAGAACAAAATAAGGTCAATTAGAAAAATGGAAGTCAACTATCCAATCGCTGGCACTGAGCAATTGCCCCACAATCGGGTACAGTATTTTCATATTATAAATCTTAAAAAATGCATTGCCTACCATGAATAATTGTGGTTATAGTCATTGATTTTGTGATGATGTGTGTCTTGTATATGTACAGCCTTCCTTCATTTGGTGGTCTGACGAATTACAACAGTGCCTACCTCTCAGCCCAATTTGTACTTCAGCTGAAAAGTCCACTGGTGCTGTCAACCACAGTCATCAGCAGCATCAAACAGCTCACTGGTAACGATGCATCTCACGACATCACCTACCAAATAAGATTTGAACTAAAAGTAGAATGAGGATTTATTTGGACACTTACGTACACATCAGGTTGATGGCATCGTCAGAATATCAGTTATCGGCACTTGGTCGGATAGGAAATTAAAAAATTGAAGATTAAAGAAAATTGGAGAATTTGGATTATTTAGGGAATGTTTAAAGTTGAACAGTGTGTTCTAAATTTTGTATGGATTCAAGCTCTTCATTACGCTGTATAACCAAATACAAAAGGTGATGGAAATGGAAGCAGGTTGCAACTTCATGTAGGTCGTAGGATTGATACGAGTATGTAATACTATGTATTGTATGTATGACATTGTGTTTTGCTTTGTGTGGTCATTTGCTAAGAATCCATAGTTTTAATGACGATGATGTATGTTGTTGGTGATGTAATGATGACAATGAAGGCAGTTGTTGGGTATCTTGGTGGGCACGGTTGTGCTGGTGTTGGTGATTGGTAATGTTGGTGGTGGTGTAATGATGTTTATGTTGAAGATGCTGATGTTGGACAGATACAAGAATAATGAAGCATATATCTCATGTGGTAGTTTTCCGTAATCTTGTGAAATCTGTTGTTTTTTGAAGGGATCGAGTTTGTTCAGGCAACAGAATATCAGTCAATTTTTTCACTCCTCCTCATGCAAACAAGTTATGGAGGCAGAAAAGAGAGGAAGAATGAAGAACAGCTGAACACTAGATGGCACTCTCTTGTGGTTAGTCAGTTCATTTGCATATTATATGCATCTAAGCATTTATATCGAAAACTTATATAAATAAATAAATACATAAATAAGAATATGCAAGATAAATAAATGTGATAACAACCAGGGTTCTTTCCAGTTAAATACATTCTGTTGTCCGTGCGTTGTTGTTTTTAGAAACTTCCAGATCAGAGTCATCGCTATTTCTTCGATGGCTGCCGAGGTTTTCCACTGCAAGGAGCTCTTGTCTCTAGGATTCCGTTCATTCAGGCCACAGAATATCAGTCGATTTTTCCACTCCATCATGCAATTCTGTTTCGGAGGCAGGTGCTCTTCAATGAAGATCAGCTGAACTCAGCTGCACTCTCTTGTGGTTTGTCATTTCATTTGCATACTATATACATCTAAGAATTTATATTCAAAATCTTAAAAAACCTCATTTATATTGAAAAAGTTAAATGCCTCATTTTATAGTCAACATTTTTAAAACATCATTTATTGAAAATTGTAAAAACCTTGTGTAATGAAAATTTTACAAATGTCATTTATATTGCAAATTTTAAAAATCACATTTTTATTAATAAATTTTAAAAACCTCATTTATATTGAAAATTTTTAAAACTTAATTTATATACCAGTGATGTATTTTAAGAACATATATAAGAATTTATGTTGCAGTTCTTGCTAACTTTATTATTGTTGAGTGCATATTTTGCTGAAATTTGAATAAACATTTGAACGTCTCAAATATTAAAGTGATAAAGATATCCACAGGGAGTCTCTCACTTATTAATTGAAATCAGCAAACAACTTCCAGTCCAATTAACACATATATACAGAATCCCTGGATAGCAACCAGGGTTCTTTCCAGATAAATCTATTCTGTTTTCCGTGCTTTGTTGTTTTTAGAAACTTCCGGATCAGAGTCATCGCTATTTCTTCGATGGCTGCCGAGGTTTTCCACTGCAAGGAGCTCTCGTCTCTAGGATTCCGTTCATCCATCCTACTAACGTTCCATCCATCATTATTCTGCTTCGTCAGCAGGTGCTCTTCAATACGATCATGCTCAGCTGCATTCGAAGACCAACAACTGCATCAGCAGCCAAAGGTAGGATGTCATCCCCATCTTCATCATCTTCAACTTCAGCTGCATTTATGCTATTATTCGTTTACTTTATGTATTTATGCATTTATTTATTTATTTACCTATTTATTTATATATGTATTTATTTATTTATCTTGCATATTCTTATTTATGCATTTGTTTATTTGTGTATTTATTTATGCATTTATTTAGTTACATATTTACGCTTGGGTTAATAGTCACTTAGAAGATTGCTCACAATGTGCCTATTGTAATGGCATTTTGTCTGCTCGAAAACCTATCAGATTTAGTGTTTGCCAAGGCTTCAACTTGGCCCATATTATTTCCTATTTACATAAATGACCTCCCCAATGTTTCATCATCCTTGTACTTATTATTATTTGCAGACGACGCAAATGTATTCTACTCCCATGTAGCTCTCTGGATACCCTATTCCAAATATAGCACAGTAGTTGAGAAACAACCACTGAAGAAGCATAACCGCCATCTTGCGAATAAACCCAATACATTTTAGACGTTGTTCCCGATTAGTCGTATAATTATTATGCACTTTCGCCACCTGTTGAACATAGACATTGTATTTTCATTTTAATAACATTGACATTGACGTTTCAATTGTATAGGGGGTTATGCTTCTTCCAGTGGTTGTTTTCAACTACTGTGCAAATACTCCCATGTAGCTCTCTGGATACCCTATTCCAAATTGTAAACACCAAAGTCTTGCTAGCAGCTAATTGGTTTTGTGCCAATAAACTCACACTTCATTTAAATGTTGCGAATTATAGTTTGTTTTAGTCTTATAGGAAAACTTGTCCCCCACAGCTTCCTGTGCGAAGTATTAATGGAATGCAAGTACCACGGTGGCCGTGGCCTGCTTCCTGCAGTATACAAGATTTTTTAATCTTGCCTCAAAGGTGCACTCCCAGGTAACAAGAAACTCCAAATACTACAGTAATATAATCTCTCGGCTGCCACATCTTCTCTTGATCTTGAAACTGTGTATTGATGTCCTACTCAGCAGGATCATTGATCCCTTTAGGGCCTTCCCTTGTGGCAGTCATCAATCCATACTTAAAGAGCTGCTTGATTTGTAAAATTGTTGATGTTTGGTTTGTTACAAATAAACGATTGATTGATTGATTGATTGATTGATCATTATTGCATTGTGATTTCATAGAACAAACTGATGCCATGGCAACCTGTTAGTAAAATAACAATTGCATTGTGATTTCATAGAACAAACTGATGCCATGGCAACCTGTTAGTAAAATAACAATTGCATTGTGATTTCATAGAACAAACTGTTGCCATGGCAACCTGTTTCATTAGTAAAATAACAATTACATTGTGATTTCATAGAATAAACCATAGACATGGCAACCTGTTTCATTAGTAAAATAGCAATTGCATTGTGATTTCATAGAAATAAACTGTTGACATGGCAACCTCTTTCATTAATAAAATAACAATTGCATTGTGATTTCATAGAATTCAACTGTTGCCATGGCAACCTGTTTCATTAGTGAAATAACAATTGCATTGTGATTTCATAGAAATAAACTGTTGACATGGCAACCTCTTTCATTAGTAAAATAACAATTGCATTGTGATGTCATGGAATTCAACTGTTGGCATGGCAACTTCTGTCATTAGTAAAATAATAATGGCATTGTGATATCATATAAAACTGTTGGCATGGCAACCTCTTTTTCATTAATTAAATAATTGCATTGTTAATTCATAGAAAGCTGTTGGCATGGCAACTTCTTTATATGTATGTTGCAAAACAAATCTTAGACATGTAATGAGATAATGCAATAAAAATCATTCCATAAAATAGTTAGTTACTTGTTTATCTATTTGTTTATGCATTTATTTATTTACATATTTATTCATTTAGTTATTTGTTTTATTTGCACATTTATATATGAATTTATTTCTTTAGTGACACATTAATTAATTAATTAATTAATTTTACTTATTATGCACAGAAAGTCAGTAAATCTGAATGTGAAGCATGAGACGATTGTGTGCCAGCGTCTCCAAGGATATTGCAGACACAAAACCACAATTGTTGGATTGCAAACCCAATACACTGCAGAATAGATGACTGGACTGAACAAAGCATGTTGCATCCTTGCTGCAGCATAGAATTAAGAGCTATTAAAGATGTCAGCTTTATCGTTCTTGTAATAACCATTGGCAGCCTCAAAGACTCTCAGTCGTCTTTTTCATCTTTCACAGCGACATTTTCACACACAGTGACATTTTCCAACAGTGACATTTCACACGCACTGACATTTTGACCCAAATATATTGTTACCAGATGAATAGCTTTAAAGAAGTGCTTTATAAATTTTTTGATCTGCATATTTCTGCACCTTTGATGTTCTGTCATAGATGGAATGCAACAATAAACTGAACTCATGATCTTATGTTAACTGCACGTCATATTGGTTGGATTCTGTTCAACGTATTTAAAAATGAATTATTCTTGTATGTTATCAGATGATGCGTTGACGTTTGAAGTGACTCCTCTGTCGTTGCAAAATCTAACCATCACATTTGAACATCCATTTCAGGATTCGCTTGTGACAGGTAGGCATTGGTCTAAAGATATCTGGGTTTGATTGGCCGAACTGAGTGATTGGTCTAAAAGAGCTTTGATGTGATTGGCTGAACTGAGTGTTGGTCTAAAGGAACTGAGATGTGATTGGATGAACTGAGATGTGATTGGTCTAAAAGAGCTTTGATGTGATTGGGTGAACTGAGTGTTTGGTCTAAAAGAGCTTTGATGTGATTGGGTGAACTGTGTGATTGGTTTAAAAGAGCTTTGATGTGATTGGCTGAATTGAGTGATTGGTCTAAAGGAACCTGATAAAATCACCTCCCAGTGTGCCCTAATTTGACTTTCTAAAGCTCCACGGGCCAAAACTCAGAAGAAAAAATTCTCTGTGCGCAACTGTCCAGTGAACTGTGAGTAATGCGATGAATGCTTGGATTCATAATGTCTCCGAATATTGTACTCGTTAAGCACTGCAATGGTGTCATTGCATATCAGGCACAGTGCCTTACAAACAGCGACATGGGTTTTGGCAATATGCATGTCAGAGTACAGCGGCGTCAAAATTTTCAATTTTCCCAATTTAGTTTGTTTCTTCAAGGAGAGTTCCGCGGGCCAGATTAAAGGCCTTAGCGGGCCGGATGTGGCCCGTGGGCCGTACTTTGGAGACCCCTGGTCTAAAGGAATGTGATGAAACCACCTCCCAGTGCGCCCTCATTTGTTGGTAGGTGATGCAGACATCTGCATCCCACGGTCTCCTTAATGCTGGATGTGTTTTTTTCAGTGGATGTCGACCTCTCGGATATCACATGTGTCAAATGTCGAATGATTGTGCCTGATGATGATGGACTCATCTGCCCAGATGAATTTGCAACCAGGGTGCTTCAAAGGTGAGAAGGGCAATTTGGTTTTGTTAACCTCTTTATCAAGACTTGGATGCCATGTTTACATGAATTCTAACAAAAACATTTTGTGTGGTGAATGTCTCTTCTGCAGTAGCCTAAACTAACTCATAGTCTGCCATTGTGCTTTAATTACGTACAAACTCACCTATGCACTTATGTATTTATGTATGTATGTTTGTATGTATGTGTGTATGTATGTACCTGTGCATGTCTGAGACCAATAAGGCTGTTCTTTGCTTTGCTTGATTCGCTGGTAACAAGTGAATTTGCTCATTTAGCCTCATGTGTTCAGAATTCATCTGTGAACCAGTCTTGTGTTGATATTGAAACCTAACCACATATGTGTTCATGCATTCACAATTCACACATGCATGCATAAATACATTAATACATGCCATTACCTCTGTACATGTGTTTAGCTGTTGTGAATAATGGATTGTGTTGTGCTTTGTATTATCCAGGTCACTGTCTCTGCCGATATTGCTGAGGGCGATTTGGCGCAAGGCATCCCCCGAACTACACAGGAAATGCCATCTGAGAACGCCGTTGATGAGCCGACTGCCTGGATGGAGACAGCTGGCCAGGATGAAAATGGCCGAGTGGCAGTCCAAGTCCAACAAGTCTCAACCACACATGGCTTCTCAGAAGGAAAAGCACGGAGAAAAGAACAGTTCTGGAAACTGCCAGATGGAGTCACTCAGAAATGACCAGGTGCTCTGCAATCCAATGCTGGCCAGTCTACTCGACCAATCCGCCGTCTGTGGCGACTTCAACTTCAATCTCGGCTCCTCTGCTTCGTCATTCTCGGGACCAAGTGTACTGGGAAGAGGAGGCGATAAAGGAGGAGGAATTGGAGGACCGGTGAAGCAGCCACGAAAGCGTCAGGCTGAGAGCCCCATCAGTGTAGGTCACAGCCCCAAGCGAAAGCCAAAGGAAGACCAACAATACAACATAGTATCAAGCTCTCCTGTTCGTCTCCCCATAAATCCAGCGTTGCTTGTCACTTCCGTCTCTCATTCCGTGAAGCAAGAGAGACTAGGAAGTCCTGCCAGGATGGGACCTCGGCCGCTCAGGCCAGAATTAGCTTCAGCAGCCCATCTGATGAAAGCAACAATCGTCAAAGGTGATAGGATGACACTGAACGCTTCGCCCTCTGTTAATTCATCGGCTGATGGAGGAAGAATCGGCGGATGCATTCAGACTCAAAACAACCTCAGTCGGTCCATCATTCCAGTTCTCCCTGCCAAGCAAGACGTCGGTCACTGGACGTCATCATCCACTGAGAGGTCAGTGGTCATCGCAACGCTTGCCCAGAATCTCAAGTCCAAGGCAGGCGAGCAGATGGTCAGCAACCCAGAGCTGACAAGCATCCTCACAGACTCACCAACACCAAAACTAGCAACAGCAAAACCTGCTCAGATATCAAAAGACACTGAGTACAATTCAGTCGGTAAAGACCGCAGAAGCCCAGCTGCTCGGAAACTGAATGCTTCTCCGATTATCTCCTCAGCATCGTCCTTCAACTCATATTCTTCCTGTTCTTCATCCTCCTCCTTCTCCTCATCATCTTCAAGCGTTTTGGCTTTAGAGACGAGCGACGGATTCCAAGTTAAACAGGAACCGACAGTCTTCTCGTTAAATGCCATTTCTAATAAGACACCTTTTAATGCAAGGAACAGCAGTCCAAGAAGACAGCTGGCTTCACAGACAGACTCTGTCAATGATGTCAACAAAGAAATGCAATCACTCAGCAATGGACAGCTGAGGCCTAGTGTCACCTCTGAGCAAGAAGAATTCAAGGACCGGGTCAACGTCAGTCTTGAGAGTAAGCCAGAACCAATCTATTTTAAGGTTGCAAGGAACAAGTCAAAGAATGAAAGCCCTGATAATGTGAGTGCCATCGGCACACAACGAATTAGGGATTCTGCTGGTTCTTCGTCTGTTTTTGAAGAGTCTGGGGGAAATAAACCCCCAATCAGGGTGAAACTGAGTAGACGAACGATTCTGAGAGATCCTTCGATCGATGCGCCGAGCAGTTCTCCAGATGCAACGACGTGGAAGGAGAGAACAAAGGAAGAAAGGAGACTGCATGGAGGAGCCTCCAAGCTCAGCCTAAGTCTCTCAGACATCACCTCTGACCTCTCAGCTGACTCTGAAGTGGATGGCCTGACCTCAGGGGTCGTTGTGGGGTCCAAGGTCACAGGCCTTCCTCCGTCCGGTCGGTGTTCGTCTTCACCAAGGCTCATCAAGGCTTCGACCGGTGGACAGCAGCGGGTGGATCTCATGCGGCCATCGGGAACAGAGAAGCGACCGAGGATGGAGAAAGAGGGTCTGGAGATTGTGGAGAAGAAGTCAAAGAAAGGAGACGAATCTGGAAAGAAACCGGTTATTAAGCGACCACCAAACAACCTCTCATCGTCGTCATCAGGGGATCGTGTGGTGCCACCATCAACAGCAAAGGTTAACACCATCAAAATCTCCAACTACGGAGGCAAACTGACCATTCAGAACTCGGTGAAGAGCACCTCGAACAGCCAGACACACAAGTCGGTTGCAGTGAGAGCCATTCCAAGCAGCTCTTCATCTCACTTGACCTCCATCACTCCGCGAGGCAGCAAACCCCCGCCATCATCCGTACTCCTGCCAAAAGCGGTCCGACCAGGCAATCTTTCGATTCGTGGAATGAATCGAATTAAGTCGGATTTTACTGGACGAAGGGCTCTGACTGGTTCAAAGGTCATCGATCAGAAGTTGAGCCGAACTCCGACTGTTAAGCTGAAGCACGTTGTTGTTACTTCAGCCGCCCCAAGCAGCTCAACGGCAAATACAGTTTCATCATCGTCCACACAACTGACAAAGCCAAGCCCAGGAACGGCGGCTTTGAACCATGGTAACCATGGTAACCGAAATCGACTCGGGAGTAGTAAGGAAGGAGCTCTTCTCGTCGTCATTGATAATCTCATGAAGAAACAACATACGACTTCAGCGACTCCAGGTGGAGGAGGTACAGGTGATGGTGGAAGCAGCACTACAGTGGGGCAGAAGGAATTGTACGACGCCATTCGATTAGAAATCATACGAGAGGGCAATAAGCCGAGTACCCCTACGCGAGAAAATACGACCGTGGTAAAGAACGCAGGGCAGCAGCTGCAGAAAAAGGTGGAACCGGGAAGAAGCGACTCTAACAGAGGTACATCGGAGGGAAGAATTGTCATGGTAACATCACAGGCAATGACCACTACATTGGTAACTGGAAAAACGACTCCATCACAAGCCAAATCTTCTGGAAATGGACTTCAGGGCAGAAGTTCTGCCACGGTACTAGGTACCAAAGTCTCCGCTGGACACTGGCCAGCGTCCATTGCCAGCTCAGGCACGAAATCTCGGACCGATATAGGCGGTGCATTGGTCATAAGTCAGCCACGCGTGTCCATTGAGCCGCTGTTCACGAACGACCTGTCTGGTCATTCAGTTGCAATGTCCGCCTCGGTCGATAGACAGAAGCCATCATCCAGCACCCTAGTCAACGCCAGTGCAAAGTCTTGTGATACGTATAGTTCTAGTCAAACGCCAGATCCTGCACCAGACGAAGTCCTCAGCATCTCGTCATCCTCTCTGTCCTCTTCTCCGACAACTCCAACGCCGAGCAAAGGCCTTCCTAGTCGTCTTCCCTCTCATTCTGTCGCCTCCAGTCCATCATCGCCTGGTAAACAGACAAATGCAGAACAAAGGGAGTTGGAATCTGGTGGGACAGCGGATGATACCTCCAGCCATCATTCCAAACAGGGTGAAGTACCAGACCGCCATTTCATGGACGCCGTGGTTGAAACGAAGCCACCGTCTTCAGCTGAGGAGGACTGCGTGGTGGAGCGCCTGCTTTCTCCACCCAGATCGCCTTCACCTCTCAGAGATGAATGTCCTGTCCCGGCGTCAGGTTCGTCTGGTGTTTGCCCTCAGGGTTCAGGCACCCTTGAACCTGCTTTGCTCAGGATAGTCGACTTCAGCAAAGGCAGTCCTATCACGGTTGAAGACTCCGAATCGAGCAATCAGCCGACTGAAGTGGAAGGAGGTTCTCAGAGGAATACTCACAATGCAATCGTTTCAACGGTGAACTGTGAAGTGAATGCTGGTGAAGCTTTTAAGTCAGTAGTCGATGACGCTGTCACAAAACAAGATTGGATATCAACGAATCTTCATGCAATGAAAGATAAAGAAACAGATTCATGTGTCAGTGTATCGTCTCCAGCCGTCAAAATTCAGATTCCGTCAAAACTGTCAAAAGAAAAGGACAAAAGCCTTTGTCAAGAAGTCAGTCTGTTCGACATGTCGTCAAGTCCTTGTGATAACTATAGAGAAGACGTTAATCTTTTGGAGCAGGTGACAGACTCTGATGATAAGTGCAATAATAGCTCTGAGCAGCAGGAACATGCGGAGACACAGCAAGTAGCAGAACAAGAGGAGTGCGTTGGCGATCATTCAGAGAAGGCAACAGGTCAGGAAGCGCAGTTGGCTTCTGAAACGCTGTTAACGAATCCAAAGGATGATTCTAGTCCATCATTAACTGAAAAGCCGCCGTCTTCGTTTTCCTCTGCGTCAAAATCTGGCAACACTCAGACTCCGTCGTTGTTGGCCGGTGTTACATTCAGCGAAGACGATTCAGAGGATTTGATTACAGATGATTTGGATCTGATGGACGTTGCTCTTGTGCTATAATCACCGATTAATACTTTATCTTATGCTGATCATCATGAATCTTTTTGATTGTCCTTGTCTTAAGGTGTGGGCATCATTCGTGTTTATTCATCAGAGGAATGGTTCATTTGGCATCAGTTGGTGCAGTGGAGATCGTCATTTGTTCATGATGCTTTGTAGCCAGTTTTAAAACGAGAGTTACTCTTTCTGCTAATTTTGTCTTCATTCATAAAGAATGGAGAATTGTTATGGAATGAAATTTGCATCTTTTCACCTTATACATCAAAGTCTCTGCTAGTTATGAAAGAACCAATGAAATTGAATGACAAGGATTAAAGGGAGAGGGAAAACGGAGAGACCATGCCATCATTATCTGAAAAGCCACACGCAGGCATGCCCAGAAAGATTGTGGAATATAGAACATGGACAGAATGCTTAGCAGAGAGATGGCAGACAGACAACTAACTGATGCAGTCATAGAAGCAGGAATGAGAGAGAATCAGACAGACAGAAAGAGGGTTATGAAGGAACAATCTATACAAAAATACGGATATCTTTGGCTTGTATAACACTGTACTTTCTAGTAAACAGAACGCCGGAGGGTACAGATGCCTGAATGACCAAATGCAATTGTGATGGATGAATGAATGCTTTTGACCCAATAGCTGCCCAAAAAAACGAAAGCAGAAACCCTGTGCCTCGTGTTCCAAGTACAACTAAAAGCTTAAAACAATTGTTTACATTATGAGACTCTATCTTAAATGTAATCTCTGGCAGTTGAGGCGAAAATCTTGGTCTACAATCAGAGTTATTGTGATTATTGCTGTAGGTCACACTATTATTTATTACCATTTATCACTGAATGTGTAATTTGTTGCTGAGAGGTTTGATCGTGCCATTGACAGACATTACCTTTCAGATTGTGTATCTTCAGACTTTCCCTTTTCTTAGCTGTGTCCGTGTTGTTTACAAAGGATTTGTGTTTGAAAAGAATTTAGTGTCACATGTAGAGACTGAATTATACAAATGGAAACTGAAGAAAGGCAAAGTATCTACACTTTTCCACTTCAGATCTTTTGATAATTCGTGTATTTGTGTCATGGAACCATTGTACAAATTGTTGAAACAATAATTATTGAATGACGTTATTAAAGCAACGTAACCGACTTCATTTATGCTGTTGTGTTGAAGGCTGTGTATATTTTTATGCCTGTTGTGGTACATAAAATTATATAAGGACCTATTCAGATTAGGGATGGTGGTCATAGGCGCAACCACCCTATGGGACCCGTGGGACGCGTCCCCCCAAACTTTCGAACAGTTTGGGACCGTCCCCCCAACTTTGCAAACTTTTGAGGCAAACAAGAGCCCAAAATGCACTCCATTTGGTATCAAATGCTCAAAATTGCGTCGTCCCGATTGGGGAACTTTCGGAACGTGACCATATCTCTAAGTAGACATCCATTAGAATCTTAAATTAAACCATGCTAGGACCAGAGAAATGGTTGTCAAACGACCGAGGTCCAAACCTATTGCCCTCCCTCCTCTCATCCCTGGCATCTTGCGGGTCCAGGAGATGGTTATTTTGGGTGTCACCATCTCTGGTGGGATTGGCTTTGGGGCACACATGGACAAAATATGCTGCAAAGACCGAAAATCCATGTTCGGCTACGTGTTTTGGTCGCCCATGGTCAACGTCTCTTTGATGTTGTTAGGGCTACTACCCTCGCACGGCTACTTTATGTCTCCTCTGTTTGGTGGGGATTTGCCACTGTAGGGGAACGTAAACGCCTTAACGGTATTCTGAGAAAATTGACCCGTTCAGGCTTCCTCCCTGCCGATTTTGACAAACACTGTTCTAGAGCTGATTCTACTCTTTCCGTTCAATTCTCTTAAACCATTGTCACGTCCAGTTTATTCATATAATAAAGTCACATTTTTCACAGATCTAGATGGCTTAGGTACTTTTATATCGAAATCATCGGTGAAAAATGTGAGGTAAATTAAAGCCCAAAATGTACTCCATTTGGCTTCAATGCTCAAAATTGCGTAATTTGCTGGGGCTCCGCCCCAGACCCCGATGGGGAGCTTACGACGCTCCCCATCCCCCCTAGTCGGTAGGGGCTTCTTGCCTTCGTCAATCGCAGCTTCGCGCCTTCGGCGCTCGCATTCCACCTCCCCACTCAGACATTCTAGTAGGTCCCCCCAACTTCTGGACCGTGGTTGCGCCCCTGATAATATCCAATGGTTTAAACGGTGGCTTTCCGTGGCACCTTAGCGCAGCCGGATATCATGGAGTCGTAACAATTCCAGACAACCCCTTAGATCCCTACTCTAGCCTATTTGTTTGGCCCTACCCTGTCGGTTTGGCTCTCACTCTATCGGTCTGGCTGCTACCCTACCACTGGTCGGGTAAATCCAGGTTCTATTTTTAGCAATATTTTCGTTCAGGCGGAACTTTGTGTAAGTTTGTTCTGTATGGTCGATTAAGAATATTTAAAAATCGTATCTGCAGTATTCTACCAACTCAGGTTAGTATCTGAAGCCGACAATGAAACGCAGCTGTTCGAAAATAGATTATGTTAGTCTTGTGTAGATATCGATCTTTCTCTTTCTTTGAACAAACTGGTGATTATAAATAAGTAGGTAAGTATATTCTTTATTAAACCGGTTGCAGAAGTGCCCCACTCAGGTGTACAAACATCATAAGACAAATACACAATCAATAGGAGGAGTAGGCCTACAGCATTCGTCCTAAAAATGTTTTCCTAGTATTATTATTGTCAGTAAGAGTCGAGAAAACTCTATCATTAGACCATGGGCGAAGGGCATAGGTAGTTGATTGCCTTGGTAGAAGCAACTTATGTTAGACATGCCCGGGTTATTTAGAACTGCTTTGAAGAGATTACCAGCCTGCGACAGAGCCGGTCAAAGGTTGGGCTGTCAACGGGGAGGTACCCCCGCCGGATCATCCTACTTATGATGGATTGGAACCTGTTTTCTTTTATCCTGCTGACGAGCAAAACCTCACCATTCTGGGCTAGCGGAGCGTGCCACAGTCGTGGTGCAAACCACATCAAAAAGGTTTGGTCCTTTGAGGACATGAGCAGTTAAAATACGCAATGCGTATACATGGACTGTTTAGCCTTGCAACATAGGCTATCCGACTTTTTATGCACTTCAAAATTAAGGGTTTCCGTAAGTGTTACCCCTAAGACAGTCAATTTGTTCAGTTGATGGTGTAAGCTTAGTAACAGAACTTGGTCTTGACTTGTCTGCTGCTTTTGATACTGTGGATTGTTTGATTTTGAGCCCAAGGCTTAGGCCTACTCCACTCTATCGGTTTGGCAAGTATGTATCTATTGGCTGTCTTTCTTTTCCTATCTGTAGGCCAATACGGGCTATTTTTTTTACATGTTTAGCGGGATCCATGATCCATTCTGGGCCTCCATGTAGCCAGTACATGTCAAACCATTGCCTTATTGTTTCATTTGTTCGTTTTCTCTTCTGATGGTTACAGAAATAAATGATTGATTGAATTACGTTATCATTTCAGTTGAAACTTGATTCACTCCCACTCCTGAACATTTTGTTATCAACATCCACCTATCTGCTACATAGGTGGTCCAGCGTAGCGGGACTCGTAACTTAGACGTTGATTTCAATTCTGTCAGGTCTCCCACTGGCTATGTAAACAGTATTTGTAGGTCATCATTAATTTTATGTTCATTCATGACATACGCCAGTATGGGAATTGTAAAAAAAATAACTGGGGGTTGGGGGTTGGACGTTGATTTATGTGCAGTTTGGGTGTGAAATGTAGACTTTACTATGGGATCCGAAGAAAGAAGACTAACCGCCAGGGGGGGTTGAACCCCTCCAGCCCCCGGCAATTCTCACGCCCTGACATACGCAGAATTAGGCGTTATATGACCATGTCTTCCAGGATATCTCTGGCAAAAGCATTGGTTTCAAGTCCCCTATAATTATTACTGTAACTCGCTTCTCAAATATTATTGCAGATAAAATTATATCAGAACTCTTTGGCTAGAGCCATAGCTATAGTAAGTAGGATTTTTTTTAACCTAATTTCAATACATTAACTCCATCAAAATGATTGTCCTCTGACACCTCTGCCCTTATAGTTCATGTCTTTACAGTTTGCTTTCTCAGAAGTGTACGTAGGCTATGTGTTGAAACAGTAAGCTAAGCCTACTGCATATTAGGGTGTCTGCATTAGGTAACCATGGACTATATAAACGGTTCTTAAGTAACGCAGCATAACACTGTTATTAGGTGACATGTTACAATAATTGTCAGAAGCTTTAAAATTTCAGTATGGATATCGAGAAAACAAATACGAATCCTCCTCGTGAAAAGTTATTTCTGCTCTGGAATTCGATTCAACGCATCCTACCTGATCTGAATGCTGAGGATTCAAAGCTTACAGGTTTTTCATAATTCAGTAAATTTAACTAACTTCAGACTAAAACTGACGTGGACCTACAGGTTCACATACAAGCTGGTGTCTAAAATAAAATAGTAGCCAATAACCAAATCAGGTCAGGGGCGTCCATCCCCCCTTAAGCCTATGAAGCATTCCCCCCTCGTGTCCCCCCCGACTACCGCCCCAGACGATTGATGTAGGCCTACTGTAAAAAAATAAAATTTGAAGGCTTGTACACAGACAAAGGCGTGCATACCGCCAGAGCAGCCAGGCAGTATTAACGTAAGTACTAATAATATGTACATCTTCTGAGCAGCAAAGTGCGTATATAGCAAAATTAAGCGATCACCAATTTCGTCCAGTTTTGGGATAGTGTCTCGTTCACAGGCTAATGCTGTCAGAGATGCAAACCAATCATCAACTATGGTTGATCTTGTAAAGAAAACGGGGTTCTTCGTCTTCCGCTTCTCTCAGGATGGCGAGGGAAGGCGCGTGTCGCTCAGGATGGGAGCGTAAGTAGGACCTCCGTCGTCTTTCGAAGGGTTTCGCTTCTGCCAGCCGACTACCTAGTCAATGTCACCCTTCAGGGAAGTAATGTCAGACAGTTTCAAATAGCTATCTTTATTTCAACCAACACCTCAACAATCACCAGAAAAGATTAGTAACCAACGCAAACTTTACACAAGAGCGGTGCTCTATATATACCCTCCCCGAGGCAGGGAAGAGGCTGAGCCTAGAGAGGCTGAGGCTACGAGGCTGGGCCTAGAGAGGCTCGGGCTAGAGAGGCTGAGGCTACGAGGCTGGGGCTAGAGAGGCTGAGGCTACGAGGCTCGGCCTAGAGAGGCTCGGGCTAGAGAGGCTGAGGCTACGAGGCTCGGCCTAGAGAGGCTGAGGCTATGAGGCTCGGCCTAGAGAGGCTGAGGCTACGAGGCTGGGGCTAGAGAGGCTGAGGCTACGAGGCTCGGCCTAGAGAGGCTCGGGCTAGAGAGGCTGAGGCTAGAGGGGTTTCCCCGGCGGCGACATGCCAAGACCAAGTGCAGGAAAATGGCGGCCACCCCAAAATTCGCCACATCCTCCCTCCGCCACGAATGGATATGTCCCTATATCCTGGCGACCCCCAGCAAGCACCCGAACACTTATCTCTAAGGAGCCAACGGGCCCTCGCAAAGTCCAAAATGTCCGCAGAACACGCGGGCAACGGCCCGTAACAAAAACATCGCAAAGCCTCGCCAAGTCCTAGGCGCCTCACAGCCAAAGTCTTCACAATTAAAACGCCCAAAAGCCTCGGGCACGTCGCAGCCCAACTCCTGAAAATCAAAATGTCCCGGCAGCACTCAATCCCATCTATGCAATCAAAGGCAAATCAAAACAATCACAGCATAAAATAATGGCCAACGGCCCATAAAATGTCTACAATAATTCGCACAACAGCGGCCAACGGGCCAACAATCAAATTAAAATACAAATATAAAGCGACCGATTTACGGTAACCAGACAATATGCGATCTCAAAAAGCAAGAAAGCCAGGGTCTCTCGACGTTCAAAAGAACGGAGGGCTATCGCATCAGAGTCCGGACCGACGGGGCGAACATAACTCAGCCGATTCACGGCAATAAACGAACAAAAACCGCAGGCGTAGCCAAGGTCTCTCGACGTTCAAAAGAACGGAGGGCTCAACGCATTCCCCAGACAAAAGGCGTCTGGGGGAAGGAAGGGGACCGAGTCAGAGTCCGGGCCGACGAGGGGTGCCAGACAGCAGCACGCGACGAAGGCGCACACTTCGGTCATCGTCCGTCGCTCGAAGACTCGCAGACATCGGAATCCTCTAGCGGTAGCGGGCCGGTAGGCGTACCGTCCGCTTCGGTCGTCGTTCCGTATCGTCGACCTCAGAGACTGAAGGCATCGCGGCGCTCGGGCCGGGTGCGTCAAAGATCGGAGCGGTGGCTCCGCCCGTCTTTTCGGAACTGTCGTCGTAGCTTGGCCGCAGCTTATCAATGTGTGCGATGAAAGGCTTCGAGTTCCGAGTCCTTCGCAGTCGATAGTTCACTGGCCCGGTCTGTTCCATCACGTAGAAAGGTCCGGTATACATTCGAGCCCATTTCGGACTCCGGCCCTGGTATCGTCGCGGCGTATAATACCAGACGCGGTCGCCCGGGGCGAACGCGGCTGGTCGCACCTTGAGGTCGTATTTCTTCTTGCGCCGTTCTGCGGAGACCCGCAAGTGTTCTCTCACCAAGCGGTAGGCGCTCTCCACGCGCTCGGCGAAGTCCTGGACATAGGTGGAGTAGGTTCCACCTCGGCGGTCGTCATCCGGTGGCCTCCCATAGACCAGATCGATGGGAGCCCTGGTCTCCCGACCGAACATCAGGTAATTCGGCGTAAAGCCCGTAGCCTCATGCAGGGAAGCCCGGTAGGCGGCGAGGACATGGGGTAAAACCTCGTCCCAATCGCGCTGATGGCTGCTAATTACCTTCCCCAGCATGGCATTCATGGTCCGGAAAAGTTCCCGAAACTGGTTTTCCACTATTTCCTTACACTTACTAAAACTACCATTGATCATCAGAAATATCAAGAACAGCATGATACTTATCGATCGTTCACCTACATGGTCGTTACTCGCTAATGGTCTGCGCCTAAGGGGCGATCTTACAGGGCGCGCATCTCCCGTCTCGATCCTATGCGTGCTTACCGACGTTATGCCCATGTCCCTATCAGTCGCGGAAAACACATCTCTATATTCCTCAAGCAAAGCACCTAATCGTTCCCGTATCTCAGGCGGCACTTCTACGGGCAAATCCGCTAACAATTTATCAATTGGCGAAGCTTGGCCGACCGCGTCCCCGTTCGCGCGGTTGGTTTCGCACAATTCTACCTCTACAGGGTGCAGCTCTCCCAAGGGGCGATCCTTGGACAACCGGACGGGGTCTTCGCTCAAATTAACCACCCTTACCCGAGCATCTGCGTAGTCACCGACAACTACGCGGGCCAGATGGACCCCGGGTTGGATTTCCTTAGCCTCCGTCATCCAGGCTGGCGCTACGGTCGTTAAATCACCGTACATGGTTTTAACCGGGACATCCCTCTGGGACTTAGGGGAAACCAATACCTCCTCGGCGACGATCACGCGCCGGCACCAAATAGATCCATTACCCCTAACCAGGGAAATACGCCTGCGTCTTACAAACAAAGATCCCATGGCAAAGCCCAAGCGGCAGCGATGTTCTCTCAGCCAGTCCATACCTAACATGGGCTCAGAAATTTGATCAGATACCAGGAAGGAAGTATGAATATAAAACCCGTTCGTAATCTTAATGGGCACCCGCACCTCACCCAGGACATTTATATCGGACCCATTAGCAGCCATCAAGAAGCGATTGCAAGAGCGAAGTTCTAACCCGTCGACAGTAGATGAAGGAACCAGGCTGACTTCCGATCCAGTGTCGATCAGGCATAGCTGCGATCGTCCGTTGATCTCTCCGCGGATGTAGACTGCGTTGTTCGTAGCACGGTCCGGCATTCTTGGGCGCGTCGTATGGTTCATGACCACCTCGTCCGGTGGCGTCGAAGCATCGGGCTCGGTCGTCGCGGTCCCGTTCTGGCGGTTCTGGCGATTCTGGTATCGGCGATCTCGCCGGCAGTTACGGGCGATGTGACCGGCTCGTCCGCAGTTGAAGCAGGTCATGTCGCGTCGCTGATTCTCCGGAGGGCCCGGGCGGTCTCGCTCAGGTCGGATTTCATGACTCGGTTCGTCGGTCGTCGGAGGGCTTCGGCGAAGCACGCGGAATTGCTCGTCCATTCTTTTCTCCATTTCTTGCTGCCATTTCCGCTGCTCATCTCGCTGAGTGTTCAAGAAGCGGTCCATCTGAGCCTGAAGCTGGGCGCTCAGGTCGGTTTCTTGCGTCCCTCGCACTCGGTTTGGCTGTCTGCGGCGTTCATCGGCATCGTTCGTCCGTTGATAGGCCTCCAGACGCAGTGCGGTCCGGTATGCCTCGTCCAGATTCTTCGGTTCTCGCTCGCGTACTTTGAGCGAGAGCTCCCGGTCTCTCATCGCTTCCAGGAAGGCATCCTTCGCGATGATCTGCGTCGTCTCGTTGGAAGGCACCGGGTAGGCTAAGACGACCAGTCGCCGGATTTCATGCAGCAGGTCACTCAGGTTTTCTTCCGGGCGTTGACGGCGGTAGTACAGCTGGGCGCGGAAGGTTTCTGCCTGGCCTTCCGTCCCGTATCTCTGCCGAAGGCGTTCAACCAATTCTTCGTAACTTACGCTCGGTTGAGCGCCGAAGTCCCAGAGAAGTTGCGTAGCGGCCTTCTCCAGCGAACATCGCAAGTAGTCGACCCGGTCCGCGGCCGTCCACTTGTTGTGCCTTGCGCAGACCTCGAACTGCACCAGGAATGACTCCAGCGAGCCCGTCCCATCGAACTTTCCTGGCTTCATCGGCGTCGGGCGGCTTCGCAGCATGTCGCTGACATTTTCTAGCAGATTCGGCGTCGAAGTCCCGGGAGCGTTCGGTCTTTCAGTCTCTTCGCGGAAATTCGCTTTCAATTTCCTCTTTTCCGTCGTCGATTCGCCCGTCTTTCCTCGGAAGCTCGATCTCTCCGGCTTCACGGTCATCTCTTCTTCCCTGTCTTCTCGGAAGCTCGATCTCACCTGCCCTGGGTCATCGAAGCCGATACTTTCCAGCAAACGGCTCCCGTCCGGCGGCCCGTCCATCATCGCTCTCCTCGCGGCTGGCGTCGACGTCTCGGCAGGCGTGCGGATCAGACTTGGCATCGGGTAGGCTATCGTATCGTCGTCGTCGTTTCCCTGGAACATCTTCGGTTGATTCTAGCGTCGTCGGCGGCAGGAACTCTCCGACAAAACCCCACGGCTCTGGTACCACTGTAAAGAAAACGGGGTTCTTCGTCTTCCGCTTCTCTCAGGATGGCGAGGGAAGGCGCGTGTCGCTCAGGATGGGAGCGTAAGTAGGACCTCCGTCGTCTTTCGAAGGGTTTCGCTTCTGCCAGCCGACTACCTAGTCAATGTCACCCTTCAGGGAAGTAATGTCAGACAGTTTCAAATAGCTATCTTTATTTCAACCAACACCTCAACAATCACCAGAAAAGATTAGTAACCAACGCAAACTTTACACAAGAGCGGTGCTCTATATATACCCTCCCCGAGGCAGGGAAGAGGCTGAGCCTAGAGAGGCTGAGGCTACGAGGCTGGGCCTAGAGAGGCTCGGGCTAGAGAGGCTGAGGCTACGAGGCTGGGGCTAGAGAGGCTGAGGCTACGAGGCTCGGCCTAGAGAGGCTCGGGCTAGAGAGGCTGAGGCTACGAGGCTCGGCCTAGAGAGGCTGAGGCTATGAGGCTCGGCCTAGAGAGGCTGAGGCTACGAGGCTGGGGCTAGAGAGGCTGAGGCTACGAGGCTCGGCCTAGAGAGGCTCGGGCTAGAGAGGCTGAGGCTAGAGGGGTTTCCCCGGCGGCGACATGCCAAGACCAAGTGCAGGAAAATGGCGGCCACCCCAAAATTCGCCACAATCTCTGTCGATTTGTCACAATGTGGATGCGACTCATTACTCGCTCAACTGAGCAACTAGTCACTGCAAGGGATACTAGGTGAGCGTTGGATAGCCTGAAAGAGTGAAAGTTGCCATATTACACGTAATAGCTTAACATACAGTAACAAGCTTTCAATCCACTGTTCTGTTGACAGATGTGTCTTTTGCTCATCATCGTCGTTGCTGCCTGTGCCTGCATAGGCATATAGGTCAATCAGTTCTAGTTTTCAATCGTCGGGAATCAAGTCTTTAAGAGGCACAGTGTCTTGCACGGCGCGATATGCAAGTCGAAACGGCTGGAGCTCGGTTTTAACTATCTGTGGGTCTAGGTCGTAGGAGTTACACAGGTTAGTTACATCCACTGTCTGTCGGTACGCTATCCGCTTCCTTGGCGTAAAATGATCCATTTCTTCACAAATGCCTAGCATGTCATCATGGAAACGGTCCTGTATTTGACAAGAAACCGTATATCCAGTGTTGTATAGTAAACACCAATACGAATAGTGGTCTGTGCTACAGTACTGAGCAGTGAGCACCATGTGCACATTCTACAATCCCATTCTCAGTTTGCTGGTCATGTTGCCTAAGTGGTCGTCTTGCTCGCTGAACTGGAAAGTTCGCATAAACATCGTGGGTCGTTTCAAATCGTTATAATTGTGTAAATATAGGGACAGCCATGGATGTTTATCTTCTCTAATCAGTTTCAGTTTATGACTGCACTGACGTATCATCTGAGCCGCTTCAAATTAAGACACATCAATTAATTTCTTAGATGGAAAAACTGAACAGATGTTTAATGTACTAAACAAATTCTTCCCCCCTGAAAAGGCTATGAAGATTTCTGCTTCATTCCCCCCCCATAGGATGGACGCCCCTGAATCAGGTGACACATTTTCCTGGACCGTAATAATAAGTACACTCAAATGTATCTACTCAACTATCAATCAATCAAATCAATCAACCAATCAATCAAAGTTTTATTGTTCACTGAAGAAAAACATAATCACATCACATAGCCACGGAAAGAATAATCGTAATCGTAATCAAGCATTTATATAAAGCGCCACTCAAAACAGAGGCGCTCCCGACCCGATCACTGGTAAAGAGAGGTTTCAGGCGCTTGCGGAACTGGTAAAAAGAAATAGAAAAAAGGTCAGTCATGAGGGACTGAGGTAATTGGTTCAGCTATTGGGACCAACAATAGGGCGAAACTCCTAGACTGGGCCGTAGAAGTACGCACCCGCCGGATATACCCCGCAGCCGATCGAGTCGATCGATCGAGTCGATCATAAACTCAGCCAAGTCGAGTCGATCGAAAAATCGTCGACTCGATCGACTCGCCGATCGAGTCGATCGTAAACCCGGCCAAGTCGAGTCGATCGTTATTTCCTCGACTCGACTCGACTCTGAAATATTTTACTTACTATTTCTTCACAAAATGACAGACCTTATGATATAATGACGTAATTTTGTGTAAACACACAACTACCGTATGAACCTAATATGAAGTTCACTGTAAATAATGAACCTCTTGGCGCTTTCTTATTAGTGGAAGTTATAGAGATACTTTCTTTCACAGTTTAACTATAATAGATAGATATTACACGTCCTCTACTGCCGTCTTATTTGTTGAGCTGGTACTAATTTATGTACCGTACCGTAGGAGATTCCATTGTAGCCTAACTGCCTAGCTGATCAAGTCGACAGATTTAGCGAGACTTAATCCTTATAAGTCAACCACAGGCAGACTCGATGTCATTATAGGCCTAATACTTGAACTGTTACTTACCAGTTCAATTACAGTTGATGGTTTGTACATTAGATACCAGAGCTATAGAAGTTACAACTGCAATTACAGTTGTTAATAGAACTGTTATAACTATTGACAGTTTGAGGAAGAGCGTGCAATTGAAATACATGAGTAATTTAGATACTGGATTAAGAATGCAACAGCCGTCAGCAATTTTGGCCAAGAGACTACAGTCCGAGTCGACGAAGTCGATCGAGTCGATCGTCGTCCGAGCCAAGTCGATCGAGTCGTCGAAAGGTCGGCGAGTCGACGAAGTCGATCGAGTCGATCGTCGGCCGAGCCAAGTCGATCGTATACACTCGACTCGATCGACTGCGGGGTATACCCGCCGGACAACCAAGTAACCACGGGCCGAGGACCGAAGGGAGGAACGACTGTGTAGAGAAGATACTGGGGAACGACTGTGCAGAGAAGATACTGGGGTACAAAAGGCCCTAAGATAGTGAGGAGCAGACCCAGCAAGACAGCTTCGCATGAGGGAACAGACCTTGAATTGGATGCGCTGGCGGATGGGGAGCCAGTGAAGGGAGTCACGGATAAAATAGGAGATATGGTCAAACTTTGCAATGCCCCCTATGAGGCGGGCGGCAGCGTTTAGAATGGACTGAAATTTAGATGTATTTGTAGAGGAGAGACCAATGTACACCCCATTCCCATAATCAATTCTGGAACAGATCAATGCATGGACCAAAGTCGTGATAGTGTGCAGTGGTAGTGATTGACGGATAGCACGGAGTTGGCGTAGGTAGTAGAAGCAGAAACGAGAGACACTATTTACGTGATCAGACAGAGAGAGGACAGGATCAAGAATGAATCCAAGATCACGGACAGAGGAAGAGATCGAAGTGCATAATTATTTGAAAACCGAAGACGAAGGGAGTCAGCATTAATCTTGGTAAGCTGGGCACGACTACCGAGCCATATGTACTGAGTCTTGTCTTGGTTAAGACGGAGGTGATTTGAGGATAACCATCTAGATTGAAGCGAACATGCAGCGAACAATGGGAACCCCAAAGAGAACGAACCGTTCCGCTAACAGGGGTCGCCCAAGTAGGCCTACAGTCATTATGCAACCAATTAAATTAAGCATAAATAGGCTAACAATTCCGTGACAATAACAACAATAAGCTTACTAATTTTGTATACCAAAAGCATCAGGTGTTTTCTATTCAGTGAGCATACAATAATAGTACTATCATCACTAATCCATCCTTATCACATATTGCAACCTTATTTCGGCATCTACATATCATACTAGATTGGTTTGGCTGACAAACCCCCAGGAACGTATTATACGCATTACGGTATATGTAAAGTACTTATAGAAGCCATACAACAAATGTATTCATAACTCTGCGAATACTGCCATTTGAAAGTGCCAATAAGCTTCAAGTGGACGTAGCCTATTTATATCTGGCACAGTTTACTAAGACACTGAGTTCTTTATTACAGAGGACCACGAAAGCCGTATTCGACGTTACTACAGTCAGCTGCTCAGCAACCTAAATGTTCCTGATGTAGTGACACAGATGTTTCAAAATGGAAAGTTAACCTCAAAAGAACATGAACATCTTCGACAGTTTCATTCTACTCCAATAAGAGCGAGTGAAGAGCTGCTGGAAGTCATTATTATAAACTCTCGCGATGTATACGAATGTTTTTTGGAATCGCTAAAGAGAACAAAGCAACATCACGTTTATCAGATGCTAACTTCTGATAAAGAAAGTGTGTGCATATGCAATAATTGGTGATTTTTTTTTGCAAATAACATTGTACCTCACCAGTGGCGTAACCAGGTCTTCCATAAAATTACGCAGTTTTGAAGAACTCTGAGGGGAGGGGTCTGGGGAGGGGGCTGTGCCCTCTCCCCAGGGTAAGAAAAATTTTCATTTTGGGGTTTGTAATGGTGCATTTTGGAGACCAACTTTTGATTCAAAGTAATAACATTTTACATAAGTTCTTTGGAAAATTATAATTATAATTTCATAATTTGATTTTTAAAATGGGTTCAGCTGCAAAGTCCCAGCAACCAACGTAGACTAGAAACAGACAGACTCATCAAAGCAATTAACTAAAGCATAAGAAAATAAATTTATTTGTTGATTTGTAATGGTCCATTTTGGAGACAATCTTTTTGGTTAAAAGTAATAACATTTTACATCAGCTCTTTGGCAAATTATGATTCATTCATTCATTACAGAGATTTACATAGCGCCCCTTCAAGATTATCTACTTAGGAGCGCACCCGACCCAACTCCGAAGTCCGAACAGTCTTGAAGTTAGAATAGAACGTGATCTGAAGGGCTCTCGGCATTAGGCGTAGTGCCAAAGGAAGCCCATTCCAGATTGCAGGCCAGCAACAGAAAAAGCACGGCGCTGCAGAATAGAAGTCCGCGACCGGGAGACAAGAACCTCAGCCTGCCTAGAAGAGCGAGGAGAACCACGGTGCTGGATGCTGAGGGTGGTGCTCCTGTAGATAAACAGAGACCACATCAGCGCCAGACCAAGGAAGAGATCCGGTAAGCGATCCACTGTGGGAAAGGAAGCCAATGCAAGACATCCCGCATATAATCAGTAACATGGCGGAATCTTGGGATGCAACCAATATAGCGTGCCGCCGAGCGTAAGACCCGAACCAAGCACCCAACCCGACTCGCCGGAAAACCCACGCAGAGGGCGCTGCAATAATCAAGACGGGAAACAACAAAGAAGTGGGTAAGCATTAAGGCAGTATTAAAGGTTAAGGAACGGAAGACCTCTCTAAGCTGACGCAGCTGGTATACACAATCGCGGCATAGCAGGCTGATATGCCGCGTGAACGTTAGTTCAAGGTCTAATGTGACACCAAGGTCCCGGACAAAGGATGAGAAAGCAATGGCGTACGGAGCTGAAATGCCGCCCGGGGCGACGGCCCAAAATGCTGCCTTGGCCACTTAATTTTGGATATGTTATTTTCTCTAAGAGATTGCAGTTTTCATGACGATCGTCGATCTCATTACATACACGCCTATAATTTTATTTTATAAAGTTGATAGCCTGCCTGGATTTATCAATTAATTAATTTCTTTGCCACTGTGAGAAAGTAATCTGCGGGAACTCCTGGGCAAGGGCCTCCAAATCAATTTTGGCGAGCTGCTGGCGCGTGCCAAGCCAAATGAACTGGGTCTCAGATGAGTTTAGCCGCAGGCGATTGGAGGACATCCAGGCCTCGAGAGCCTCCATTGCCCGGTTCATGGCCCGGGCTTCGGTAATGGCTGCTGACGCAGGACAGTGCAAAAACGCCTGCAGGTCACCCGCATAAGATTGGTTCAGCACAGAGCAAGGCTCAGCAAGAGGCCAGGAGAGGACCAGTATCAGCAGTATAAATAATATAATTAGAGGGCCCAGCACAGATTCCTGGGGCAGGCCAAACGGGACAGGAACACATGGAGTCCTAGTAGACACGTAGACCGCAGAGAAGGAACGGTGATGGAGGTAGGAAACAATCCAGTCAAGAAAGTTACCAGAAAGGCCAAACGAGGTAGATAGGCGCCTAAGAATGATATCGTGATCGACGGTGTCAAACGCCGTGCTGACAGCAAATAATGCTAAGAGGATGACCTGTGACCTATCAATAGCCCCATAGATATCAGAGAGGAGGCGAACTAACAGGGTCTCCGTGGAGTGGCCCTTACGAAAACCAGATTGAAAAGTCGGCAGCAAATTGTCCTTATCAAGATACCTTAACATATACAGAAACCAACTTCATAAAGCTGCTGCTTTACGAGTGTCGCAATAGTTTCGCCAGTGGTGTCAAGCGTTGGGAAAACTTGGGATGACAGTTAGGCCCTATAAATTGTTCTTTTGCCACATGCTGAGAACCGGGTTGTTCACGCTATCAACATATCGTATAAGCTGACCGATATCTGTTCTGTGCTTGCATCAAACAATAAAGTGTACAACCTAGCCGCACGACATTCTGCCACAATAATGTCTCGAACTCACAGGCCACACAGGTGGATCAGCTGATTTTTGAATCAACGGACTTATGTACTGGGGTTTGCGTGGACCAGATGACATTAGCTTACGATGATTTAATCTATAGTGTCGGTCTGTGATCGAAATTTCAGAAGTGCCACGAAATTTGCAGAGTCTTCACTATGCCGGCGAAGGGAAATGTTTTACTGACTGTACAGTTATAAAGTCTGCACATTAGAAATTCAACGAATAATAGTAATCTAGATTCTAGAATGTCAAAAAGTAATCTAAACGGTTAAAAAATTTTGAGA
Organism: Aporrectodea caliginosa; assembly: GCA_020284085.1. NCBI lineage: Eukaryota > Metazoa > Annelida > Clitellata > Crassiclitellata > Lumbricidae > Aporrectodea > Aporrectodea caliginosa. The sequence goes on from JACEVL010000191.1 coordinate 587,395, forward strand.
GCTGCTAAAATCTTTACGCATTTGCGTAATTGCGTAATGCTAGTTACGCGCCTGTACCTCACTATGGATTTTCTTTTACATAACAAAAACATTCATCAAGAATTTTGCAGATCAATGATTTTCTGTTAAGCTTTATTTGAAATAACAACGGCCGTGTAAGCATAAAGCCTCTATAGCCTAATGTATATGAGTTAATAACGAAAACTCTTAGTGGACGTTTGAATTTTTTACTAGTTATTAATAATAATAATAATAATAATGTAAAAATTACTAGCATATTATAATAGTAAATAATTATAGTAGGCCAATAATTATAATAATTATAGCTTAGGCCTACTTACTTTCCAGACAAGGGAATAGTGATTTACACAGTTAGGCTAGCTCTCTCTCTCTCTCTCTCTCTCTCTCTCTCTCTCTCTCTCTCTCTCTCTCTCTCTCGATTGAATCAGTTGGAGTTGGCCCGACGAGATACTGTCCAGTGTTTAATCTAGTCCCCTTGCTGTGGGGGATTGAGTGTTCTCTGGGGACCCATAATATGTTGTGTTTCCCAAAAATTTCGAGGGGGGGGTAGTAACAGGAGTTTTGCAAGAATTTTCGAGGGGTAGTAACAGGAGTTTTCTGGGGGAACTCGATCCTGGTGGGGAAAGTTCCCCAGAGACGTCTAGATTAAACACTGGATACTGTCCTGATAAACTTCATTGATGCTGAGTATTGGAACAGATTAGTTTTCATTGGAGTTAGAAGCAAACAGAACGTGGTTAATGAAACAAGCATAGAAAATTAGTTCCTTATTCTATTGTAAGCAGTGGTGTAGTGGTAAGAAAAGCAGTGGGTATACTGTAAATCATAGCATATTTTAGTGAATTTGAAGTGTTCATTGAAAAAAGGGTGAAAAAATTTTTTCGCGCTCACGCGCGATACATTTATTCAAATCAGTAGTGGGACACATCCGAGCATTGTGGGACATTTGTCCCACCACTTAAACAGGTCAAATATGCCCTGCTGTAAATTATAATGAAAATTTTTCGCGAGCCAAGGACGCAGAGTGTTTGCGTTCTCGGGAGCACATCGCCCGAGGAAATCCGACTAAGAGGTCTGGGGGAGCGTCGTAAGCTCCACCTGCGGGGTCTGGGGCGGAGCCCCAACCGACAACGCATTTTAGAGCATTTGCTGCCAAATGGAGCCCATTTTAGTCACTTTATTTTACTAAATTTGGTATTTTTTATTATAAATATCACTATTTAACTCATGTATTGCAGTTTGAAAATATGACATAAATCATAATTAGTTCAACCATACCACCAAAATAATTTATATAAATAAGTCAGTGACAGGCTGAGTGACTGTGATGCAGTGGAAGACCTGCAGCTACAACAAACAATGATAGCTTAACTTCAGAAAAAACCTAGAGTATGCACCTGTCCCAGAGGCCTACTTTCGTAAAACCGGCTAATTGCAAGCACTTCTCTAGAGCAACAACTTTCGTAAACGTAATCGGAAACTCGAGATTTCTAGAGCGCCCACAAAAGCGAAGTCACGGGAACAGGCGCTTAATCAAAACAGAATCGATAGGCAGAGGGTCAAGATCCAGAGAGGCAGGCAGGCAGTCAGACGGCTAGGGTGCATGATGCTTAGAGTTGAAATGTCGAGGGAGGTGAGAGGAAGATAAGGAATCTGGATTGGATTCGTGAAAAGCAGTGTTTTCAGTTTTGAGTGGAAGACCTGTGGAGCAAGAGGTGAGGTTTTGGTGAGTTCGTGGGATGGATCGGATATTTGTCGTAGCACTTTTGGAATTTGTTCCAACGAGGCGGTACAGCTATGGCTATTGAGCGATTTGCAAATTTTAGTGATGAGGTGACGGAAGGGCAGAGCAGTGTGAGGGTGGAAGAGGAGCGGGTTGAACAGTCCGTGAACAACTGGCGGAGGTAGGAGGGATGGAATGAATGAAATGTGTTGTAACGGGAACAGGTCGATAATCCGAAGGTTCGATAGTCCGAAGGCTAGATAGTCCGAAGATCCTATGGTCGTAGCAGTTGTATCGATTAAGCGAATTCTTGCTTAAATAGAAGTTGGACTGATGAAAATATTTTATAGTTTAAGTGAAAGCTGGATTGATGAAAAAATGTCCTAGTGTAAGTAGAAGTTGGATCGATGCTCAAACTATATGCTACAATAAATGAAACCAGTAAAACCGTATTTTAGATTGCTAAATTATTTTAATGTCTTCAATGCCGTACTTGACGTTGATAAGAAGTAAGCATGCAGTCTACCTATATGTGCATGATGACTATAATCAGCCCAGCTTCCACTTCATCAAGAAATCTTTTCATCAGTCCAACTTCCATTTAATAAAAAAATTACTTTTATCAATCCAAATTCTACTTAACGAAAGAAATATTTTTCATCAATGGAACTTTTATTTAAGCAAAGAAATTTCTCATGGATCCAGCTTCTACTTACGGAAACAAATATTTTCATCAATCCAACTTCTATTGAATCGAAAACTTAATTTCATCCATCCAGCTTCTATTTACGGGAAATATTATTTCGATCAATCGAGCTTCTATTTAAACACAGGAAATGAATATTTTCCTCAATCCCACTTCCATTTAGGGAAACAATTTTTTTCATCAATCCAGTTTCCATTTTAAAGTGACACTATAATTTAGCAACGTAAAATACGGTTTAACCATGAAAACTTCGGACTATCGAACCTTCAGACTATCGATACATGTATAATAACTCTTCATAGCTGTGGCCGCAGCTGTCTGTGCCCCAGTTCAATGAGGTCCAGCAATACAAAAATATAAAAACTGGCTCTTCGTTGTCAATGACCGCTTTATATGGATAACTAAAACAGCTTGTTTATCGACTGTGGCGATTCGTCAATTACCACAGAAAGCTTCGATGAAGAAGTGACCAAATTTGAATCGGAACTTAAACATGGGGCTACCTGCGCCGTATACCCACATTTTTGCAAACATTTTAAGCGTATACCCGCGTTATTCACCAAATTCCAGTGGGTATACGGTCCTTGCTAATAATTGTCAGTGGGTATACGCCGTATACCCGCGTATACCCTCGACTACACCACTGATTGTAAGATATTAAGAACAATCATACTCTGATTTTCAACATTTGTTCTCGGAATAGCCAAGGACAGACGGTAGATAAATCTGTTCATTTGTTTTACAAGGTTTTGAGTTCAGCAGGTGACAAAGCATCTGACCTCGATACCGTTACTAAACACTATTTATAAACTTGTAAATGAATGAGTCAAGTTTAGCAAATGCCTAATTAAATGGATTATACGCCTGTAATAGCCGATTGGTTAGAACGCCGGCCTTTAACACTGAGAGAACTGGTTCGATCCTCCGTTGTGACGGTTACTCTGCTTTTACCTTGAGCTACTCCTTAATGCAGAATTGTTCAGCGCCATCGATTTATGGTTAGTTATTAGACAGTGGCTCTTAATAAATGCAGAAACAATAATAACGCATTGTTCGAACGAAAGTAAAACAGAACAACGATTTTGGATTCAGTTTGAATAGAATTGAAACAACTAATTTAAGTTTGCACCTTTGATATTTGTTGCAGGTGAGCAATCTATGTCCGAACATTCTCGTCTTATCCGTGAGAACTACGTTTGGCTGACAGAATCATTAGATCCTGATTTTGGTCTTCTAACGACTCTTTATGCAAAGGAAGTGCTAAGCCATCGAGAATATGTCCAAATTATTTCTGAGATGGATCAATTTCTAAAGAATGAGATACTCTTGTCAATTATTAGTCGAAAATCTGTTGAAGACTTTAAGAAGTTTATAATTGCCTTGAACGATACTTTACAAGGACATATTGCCAAAAGACTCACAAAAACGCCAATTGGTATGTGAATAGGCCTAGCTAATATAATTTTATCAGAAAAAAGTTTTAAAAAACCTTACTTCCAATATTTTGCCTGGACAAAATTTATAGTTCTTAATTTAGAATAGAATTAATAATTCTTAAGGTAGACTATTCTTTTTACCATGCTCCTACGTTTTAATTTCCATCATAATATTCTTTCTTCTGCATAACTACTCTTGTGGTATAACTCAACTTTCTCTAAGACATTTACCTTCGTACCTGTCGAAAATTGTTTAACGTAGAGAAAAGATGTCGATCTTGGCAAGTTGCGCGACCACCAAGCCAAATGAACTGGGTCTTATTACAATATTACAGTTTAATCGAAGGCCGTTGGAGCACATCCAGAGTTTAAGGCAGATGTTGTATCAAGAATCCTCTCTGTCGAAAATTGTTTAACGTAGAGAAAAGATGTCGATCTTGGCAAGTTGCGCGACCACCAAGCCAAATGAACTGGGTCTTATTACAATATTACAGTTTAATCGAAGGCCGTTGGAGCACATCCAGAGTTTAAGGCAGATGTTGTATCAAGAATCCTCTCAACGAAATTGAGCTGGGTCCGCTGGACTATGAGCAAGGGCCAGGGTGTCGTCTGCATATTAATGGACAGTAATACTAAGTCTTATAGGCTGGAGAAGGAATTATAGGGGAGGAGTGAGAACATGACCTTGCGGAAGGCCAGAAGGAATAGGAGACCAGGCGGAACGTGTGTGTCTAAAGACAGCAGAATGGAAACTATCGGAGAGGAATGACTGGAGCCAAAGAAGGTCAGTGTTAAAGATTTCTCTATACGCTTCACAGTATCAAAAGCAGTGTTTATATCGTAAAGGGCTAGAGGATCGAGTAATAGTATATTGTGGACAGTCAAAAGCTCCAAAAGACGTGTGATAAGCGATTCAGTAGAGGAAAACTTCGTAAATTTAGATTGAAGAGGGACATAAGAGAAGAATAAGGGTCAAGATAAACTGGTTGAAAGGACACACATCTTTAAAGAATTTTGGAGAGGAGGAAGAAAAGGTTGGAGATACGGTAATTAGAGATGTCACTGGGAACATGACACTGGCGATTTAGATCGTAATAGAGGAAGACCACCGCTCTTTCATGAGAAGCGGAAAGTGAACTCTTACCTAGGTATAAATCATTAATAAAATAGCCTACTTAATTAAAAATGGCTGTAAAAGATCCCGTTCAAATGATTTAGCAGGTGACCCTAGCAGAAGGCGGCGAAAATCTCAAAAGGCAGAGGCTTTCAATATGGAAGCATGTACGATGTAGGTGGAAAGGGAGAAGGGGGACCACCTTCTGTAAATTGACCGATGGAGTCGATCTTCGTGCGCATAGGCCTAGTCGAGTACGTATGTCCAGATTATAAAGTTCGCAACCTCCATACATTTATTTCCCAGTGACCGAGCGTTCAGTGTCCAGAGTCTAAGTCCATCAGTGCCATTCAGGTCTGAGGACAGCTGTAGAGTATTATAATAGAGATACAGACTGAGAATCGCGATAGGAGACGATAACATCGGCAGACCGCCACAGTTGGAGGTGGAATGGCGATCTCGTCGTTCCCCGTTGACGCATATCGTCACCTACTTTGGGGATTTTCCTGCGTTGGACCATCTCACTTGAACATCCACCATAATAATGTAGCCTACATTGATTGCAACGTAAATTAAAGTTTATTCAACTTAAGTAGCCTATAATTGTTTTACAGGTACGTGACTTCGAAGTCTTAGTCTAATTATGCCAATTAGCTGAGAACAATCATGCATACCTTCACCTAAATTACTAAAACTTTGCGCTTTGTGTTGTAAGGTGATGCAAATCAAAACGTGACAGCCACAGTAGAAAAGGCATTCCCAACTAGATGCTCTGATTCGCTTGGGAAAAGAATTCCACCGAAACCTCCACCTAAGCCGAAGAAACAACCGCCTACGACGCCTTCCAGCAAACCAATGGTTATCAAGTCTAAGCCTTTTCTTGAACCAAAGATTCACCCGTCTAAGCCAAATCGAACAGAAAAACGGCAAAATGTCACCAAACACGAGGTGGCGGTAAGCAAAGTAATTTTTTATTTAGTTGAGTGGTCTTATTGATTTTGTAAACGTCAATTATGTATCAACTTTAATTTAATTCTGTATTGTAGACTTTGATAGTGGATTGATACACTCGTCTCTACTCTTTCTTCTCTGCAAGTAACACAATTTCATGTCAGTCAGGCTTTAGGCAATTCCATTTCACGAATGAAGCCGTCTCTAAACCGATTCCGACCTTACCTGACTATCGATATTGCATTGACTGAGCGCATGTGAACTAGCTTGTTCCCCAACATCGCTTTTGACACTGTAGAAACCTCCAAATTACCATCAAAAGTCTATAATGCCCTTGCCCTTGATGCTGACAGGGGACATGTAAAATTGTAAATGCCTTAATTAATGTTCCTTGAATACTTTGAGGCTTTGACAAAGGCACTTGAATAAACTCAGAGAAGTTGGTGTTGCCGTATGAATATTCATTTGTATTTGTGACCTTAATTACAGGCAATGACGTATCTTGCCGAGAAACTCTAGGTTCTAGAATGGTAACATGTTGAGTTGTTTTACCGCATAGCTACCTGTTGTCGGGTGGCTACATTTTTTGTCTTTAAAGGAATTTTCAGCTCACGGCCATAGTTGCCATTGTTGGAGGCAAATCACTGTCATTTTAGTTGCTAAACTGAATATATGTTATTGTTAGGCCTACTAGTTTTCTTAAATTTATGGAAACAAATATTTTCATTTCTGAAGTAGTTAAAAGATTTTATTTTTGTAAGCAACTTGTATTTTAATAATTTTTCAGATTAATTTACATTCTTTGTGCAGTTTGTTGTGACTTGGCCTTCCAACCAGTGTTCAAGCTCTTTAGTGGTCCTTGAATTTGATTGAGTTTGATGACCGTTGACTCATGGTGTCATTTGAACTGCGGTGCTCTAACTGAGAAGATACGCTGTGAATTACACTGTGCATGATTAAAATGCACTAAATAATTATGTTTATTTCAATTGTGAAGCGACATGTTTCAGAAAAAGCGATCAGTTGAACATCTGGAGGAAAAATTCAGGACGCTCCCGAATGAATTGCAGACAGAAGTTTCAACCAAAATAGTTCTATTACGTCATAGGAAATCGACAGACACCATTTGGAGGATTTCTTTCACAAAAATACTTGAAGGTGAGCATTAAGTTATAGGCATCACCTTTACTCGATCAGACATTGGCAGATGGTATGCCAACGTCGGATTTTAACTTTTCTTCTCCAGAAGTTCGTTGACAAGCTATTATCTTTTCTCCTATGGCTCTGCAATCCATCACTAGCAGAAAGTCAGAAAACGTGCTATAACAATACCATAACTCAAGATACCAGAAGAGGATACGGACAATGTTATTATCGAATTAGTTCGAACCTTACTTATCCTTCAAATTTCGCTGAAAGAATCGAAGCGCAGTAGATCATTTGACACTTAGAATCGTGTGATCTCACACCAAAGTTCCAGTCTGGCTTCAGTGACAGTGCTAATAAGACTGATTTCTGCCATTAATGACGCAATTGGTTCCGTATATGTCACGCTGTTTGCTCTTTTGGAATTGATCGCGGCGTTCGACACCGTGCACCATGACACATTGTCAAGGACATCTAACAAACTAGGCGAGCTTTTAAGCTAACTTCCATGCATGTAGTTTGGAAAACTGGGTCATGGAAACCTTGTTTTTACATCCTTTGCATGGTAGGCTAAGCTTGCGAGCAGCTTTAGCAATGAAGTTAATTTCACTTTGAGGTAACAAGAACTCAAAAGTTTGTGCTAACAGAAAATGATAGTGCATGCTAGTCCTCTGGAACAGTTTTTCACTAAATACACACTTTTCTGCCATAGACCAACAAAGAAACAGTTATCTTGGGTCGCACGTTTCTTGATCTGCTTGATAGTCATGTTTCATCGCCTTTATAAAATACTTAAGAGGTTGTCTATTGTTTGTTGATAATATGCCCCTCTGTTAATTGGATGCAACACATGCTTAACCTATGCATGTCTGTTTCTAATGTTTTGTCTCTGCAGTGTAATCCTTCTAAGTGTTATTGCTGTAGATAAATCGGCTAAACTCACAATAACTCTCATGACTGTGGGAGACATCTAGATTTCATGGGTGCAATCAATAAAATATCTGATCATCCTCCGTTCTCACTTCCTCTCGACCTCCGGTCACTACGGTCCACTACTCATCTCAAGTTCTCCAGCCGAGCCATATCCATCACTGCACCACGTCTCTGGAACGACATAGGTCGACTGAATTCCGCACTTTTTCAGTTCCTGCACCAGCATCTTCAATCACCCACCATCATCTGACTCAGGCTCCTCTATCCATCACCGCCAAGGCTTTCCACTCGAAACTAAAGAACTCTTACCCCGACTCAACTGATCATCTACCCTCCAACTCTCGACCTAAACTACACCCACCTTAACAGTTACTCTTCCCTCTGATCCTCTGGAAACCGGACTCGGATCTCCCTCGGACTACTCTTTGGACAACTCTTCTGACCAGACGCAGCGCTCGTGAATAAGCTAGTGCCCTGCGCTTGACTTTCAAGTGGCGCTTTAGAAGTTTGGAGATTACGATTACGATTAACCATGGTAAATCGATTAATTTTTTACACGGAACCGGTGAGACGATCTTTCTTCTCCGCCTGTAATTGCATCAATGCATGTGCCAAAGATCTTAACCTGGTTCACCTATCTTTACAAAACTTTATTAATATTCACTTATGCCTCAGGTAGCTTAGCGTCTGGTTTCGACTAGAGACGGCGACGGCGGCAAGCTCTGGGACCGAGGAACTAGCATACAAACATACATGCATACATACATGGTCATGTTTTCGTAACCTCCAGTAATGAAATGTGTGCATAAAACAGTAACTTATTTTCCAACTCTGTATGTGTATTTTCTTGCAGAATCGCGAAACATTAAAAGACAGAATATAATGCAAGCCAAAGACGCAGACGAAAACTGTGAGAGACTTATGCAGGAAATTATTCAACGAGAAAACGAATGTAAAATAATCAAGGAAGACGTTCAACGAGAGAAAACTAAAACGAAAACACAACTAAGAGAATTACTAGAAAGAGTACATGAGTTAGAGGACAGACGTAATTTGACAGAAAATGAGAACAAAAATCTTTTTGCAAAACTTAAGAAATGTGAAGTCGAAGTAGAGAGCCTAAAGCTTCTGAAAACACGACAAGCGGTTAATGAAAAAGTAAGCATCATAGAAAGACTTGAAGGCCAAGTAACATATTCTGAAATAAAATTAAAGGAACTGGAAGCACAAACAAGAGACAAGTTAATGGAAGAAGATATAGAATTAAAGGGAACTACAACACAGTTGGAAGAAGTCCAAGAGATGTTAAAAGAAACCGAAGCCAAGAGAAATGAATTAAAGGCAAAGCTGAAATATCCTGAGAAAGGCAATGATAATTCAAGATCGGAAGGTACGTTGCATTTCCTAGTCACTTCTTAAGGATCCTGAGTGGCCGAGTGGGTTGGTGCCCGCTCGTCACGTCGGCGCCCCGGGTTCGCTTCCCGGTCGGGTCGGTTTATCACAGATTAACTTCTCGGATCTTTACTGCGGGTGGCTCGGTCGCATTATAAACGTGGAGTACAATACAACACACAACACACTATACTGGGGCGCGGTGGTTTGGGGTATGTTCGGTGCCTTGCAGCTGGAGGGTTGCGGGTTTGAATCCACCTCAAAAGTCGCCGCGTAGGGACCCTGGGCAAGTCCTTCACTCGCAATTGCTCATGCGCTTCGGGTGAAACTCCGACTACAGCAGTAGTCGGGAGCGCCTCTGAATGGGAAATCTGGTAGGAGCGCTATAACAAGTGTTCAAATACAATACAATACTTCTTGAAAGGTTGTTGCTATGACCAAAAATTATCGATTTTAGAGTACTGCTGTCAGATGAATCATTCACTCATTCATTCCGAAAATGTAAGCTTATATAGCGCCCCTTCAAGGAACCTACTCAGAGGCGCTCAACTAAGAATCAACTGCATTTGATCTGTAATACTGAAATCGCGTTATGATCATCTGTTTATAGCAATCCATGAAGTAGTGTAAGCAATGCTTCCTCTTCAAATAACACCTGTTGTTGCCTTGTGTTAAATATACCGGCACTACAATACTGTCAAAATTCGATAAAAGTGACAAATGGTCTAAGGCAATCGTCGTTAGAATACAATTTAGTTGGGTCAAGGCAACGCGGTCGTAATGGAAAACCATCTGCTTTTCTATTCACACTCATCATAATTTCGTAGGTTTCATATTGAATCATAGGCTTATATTATATTATGATGTTGGTGTTGACGTAAATGGGATTTGTAACTCGTCATGAATGTGTACGTTCGTGACATACGCAGAATCATGTCCCTACGTTTAATTTGAAGACATATCGTATCGTATTTAAGCATTTGTAAAGCGATTCTCGTAGGGTGAACCGTTCAGAAGCGCTCCCAGTGTGCTAATCCCAATAAATATCTAGACCACGACAGAATCTTCTCCCATGCTGAAATGCGAAAATAAACAGGTTTTGAGAAAAGCAAAGGAAGAGGAGAGACTGCTAGAGAGAATTTTAGAGCGAACAGAAGGAGAAAGAACATTCCAAAAAGAGGGACCAATTGAAGCAAAGGAACGAGCCTGAGCCATAGCAGTTCTGCTACGGGGAACCAAGAGGTCAAGTCTATTGCAGGAACGAAGTGGACGATGGGAGGAAGCTGAATGAGGCCGAAGTATTATTCGCCATCCAGATATTGCTGAGCAAGAACCCTCTGAGCCTTGAAGATCAGAGAGAGGATTTTAAATTGTATGCGAGCATGCAGAGGGAGCCAATGACGTTCGTCAAACATAAAGGTAGAGATGTGAAAGGAAATCGAACCATAGGAACCAATGCATGTGGCACACGCATTGGTTCCTGTAAAAGTTTTAACCAATTAGTAAGTTCTGTTTGTTGTAGCTTCTTTTAAAATCATCCGCATTTTTAGCCGGTGAATAACTTATATCTGGCTACATTCCATTCTCTATCTGTATGACTGCTCATTTTCTTTGACCTTTAGTTCTCAACTTCTGTTCTCTATTCCACTCATTCATCTGGCTACTGGCTTTCGTGTTTTTTTGTGTTTCTTCTTTCTTTGCTTTCTGTTCATTTTTATGCTGTTGCAGATATCACTGTGTTCAACCTCGAACAGAAACTGGAAGACGAGAGAAAACTATGGGCAGAAGAGAAGAAACAGCTCGAGGAACAAACACAAAAACTGCAGAAAGAATCCTTAGGTAAAAAATTTATTTATTTCTAGTACACCCTAGGCCTACTGCATTGTTACGTTTCACAACACTGAATATAAATACTAGTAATAGCATGACAAAATAACTCGGGCTTCATTCTAAATAATTATATGTATAGTGTTCCACTTAAATTTATGTTTTTAGTTTTTATAAATTTCTCATTTTTGTAAAAGTTAATTTAGTACCTTTGATTTAATTATTTAAATGACAATATTGCGTCTAATCAACTCTCTTGCCACTTTGAGCCAAGTGATGATGAACCTGAAAAGTCTTAGATTGCTGCAGATAGCCTACATGTGATTAATTTAAAAGATTTAAAACTTTCAGCTTTCAGACAATTAAAGCCAGAAACCCAGAACTATTACTTTAATTTTTTTATTAAATTAACTAATGTAAATAATGTTGCGTTTACAGCCGATGCTGTTATAATGTGTGCACATAGAAAAGCATCATAGTTGCCAACGGCGTGTCACAATCTATATATAGTTGACTTGGCAAATGCACTTACATTGACAAAATGCTCTTCATAGGTCTGTCATTCTGTGTCTCATTTTCTAAGCAGTCGTTGTTTGTTTGTTTGTCCTTTTCTCCGACTATCTCGCTGTATGTCTGTCTCTCTCTAAATTTAAACTTTGGTACAATATGTCTGCGTCATCTCATGTCACTTTCACATTAGAATAGCCTACTGTTTGTAGCAAAAATCCTTGGCATCGATTTTTCAGATAGCAGAGAGACACATTTGAATCTGGAACAGGAATTGCGGAAAGAGCGAACAGAAAAAGATGGTCTAAATAAACAGATACAAAAATACGAAACATTAATCGGTCAGGTTAAACCCACTTCTTATTCGTGATTCTTAATTTAAACTTCTTTTGTTCCGAATCTTTGAGATTTTCGGACCATGACTCTAACAGAAACGAGTTGTTTAGAGCGTAGATTCGAAAGATTGCGGTTTCTTTTCTTATTTTAGATTTTAGATTGAAAAGTTATGATAACGTTTCCTACTATTAAATTTTTTTGGCGCCGATTTGGCCTGTTCGAATGAAGACGCTCACTGGAAAATGCGTTTCTGAAATTTCAGACATTGTTTATAGGCCTTATATTTTAAAAATGATGACATCACTTCTTCCTTAACTCAGTAAGCTATATATCTGTAAAATAATCGGAATGATTTTGCCTAGACTTAAATTTTAATTAGGAAATAATACCAGTTTTGGGAAGCAGTATATAAAATAGGCCTAATGGCTTTCGTTCCTATAGGCATCCTTGAATTTGCACTTAAGAACGCGCGCTCGTCTGCTTCTGTCTCTCTTGTAACCTCTATTTGTCTGTTTCTCTTTCCGTGTTTGTATCCTTATTTTGTTTCTCCACGTGCGTTGGTTCTCAGTTACCATCATCACCACCACCACTTTCACCTGTTGAAAAACATCTTCTGGAGAACATTTTAAAATTAATTTACGAATAAAGGAAATCGCTAGAAATATTCCGTTGAAGACTTTGTTTCTACTTTCAGCTGAACTTCGATACAAATTGAATCCAGTTTTAGTCCATACGATCCAAACAAAAGCCGCAGATAAAGGAAGAAAATCAATCTTTGGAATGACGATCTTAGACAAAGAATTGTTTGTTGTGAGTTGGCAGAGTTCAGTAGTTGAAGTATACGATTCGATAAAATTAAGTTTAAATCGTCAATGGATATTGAAGGAATTAATTGGTCCATTGGACATAGGATCCTGCAACAGAAACAAATGTCTCTACATCTTCGATTGCAAAGGCCGTTCAGGTCATTCGAAGGAAACCTTGAGAGTTGATCCAAATGGAAAACTAATAAATAAATGGTCAACAGGAGACGACTGGGGATACGGTTTGTCTGTAACAGATGAATCCAATGTCCTTTTAACTGTATCTAATAAATACAAATTAAATGAATACTCACCAGATGGACATTTGATCCGTGAAATAGATCTATCATCACACGCGCATATTCGTCATCCATTGCATGCTATAAAATTAACCAGTGGTAATTTCCTGGTCTGTCATGGTGATTCTGGTGATAATCTGCACAGAGTGTGTATGGTTGATGAAGGTGGAAACCTTAAGAAGTCATTTGGTGGAAAACCTGGAGCAGGGAACGGACAACTGAATAAACCATTCTATCTGTCCGTCGATGTGAATGGATTCGTGATGGTCGCTGATCAGAAGAACAATAGAATCTTATTATTGGATTCGGATTTGGAATTTAAGAGAGACATTCTCTTAAGAGAAAGAAAACACACATTACAACATCCAACGAAGATTCTTTTGGATGAGTCAAATGGCCGACTGTTTGTCTTTGACAATGAACCGGCAAATCTAAAGATTTTGATTTTTGATTATTAATAATTGAAATATAGTTAATAAGCCTATTTTTTACTTGAAATGAAAGTTATTTGCATATTTCCATATAGGCTACTCAGTAGTAGGCCTACTCATAGATTTTACGAACTAATTAACATTTATTTTTAAATCTCTGAGAACTCGCCAAAAAGACGTTACCGCTTTCGTTGATGTTAGAGAAAAGTTTTATGTTCTTTGAAATATGTTTATGCATAGCTCTGTTCAAGACTTTGTCCTCTCATTAATTATGCAGACGCTATAATTATATAAACGCTTAGTCGTAAAACTTCTATACAGGGGCGTAACGAAGGGTTTCAGCGCCCAGGGGCAAGATTTGACGACTGCGCCCCCTTTATAATTTTCTTGTTGACTTGTAATCGTTCATGTCATTGTACTGTGTAACACTGAAAGCTATTTTGCGCCCCACTATGCTGCGCCCCCGGGGAGGTTGCCACACAGGGGCGTAACGAAGGGTTTCAGCGCCCAGGGGCAAGATTTGACGACTGAGCCCCCTTCTAATTTTCTTGTTGACTTTTAATCGTTCATGTCATTGTACTGTGTAACACTGAAAGCTATTTTACACCCCACTATGCTGCGCCCCCTGGGCGGTTGACCCTCTGCCCCCATTCGATACGCCACTGCTTCTGTAGCGCCACTATATTAACTTTAATGCCGTGACTGATAGGTGAAATTGAAAGGCAAGCGTTCGAATCCAAGCAGAACAATTTATGATAGCATGGAAGCGCTTACGAAGGGAAAGATAATTAAACTTATCCCTTATATGTTATGTGATGTAAATCTTTGAATTTTTTCAGTACCACACAAAAGCCACGTCAGGTAGACCAGCTTATTCACCGGGACCACCACCACCACCACCACCACCACCACCACCACCACCACCACCACCACCACCACCACCACCACCACCACCACCACCACCACCACCTCTTTAATTAAACCACCACCACCACACAAAAGCCACGTCACCACCAGCTTATCCACCACCATCACCACCACCACCACCACCACCACCGTCGTCGTCATCGTCATCATCAACAACAACAAGTTGCGTCTGTGACAACTTGGTTATTCAAAATAAACGAATAATGATTTATGATGATAATTATTTTTATTATCACAGATATTGCCGGTCAGACGCTGGAGCACGTAATTAATGCCGACTGCATTTCTGAAACAGATCTGATATGAAAAAACGTTGGTCTGTACAGAGTGGACGAGCACCGTCCAGCCTTAGCCCCCTTTGGACGGTTGCTGGTGGTGCCCTGTGGTCAATCAATATAGGCTTGCTGTGGGCCCTGCGTGGCGGGACTGTCTGGGAATGACGTCAGAGGCAAAACAAACATAGTAGGCCTACTTAGGCTAGCTCGCATACAGAATTTAGTTTAAAATACGTTGCTGCCAAACCGAGAGGATTCAACTTTACTGCTGGTATAGCCTTAGGCCTATTATATCGGCATTGACAACGCCGATCAGTTAGCGTTACCATTCACATTTAATTCGCTAAGATTTGCAACAGCAATACTTTTAAGCATTGACTAATGCATCCAAATAAGAACATACAACCCCTGTGCTTAAATATTTGCATTGGCTTCCTGTTCAGCAAAGAATTAGTTTCAAATATTGGAACTCATAATATATAAAACTGTCAACTCTGGCCTGCCACAATACTTAAAATCTGTTCCTATTTCCAGACTAATCACTATTCAACGAGGTCATCTGATTATCTTTTTCTGGTCATACCTAAATCAAGAACTGTCTTGGTCATCGAGCTTTTTCCATTGCTGGACGAACTATATTTTGAAACTCCCTTCCTGTGCATGTTCGCTCTGATCACTGGCTTGTGTTATTTCGTTCTCAACTGAAATATTGCCTCTTTGAAACTGCTTATCAACCATGGGCTGCCTCTCTGTCTTACGAATCTTCTGGATATCATATCAACCTGATTGCGGCTTGATTTTGGTTAGCCATCGGTTGTTGCATTGTGCATTAGACACCGGCACAATTGTAATTACAATTATATCAATGCTTCATGTCATTAGAACATATATAGATCACTGTCATGTACACTAATGCGATATAACGGTACACACTAGTGAGTAACAGTTAAATTGAGAATTAGCTAGGCCTACTGAACTTTGCTATTTTTTAAGAATTAACAAAATCTTATAGCTAATCGATTTAAATTAGAATTAGGCCTAGCTGTTTGTCTAAAATGTATAATCAATTAGCTAATCGATAGTTAAATTGCTAATCAATTAGAATTGCAATTAGTTATTGAAATGAGATGATTGATTAGAATTACAACGAGGAATATGTTGTGCCTAATCGACTAGAATTAGAATTAGCTGTTTGCCTAATCGATTAGCTAATCGATTAGAATATAGTTTACTATCTCTGATCTTGTCAGTTTGCCTGTGTTCGACGGTGCGGTATTTAAGCTTGGCTGTCTGCATACGCGGATGTCTTAGGGGCCGTCCATAAATGACGTCACGCAATTTTGGGCAGATTTTGAACCCCCTCCCCTCGCCACACTTCGTCACAAAAAGTAACACCCCTTGAAAAATGACGTCACAAAGCTCTGACCCCTAAAACCAAATTTCCATGGCAAAGCAAAATGCTCCTTCATGAAAAAAATAGGGAGATCATGCATATTTTAAAATCTAACGGTGACCAAATATTGACATTATTTCAAAATTATTAATAATGGTGCCCGTATACATTAAAATAATCCAAAAAATAATGAAAATTTAATACTCAAAGTTAGTGCTGTTATTATTAAAATTAAATTGTTGTTATTTGTTAAATTTAATAACATAGACCTGATGTGGCGTCACATTTCTCCAACCACCCCACCCCATGTCACACATCGTCACAAATTTCCGACCCCTCCCCCTAGGTGCATGACGTCATTTAGTCTGCGTCTGTTCGCATAGCTAACAACTACATGTATGACATAATTGCATGTGGTACATGTTCACTTGCAATATTAGGCCTACGTAGATGTAGTTCGACACAAACGATTCGTTCCATAAACATGATGTCTCTTGTTTTGCCAGCATGGAAGAATGCGAAGCCATTTGTACTCGGATGGGAATCCTCGTCAACGGTCGCTTTCTCTGTCTTGGGAGCCTACAGCACCTCAGGGATAAGTTCAGCGATGGATACACTCTCAGCATCAAGCTCCAGCGCTCGGAGGCCACTGAAAGTCTGAAACCCCTGAAGAACTACAGGAACGGATTGAGAAACTGAAGACATTCATCAGCAATACGTTTCCAGAGAGCGTTCTCAAGGACCACCACGAGAACCTTCTTAGCTACCAGGTCAAGACGCGGATTTTTAAATGGTCTGAAATTTTCAGGATGATGGAAAAGTCAAAGGAGACGTACCAGATCGAGGACTACTCGGTGGGACAGACGACTCTGGAGCAGCTGTTCAGCGGATTTGCCCGTCAGCAGAAAGGGCCGCGAGAAATTTCTAAGAAATGCTTTGGACTTTGCTAAGAAGAAGATATCTTGTCAAATTCTATAATTTCCAACTGCGCCATCTATTGATGTTGTTTTACATTGTGAAGCTAACAAAACATTTGAAGATGCATCAACCTTGATAGTTCACTTACCTTTACCGAGCACATCTCTAATCTCACACGCTCCTCCTACTTTCACTTAAGGCGTCTCAGGGTTATTCGTCGTTCTGTCTCCTCCTCCATATTCACAACTTTAGTTCATGCTTTTGTATTTTCTCGGATTGACTACTGCAATTCCCTTCTTGTTGGTCTTCCTAAGGTTCGTCTCTCTCCTCTTCAGTCGGTCCTCAACACAGCTGCTAGACTGATAACCCGCCTTCCCCGGTACTCTCACATCTCTACCTTTATGTTTGACCAACTTCATTGGCTCCCTTTGCATGCTCGCATACAATTTAAAATCATCTCTCTGATCTTCAAGGCTCAGAGGGGTCTTGCCTCGCAATATCTGGTTGGCGTAATACTTCGGCCTTACTCAGCTTCCTCCCACCGTCCACTTCGTTCCTGCAATAGACTTGACCTCTTGGTTCCACGTAGTAGAACTGCTATGGCTCAGGCTCGTTCCTTTGCTTCAATTGGTCCCTCTCTTTGGAATGCTCTTTCTCCTTTTGTACGCTCTAAAATTCTCTCTGGCAGTCTCTCTTCTTCCTTCGCTTTTCTCAAAACCTGTTTATTTTCGCTGGGCTTAGCACACTGGGAGCGCTTCTGAACGGTTCACCCTACGAGAGGCGCTTTACAAATTCTTAAATACGATACGATACGAATTCTTAAATACGATATACGTACATATTGTTTCGATAAATTACTTTATTGATGTCTCTCACGTGTTGCTAACACACATCGTGGCGACGTTGAGTAGGTTAACCTGTATCCGATGGAAGGAATTTCATGTCACTCTGGTTACCTTTCATACATATACAGGGTGGCGCAAAGAAAGTGGGACCGCCTCGTGAAATCTTCTGCAAAATTATGTTTTGAGCGGTTTTTAACCTGTAAAATTATGGGAAGCTAGGCGAATGATTACTTAGTTTCCAAGTAAAGCCTGGAGTAAAACAAGTCTAAATCGACTTTGTAAAAAAATTTATGCCGATGGTAGGTCTACGACAGCGCGTAAATCATGAAGCGGCCGCCCGAAATTAGTTAGAGCAGCACGGACACAAAATATTCGGCGTGTGAGTGAGCTGATTTGCAGCCAGGGTGATGATCCTCATAGCCACAAGAGTCCACAGGAGATTGAAAGAGAAACTGGCATATCACGAAGAACAGTGCAACGCATTATAAAGCAAGATTTGCAACTTCAACCGTACAAACGCGTAATAGGACAGGTTATAAACGAAAACTGCAAATTAAAACGCCTGCAGCGATGTCAACATTTACTTGGCAGATGTCCAAACGAGAGAAATGTACGATGAAAAGACATTGACTCTCGCCATATCGGTTAATTCTCAAAATGATCGTGTTTATTCTGATGCAAGAAAAAAAACAAGTTCCAGCAGAAACTCGTTCGCGAACGTGAACATTTCAGTGGTGACATCACGGTTTCGGTCGGTGTATCTCGGATGGGAAAAACCAGAGTGATGTTTGTTGAATCTGGAGCAAAAGTGAACAGTGATGTGATCACGTCTCAATACAAGGATTGCTTCCGGATAGTCAAGCGATATGTAATCGTCAAAGCTGGACACTGCAACAGGACGCTGAAGAGTGGCAAAAATTCTCTCAGCGGTTTATAAACAGAAGCATTGACCAGTGGCTCAGACGTTTAGAAAAAACTGTTGAGAACCGAGGAAGATACATTGAATTTGATTTTTTATTTGGTATAAACTAGCATTTGGCAACAATTTACTTGTTTTTCTTTGAAGAAAAAGTTATAAATAAATTTATTATTTGAAATTATACTAGGCGGTCCCGCTTTCTTTGCGCCACCCTGTATATAGGTCCATTGATTCATTGGTAATAGTCTGCCACTGTTTAATTATCCAAATATCTCTCTGATGTGCTTCTTCTAGAACTGTAACGATGTTAATTAATGAGATAAAAAGCATACGGTTGTCCTCCATGTGTCTGTGTAGTCTCACTTGGTTCGGCCATTCTGGTGATAATTATTATAACTGTCTGAGAAAATCTAGAATCCAGAGCTTAAACGGTTGCTGGCATGATAGATATTCGTGTAACTTCGCAAGAAGACGTTGAAAGCATGTCACGACTGCTTGAAAGTATTGCTACAAGCAAATCTTTGTGAATTTAATGTGAAAGGTAATGCTAATCAAACAGATGTAATATAATGTTAAAGACCAATTTATCAGCAACAAAGTTGAATTCTTTCAAATGAGCTGTTAGTGGCAAAGAACATGATGTGGTTGGAGGAAATGGCACCGAACCAGCGTCAATCTTTTTTATCTATGCGATAACTAAAAACTTTTTCTAAGTATGGCCTAATTCTAAAGAATTGCCCTCCGGAAAACAAACTGGCATTACCGAAATGTTGTTAAGCTTGTTTGAGATGGCTAAGTAAGTAAGTAAGTAAGCTTACGTGCTTTATTGAACCGCCTGCAAGCGCATTGCGGGTACATCGGATAACAACAATCTAATAGTGTTTAATAACAAAGTCACATAAATCACAAAATTACAAGAAATCAGTATAAACATAATAATAATTACATTAAAATATTTTCTAGTATACAGGCACAGTTGCACACTCTATGTTGACTCACAAATCTAATGTTCTTTTCGGCGTTTCTTCATACATTCAGGTCGTTCGGCATCGCAGCCAATCAGGTTACAGTAAATCAGGTCGTTTAGGACTTGAGCCAATCAGGCTACTCTTACACCATGGTATAGCGCTTCTTCTTGTGGTTCTCTGCCTCTTAGGCAGGTTCAAATGTCCGACGTCGCCACTCCTCTCTTTGTTGAGTCTCTTCTTTCAGCTTCCTGTAATCGTTTGTCATCATCCAATCCAGCAACATCTGTCTTGGTCTTCCTCTTGTCTTCCTCCCTCCATTTTTTCCTTCAATGATCGTTCTTAGTAGTGAGTCTCCTCTCAGCGTGTGCCCGATCCATTTCCTTTGCCTCTCTCTTATTGTGCGTATAAGGACTCTTTCTTCTCCAATTATTCCCAGCACTTCTTCATTTGTTATATGTTCTGTCCAGCTGATTTTTTCCATTCTTCTCCATGTCCACATTTCGAAAGCTTCCAGTCTTCTTATATCCGCTTTTCTCATTGTCCATGTCTCTGACCCATACAATACCACACTCCACACTATCATTTTATCATTATCATTCTTTATTTTCAGATTCCTGTTTAGTTTTCCTCTCAGTAATTCTCTCCTGTTTGAGAATGCCTCCTTTCCTATTGCTATCCTTCTTTTAATTTCTCTGTGGCATTTGGCCTCTGTCGTGATCATACTCCCTAGGTAGCAGAATTCTTTGACTTGCTCTATCGGTTTCCCTCCAATGTGTATTCTGACTACAGTTTCCTTTCCTTTACTTATCTTCAATACCTTTGTATTTTTTATCCATCTAGTTTAACTTACGGAAATCTTGAATACTTGCTTGCTTGCTTGCTTGCACGAGCCACAGGCTAAAAAGTCAAATCTTGCGACGACTAATTCGATCACTTACAATCATTCAATCGTCCTGAAACTTGGCAGATAGACTCGCCCTCGCAGACACTTCATTCTATTAAAATTTAAGCTCCCCCAAAAGGCTAGCTTATAGAATCGGGGACTCAACTTTTCGAATCGGGGAATCCCCTTTTTCCGATACGCAGCGTTCCCATTGGACGCGTTGCCATTGGCCGCAGCACAAACGGCCACGCTATGTCGTAAAATGAACGCGGACTATATATTTGTAGAGGTAATTGCTTCGTAAGACGCATTATGGGATACTAGATGGATATAGTAAAAACTTTGTTTTACGAGCTGTATTTTTTATTTATGTTAATCTTCATCCCGTATTCGGTTGATGTTGTGTTTAGCCTATCCATCATTGCTTGTAGTCCTTTCTGGTTTCTCGCCAACATTGCCTGATCATCTGCAAATCTTAATGCCTTGATCCATCTTCCACCAACCTTTATCCCCTCCTCCATATCCTCTACTGCTTCTCTGACAAGCTCTTCTATATAGATGTTAAATAGTAATGGTGACAGTGGGCATCCTTGTCGCACACCTCTTCCAACGTTTCCAGGTTCCGAGTACTCTCCCTCTATTCTAATTCGCATCTTTTGTCCCATGTATAAGTTTCCTATCAATCTTCTGTCTCTCCAATCTATTCCCATCCGCCTCAATGCATGTAATAGCCTTCTCCAGTCAACTCTATCAAATGCTTTTTCATAATCCACAAAGCATATATATACATCCTGACCATTCTGGCAGCTCCTCTCTGTTAGTACTGTTAGTGTTCCGATCGCGTCCCTAGTTCCCATGCCCTTTCTAAAACCAAATTGATCATCTCCCAGCACCTCAACTGCCTCTGTCTTTGCTTGCACTCTCTTTGCTAGTATTCTTATCATGACTTTTGACGCATGGGTTAGGAGACTAATGGTTCGGTGATCCTCGCATGCTGTTGCATTTGGCTTCTTTTTAATTGGTATGATTATGGATTGCAGAAAGTCCTCTGGCCATTCTCCCGTTGTATATATATCTTGGCATATCCTTATTAGTTCTTTCATGGCTCTATCCTCCAGACTTTTGAGCATCTCGGCTGGTATGTTGTCTATTCCCTCTGCTTTGTTGTTTTTCAGTTCCTTTATAGCCTCTCTTACCTCCTCTCCCAGCACCTCTGGGCCAATATCCTCCTCTCTCCCTTGAGTCTCCTCTTCCTTCTCCAGTCCCTGATTGAGTCTCCATCTTCACTTCTGTAGAGTTCTTCCACGTACTCCTTCCATCGGTTCTTAACTTCGTTTGTTTCATTTAGAAGTCTACCTTGTTTGTAGCTGACCTCTATTCCTCCTCCTTTTCCCGGTTTCCTAGATATCTGTTTAACCTTTTCGTACACTTTGTCATATCTTCCCTTTTGCTGTAAGTCTTCTAACTCTTGACATTTCTCGTCCCACCATTTTTCCCTTGCCTCTTCTGTAGTTCTTCTCAGTTTGTTGTTTAATCTTCTATATTCTTGTCTTGCTTTTTCGGTGCTTTGGTGTTTCCATTTTCTCCGTTCCTCCATCTCTTCTATCATTTCTCTTGTTACCCATGGTTTCCTAGAAGGTAGTTTCTCTTCTGCTCCGACGATGTCATTGGCGCTCTGTATGATATTGTCTTTCAATCTTTTCCATCTCTCTTCTATAGATTTTCCCTCGTATTCTGTTAGATTTTCTTCTATTTTCTTTCCCAGTTCGTTGCTCTTTTCTTTCGTATTCTGTTAGATGGGGCCGAAATGGGGCAGCAAGCGTCTCAGAAAGCCTCTGTTGCTCAATTGCCCACCACGCCACCTTCTCGTGGTACCCCTGTTGGGAACAAAGTGCAACAAAGGTATAGCGCAATCAAGTCTAAATATAGATATTGATGACCTGAATAAAACAATGACGTCATAAACAATATGAATATTTAATTCGCATACAGAATTTGGTTTTATTTGAAAACGTTAGGCCTACTGCAAATCAGGTCGTTTAGGACTTGAGCCAATCAGATTATTGATAGCGCAATCCAGTCTAAATATATATCGATGACCTGAATAAAACAATGACGTCATAAACAATATGAATATTTAGAATTTGGTTTAAAAACGTAAACAACCAAACTGAAAGGATTCAACTTGCTAATGGTAGACAGAGCTAATTAATTAACGTTGCAATTCACATTTAATTCGCTAAGATTTGTAACCGCAATACTTTCAAGCAGTCGTGACACACTTTCAACGTTTTCTTGCGAAGTTACACGAGTATCTATAGTATGATGCGAGCAGCCGTTTACGCTCTGTGTTCTGGATTCCCTAAGACAGTTATTTCACCGTAATGGCAGATCCAAGTGAAACTACACAGAAACATGGAGGAAATGCGTATGTTTTATCATGTTAAATATAATAGGCTTTTAATTTTGTGACTGATCTGTGACTATAACATTTTTAAGGTTAATCATCCATTCGCTCAGCGGTAAAAGTGCATTTTAGCGTATTTAATTTGCAATGCTGCCGGTGTCACAATATAAAGTCTCTCCCCCGAAACAGAGTCTCCCCTTGGCTGAAATAATGTCTCCCCGGAGACTCTTGTATCAGAACAAAGTCTCCCATTGAAATAGAATCTCCCCCTCTACGATACAAAGTCGGGTAAACCCGTAGTTTTATATCGTAAAAATTAAAATGGAAGCTGGATTGAGGAAAAATTGTTTCGCTAACTGGAAGTGGGATTGATGAAACCATTTCTATCTTTAATAGAAGTTTGATTGATGGAAATAATTTTACCGTAAATAGAAGCTGGATTGACGAAACGAAGTTTTTCATGCAAGAAGCTGGAATATTAATGAAAATAATTGTTTCCGTAAGTCTAAGCTGGACCATGAGAAAAGTTCTTTGCTTAAATAAAAGTTCCATTGATGAAAAATATTTTAGGGATTAAATAGAAGTTGGGTGATTTTTTCATTAAATGGAAGCTGGATTGATTAAAAATAATTCTCCACGAAATGGAAGCGGGATTGATGATAGTTATGATAGACATCGGTAGAGTGCTTACTACCAACGTCAAGTACGGCATTGAAGACATTCAAATAATTTAACAACCTAAACTACGGGATTACCCAAAGTCGCCCCCTATAAAAATTCCCCCTCTATTATCAGTTGCTTTTCTATATTATTTAAAATAGGATTTAATATGTGCATTTTCTGAAATAAATGACTTTATTACTTGAATTGGACATGAAACAACCATGGAATTAAAAAAGAAAATTGTGAAATAAATGTTTTATAGTAGTAAGTGCATCATGTAAATAGCACCACTAGGATTTCGGAGGCGCTTATGTCATTACAATGCAGTGGAGAGTTAACACACATTGTGATAAAATAACTAAGAGAATGGCTCACACAACCAGTAGACGTTTATCGGTGCTAGTTGGCACTGTTTGCTGAAAAGATTCTAAGCATTACCATTCACTATTATTTTGATTGTATTGTATTGTATTGTTTTGTTTCTTTTGTATTGTATTTGAACACTTGTTATAGCGCCCCTACCAGATTTCCCATTCAGAGGCGCTCCCGACTACTGCGCAGACGCTGAATCAGAGTTCCACGCCGAAGCGCATGAGCAATTGCGAGTGAAGGACTTGCCCAGGGTCCCTACGCGGAGACTTTGAGGTGGATTCGAACCCGCAACCCTCCAGCTGTAAGGCACCGAACATACCCCAAACCACCGCGCCCCAGTTGTATTGTGATATGTTGTATTGTATTGTACTCCACGTTTATATTGCGACCGAGCCACCCGAAGTAAAGATCCGAGAAATTAATCTATATTATAAGCGAAACTCGGATTTTCGTGTTCTTCCGTATGTTTGTCTGTCCGGTTAAAGGCTCCGAAACGGAACGGTTTAGCGATCTGAAAAAATTTACAAAACATTATTACGCAACGTCTAATTCAACGCGACTATTTGCAGTTCGCAATTTTATTTAAACGCCGATATATGGCCATTTTACATTTCCACGAGGATATATCTCAATAGCGGTCTCTTACACCATGGCCATAGTAAGGCCATTTGTCACATCACGCATGCTAATTAAATATGCAATATTACGTCACACGTAGCATATAGGTCAACGCTCTGATTCGCAACCAATCACGATGACCGTTGATTTAACATCAGAAGAATTTCTAGGTCATCGGACTTAAAAATTCGCCAATGCAACACTTTAGCGATACGAAATTTTTAACGAACGTTTTCATTTGAATTTCTATAGATCTCAACCCAACTATATTTCAACTCAAAATTTACTTTAAATTTCGATATTTGGACATTTTAAGTTTAGATGTGGTCATAATTTCCGAGGATTATATATGTCATAGAGTTGCAATTTCAAGCCAATTCGCCAGAGGGACACACGAAAAATTTTCACATCGTTAAATTCAAATTCACGGGCGCTGACGAAGATGTCGTTAAATTCAAATACACGGGCGCTGAGGAAAACCCGGGCGAACGCCGGGTAAAAACTGCTAGTCTCTGATAAACCGACCGACCGGGAAGCGAACCCGAGGCGCCGACGTGACGAGCGGGCTACCAACCCACTCGGCCACTCAGGATCCTTTTTGATAGGGCCTACTTATTCATTATGCCAACTAGCGCTAATTAGCTTCAAGGTGATTCTTCTATGATTAGACCTACCACTGAAATTGTGTTGGATATTAGTCGTTCAATATTATTAGCATCAGATGTATCGGGCGAGCGTATTAGATAATTATGCAAGTAGTCTGAAACAATGCATGAGAATAACTATAACTGTACTGACTTCCTAAGACGAGCTAGCACTGGCTTCTATGCTATTATTGATGCGGATTAGGCCTAAACTCTTCAACTGGTATCAATCAACTGATTATGACCTTGCTCTTGATTTTCTGTGATTCATGTGGTTATTCTATCATTTGTTTAATTATTGTTAGCTGGTCTCAGTTTATTATCGAGAACAGGAAAGTCATTACCAGTAATTATTGTTGATGAAGTACTGGCTTTCTAATATGAGCTTATCCTTTGCTTTCCTGGCATTCATTGATAAAGATTAGGCATTCACAGAATTATTGGCAATAAGGCCTTCCCATTAAATAATCGCAGTTAAACCAAACCTATTTAGTATCGATAGGCCAATAGGCAAAAGAAAATAAAGCATTGTAGTCCATGGAGCCTTGAGATAAGGACAACTAGGCATTTGTTGATCCACGGAATTATTCGGCTTAGAAGGGAATTTGCACACGGAGGTAACAAAAGCTAGAACAAAGTTGATTGGTTCATTTGGTTGACTATAAAAGGCAGACCATCATAAATTAATTATTCGTAGCTCAAGTTTATTTCTGCATAGGCTCTGATGATCTTAAAGGAATCAATATTAGTTGTATATATTGGCTATAAGTTGCATTAATAAGTACTACTTTGTGAAACAGTTCAAAATTATCTTCATGAATAAGTTTGAATGTGAAGCTTTGCTTAAGAGGATTATGCAGCAGCAATGCATATTCTAAAGATGAGGGATGTTGTCTATGAGATAATTCTGTTTCATTCTGTGTCAGCAATGCAGACTTTGCTGATGGATGAAGTTAACCGATTATTTAACTTCCATTTATCAAGCACCAAACCCATTAATCAAGCAGGTGAGTGAGGTGACAAGGAAGGCCCAAAAAGGATGAAAATCCCGCTAACAGAGACAACTATTTGCTAATAATTAACTTAACAAAATTACAGAACGGTTAACACCTTCAATTTGCTATGGTGCATCAAGTAGAATAAAATATACAACAAATCTGAAATCATTAAGCGAAAAGAGAAAAGCAGAAGGGAACAGAACAACTTAACCAGCAGATTAGCAGTAATTAATAAGGATAATTAATAATGACATCATATACCAAGAGAATGCCTAACATTTTTTAAACCATTAAAGATTGGCCGCCTGTTGGACGAGCAGAGGAATCTAATTCCAAACACTTAAGCATAAAACTAAGAAAGGTAAAATAAAGTTGATTGGTGAGCTATAATATAGTGTAATGTAACTGAACATTAACATAGCAATTCTTGAAGATTTCTGCTCAAAGGCGCTCTGTGCCCTAGTCCCTTTGATGTTAACTGTCATTACGAACAAATACATTACATTAGTTAGCAAAACAATGCAATAAGTAGCCTATGATGTTAGTGTAGAATATCTTGCGTTGAAATAAAGTCTCCTTCGTGGGAAAGTTTATTTCAACGGGGGATGAAATATTCTCTCCCCACCGGTGACTATAAATCTGAAATAAAGTCTCCGGGGGTGAGGGGGCGAATTTATTCTGAAACAGATCCGCCGGGGAAGGGGGAATGTATGTATTTCGAAATAGAGTCTCCATGGGGAGACTTTTAGGGGGTGACTCTGTCACGCGGCACCGGCTGAGCATTCTAGCGTATTTTATTATTTCTGTTATGTGTTTGCGTAAGTGGACGCTGGATTGATAAAAATATTTGTTTGTCTAAATGAATGTTGGTTGGATTAAACTAGTTATTTGCTAAAGTAAAAGCTGGATTGATGAAAAAGCGTGCAGATTAGCGTCGTAAATGACTCGCCATTACATGGGTTTCAGAGCTGGTGGTAGGCCTATACAATTTTGATTGAATAAAAGAATTCTTGCTAAATAGAAGTGGGATTGATGAAGATAATTTTAGCTTAAATAGAAGTGGGATTGATTAAAAGAATATTGCTTAAATAGAAGCTGAATTCATTACAGTTATCATGAAAATAATTGAAATTACAAAATACGCTAAAATACAACTCTACCTCCACTATTAATAAAATTCGCTAAAATGCACTTTTACTCGCTCAGCTACCCTGTTAATAGTCAATAATCCATCCTTTAACTTTGGACTAAATCTTTGGCTCAAGGACTCTATATGGGTCCATGATGGTCTGACTTTAGTTGGGTCTCGGCGACGATCAGTAGGCCAAGGCCATACCCGATGAGCCCCGTCCGCAACTGGTCCAGGGCGTGAGGCTTAGCGATGGATAAGGTCTAAATAATATGTAGATCGTATTATCACGATAAAGAGCCTGGTTCAATAAAAAGGGAGTTCCGATAACCAATGTGAATTTCATGTCTATTTACAATTACAATTACAATTAAAGAGTTTGATACAGTAGACTGCACAGCTGCCTTAAAAATAATATGCTCAGGACTCTAACCTGTGGATTTATGAAAGAGGGCTACATGTATACACACAAGCACAACGAGTGAGGCACGTATTTACGGCCTGACTTCTGATTGGCTTACTGTGGAAACAGCAAACATGTCCCAGAACCAGATCATGGACCATACTGTTGGCAGTCTGTTGCACATGCAATTGGAAGTTTCATATGACCTGTAATTTGACGATTTTGTTTTGCAGTGGAGAGGTAACGCTCCGGAAAGGGCATGTGACTTATGATCATTCATTCATTCATTCATGTCTTCTTAACGGGGTTCTGGAAGCACCTTTTTTTATCTGGAGCGCATGGAACAGAGCTTCCTCACTCCTACAAGGTCCAGTATTGTAACGACAAAGAGCCTGATTCAATCATTAAAGGAAGTGTATGGTAGCCATTGTGGATGGCATGTATAGAGCTTAAGAGTACGGTTCAGTAGACTGCATACTATCAGTGCATAGCTGTCTTGAAGTTGCTCCTTTCAACGTTGGATTCATGAAATACAACAGCACGGTTCCGCGACAACTCGTCGAACGACATTTCGTCTAACGACACTTCGTCTACGACAATTCGTCTAACGACATTTCGTCTACCAGTGTATCTGTATCCATTACGGCTAATCAACTGAGGCCGCTTTCGTATAGTTTCGCTAAAGCGTGCTATATATTCTCAGGAATCCATCTTCTAATTACTGACAAGATTATTTTCATCAATCCAGCTCCTATTGAATGGAAACCTATTTTCACCCATGCATCCAGGTTGATTTCCAGCTTCTATTTACGGGAAAAATTATTTCGATCAATCCAGCTTCTATTTCAATACAGGAATGTTTTCATCAATCCCACTTCTATTTCGTAAAACAGTTTTTTTCATCAATCCAGCTTCCATTTTAAAGTGACAACATCAAATAACTTAGTAGACGAAATGTCGTTTGACGAGTTGTCGTGACACCCAACAGCACAACGAGTTCTGTACATAATTATGGTGTGGCTTCGGTGTGGAGAGTCGGGCAGCAAACATGTTCCAGAACTCGTCATGGACCATACTCTGGCAGAAGGCACAGGACCTTGAATATGACGATGATATTTTGCCGTAGAGACGGAAACGCTTCGGAAAAGGTTCATGACATGATGAATTGATGATGATCATGATTAAAATAATGATTTTGGTGGTGATTATTATTATTATTATTATGATGATGATGATGATGATGATGATGATGATGATGATGAAGAATAAGAAGAAGAAGAAAAGTTGTTGATGATGATGATGATGATGATGATGATGATGATGATGATGATGATGATGATGATGATGATGATGATGATGATGATGTTGATTGGCTGCCGTTATTTTTGTGTTCCAATTTTCGAAATATTTGTTAACCGAAGTACTTCACTTTTCAATGCCATTGTTGGAAGACGGTATTGCTTTATGTTACCTGATGTAAATATCGTTAAGCAGTGTTTATGAAGTGGGCGCCTAAATCAGATGAAGTGATGCGATGATTTATATTGATGTTGAGTTCATACTGCTAAGTGATAATGGTGGATGTTGTTACAGGAACTGGATACAGTTCTGGTTGCTGCTCTGGAAGAACTGGTTGCTCCAGAAGAAGAAGAAAATCCGGACTGTCTTAATCGTTCTATTCCCAATCGTCATGCCTCTAGTTTTAGTCCTTTTTAGAAACGATATCAAGCACGAACTTTTAGAGGCAGATATCTACCCCAGCCTCTTCGTAACCACGAACTTGAGAGAAGTCCAGAGAGGTCCAGCGGAAAAATTTATCCTCTCCTACGCTCCCAACACAACCCTTGTGGCGAGAATTATGAATAAAACGGCGAACCTCATGGGCGTCAAGATTACAAAAGGTGCGCCGTATTCCTATATCGTATGTCCATGTTACACAATAATAATAATAATAATAATAATAATAATAATAATAATAATAATATATTTAATAATTATTAGTATTATTATGATGATGATAATAATAAATATAATAATAATTATAATCATTTGCACTCAGAGATTCAATGCCGTAGCCTTCAGAGGCACTTTCGCACAATGCACCGGAGACGAGGACCACTAACTCCAGATTGATAGCACACCTTAGGATGGTTTCTAAGTCCCTGAGGGATCATGTATACCTAGGGGCAAAAAATAATCATAATAATAATAATAGTTTATTCAAACACAGCTGACAAACCACGATTTCTTGAAATAGTAGCAACACCTTATAAGTTAAACGAGATTCGATTTGATTACTGTGTGGCAGACTGCTAGACACTGATCCATCCTACTACCACTCAATTTATCATCGCCCACTAGGGAGTGGAAGTGTGTGTAATTTTATGGCGCTAGCTGGTATCGAACCAACGTCCTTCTGTTCTGTCTGTAGTACCATTCAACCATCACCCTGCCCCCTCCATAATAACGTAACAACGATGCAGATAGAAAATGCTCCTGGCTATTTATGTGAGCCGTTCTGCTACATTTAAGGGTTTGTTGTCGTAGAAATCTTCGTTCAACTGCTCGGGTGAGGGTGAATTAATTGTTCCATTTGCATGCACTCAACAATGCTGTATTGGTTGGGATCGCCGCTGAGTAGTTGTCTTGAAGAGGCTCTATATAAATGCTCTGAATGAATGAATTAATTAATGAATGAATACAAGTCTGGCTCTCGTCGATTTATTTGACAAAGGGCTACCGGCGAATCAGCAAGTTTTCACCTTTTGTGTAACGTCGCGAAATATATCGAGAATTAGTCTAAGATGTTATCGTTACATATTCTTCTAGCGCAGTTTCAGATGCAAAGTTCAGATCTACAAGAATGAACTATGAAGTGAACTTTAGTTACTTTACCGTTTTGTTAAAGCATCCCTGCCAGCATTTCCAGTAGAGTGCAACGTGTTTCAATTATGCTAACAAATGACAATGTATGGTATGGTCTCGAATGACATTCATTCATTGATTCGTGTCGAGCACTTGTTATAGCGCCCCTTCAAGACATTGTATGATAAGGGTATCGCATGTAGCCATGGGCCTAATTTTGAAAGCCTGCAACATATGTGTGGTACTTCTGAAGATTGCTTTTCTTTCCGTGCCAGCGTGATCGTATAGGACCCACATTCCAATCAGGCACTCGTGCACAGCCAGTTTGGGTCCCAGCTGATGACCATGGAATTGCTGACAGGAATGTTTTAAAATGGAAAAATTCATTTTATTTTGCTTTGTCGTAGATCTGGGCTTTGCATCTGAAAAAGAGCTGATAGAACGTGCGGCGATGGACGAAAACATTTTTGGCGCAATCGTCTTCGATAAGAGTGAATGGGTCACTCTTCCGATGAATATCATCTCCTACAAGATCCGTCTGCGATCAGACGAAGCTGAATCGGGAAGAAATCAGAGACAGATGATCAATTGGAACACAGACGCCGTGTACACTACCCAAATTATTGCCGGACCGAAGATGGGTCTTGGGCGGTTCGGTATTTATATTTTTAGATGATAACTAATTATCAACATATTTTTCTTAATTTTGTTATGATATATAAAGAGAAAGCAATCTGTTTTAACAGGACTACTCTGCAAAAATCATCTCATAATATGTCGATATCGAATATAGACCCCATTAGTTAAACGAATACAAACATCTACACATCGGGCTCATACATAATAATAATGATAATAATAATAATAATAATAATAATAATAATAATAATAATAAAAATTATAATAATAATGATGATGATGATGATGATGCTGATGATGACGACGACGACGATGATGATGATGATGATGATGATAATAATAATGATAATTGTAATTATCACAATAATAAAAATAATAATAATAATAATAATAATAATAATAATAATCGGAATAATAACAACAACAAAAATAACAATTATATTTGTAGTAGTAATAAAAAAATGATAATAAAACAATACTAATATAGCAGTGGCATTAGTAGTGGTAGGAGAATGAGTATTGGTCGTGTTAGTAGTAGGCTTAAGTGTGGGGTAGTGGGTGGTACTTGTAGTAATAACAACAGCTCCAGTAGTCCCAGTGATAAATTCCAACCTGCATAGAAGGTGGCAATTAAAACGGTGACACATACGTTGTAGTGTATGAAGCCAAGGGTTTTCTGGCCATTCAGAAGGCCGTTGATCTCAGTCTAATTGCTGAAGTGAACTCGAGTTTCGACCCAGCGACAACGAACGTAACGACTCAACTGAAGGAATATCCGTATCCTCCATACTACTCAGATCCGCTGACTCTTTTCCTGAAAATGTGCTTACCATTGTTTATTCTGCTCAGCTTCATCATTATTGCTCCAACAATCTGTCAGGAGATTGTGCTCGAGAAAGGAAAACAAATTCAAGGTACAATCACTCGCATACATTGTGAACTATTGTCATATATTGTTACATTTGCGTGACTAATATAATCACATACTACTACTGCTACTTCTTCTGCTCCTGCTTCTGCTACTGCTTCTGCTACTGCTACTGCTACTCCTACTACTGTTGCTGCTACTACTACTACTACTACTACTACCACCACCACCACCACCACCACCACCACCACCACCACCACCACCACCACCACCACCACCACCACCACCACCACCACCACCACCACCACCACCACTACTACTACTCAGTGATGGGTACTAAACCAAATTTTTTAGTTAAACTTTAACTATTTTTCAACTACGCCTTCTCAATTTAACTAAAGTTGGCATCTGATTGTGTAAGTAAGTTAATCAAACTAAAACTAGTTACTTGAAATTTTTCAAATTTTTCACAACTTTTCACAAACATTTTCACAATAACAGAGGTTAAGTGAGTTGCAATAATGCAGAGCGTCAATGACAATTTCACTTTCAAACAATGTAATGTGTACTAGACTAATAGTCCTACTTCACAGACCTAGGAGGGGCGTGACCAACTTGATACCCCTTATCAGGACTGGAAAGGGTTACCAGTATGGTGATCCTGGGTGTCACAGTCTCAGATAACTTAAGTTTTGGAGGTCATGTCCAGCGCATAATTATGTTGTCGTGCGCGCCAATCCTTCTATGCAATACGCACTCCTGTTGCTCATGGCTTGCATGGTCCTCACCTACACGATGTGGTGAAGGCCACAACACTAGCAAGAATGCTAGATGCCTCCAGCTTGGTGGGGCTTTATTGGCCAGGATGACCGGTACAGGCTCCAGTCCATCATGCGCCGCCGTATCCGATTCCATTGCCTCTCCAAGGATAGGCTACTCCCTTCTTTGAAGAGCTATGTGCTAAGGCGGATTCCAGACTCTTTACTGCTGTCCTGGTTAATGGGGCTCATGTAACCGGTCTATTCTGGATGGAGTTCTACCGCCGTCGCAGAAGCGCTTAATCCTGGTTCCTGGCCTGAAGCGTACCGGACTCGACTCATCCGATCCTGTCAACTTTCGACCTATTGCTAATGTTTCATTTATGTCGAAAATTATTCAAAAGATTGCTGCTTATCAGCTTACTGTTTATTTAGAGGCAAATAAGCTGCTTCCGGAGTGCCAATCCGGTTTTCGGGAAGGCCACTCCACTGAAACCCTTTTGCTCCGTCTCCTTTCTGATATTTATGGGGCTGTAGATAGTTCGAAACTCACTCTACTGGCTTTGTTCGACGTTACTGCCGCTTTCGACACTGTCGATCATGAAATTTTACTTAAGCGGCTACAAATTTCATTTGGCATCTCTGGTAACTTTCTTACTTGGCTGGGTTCATTCCTCAGTGAGCGCTCTTTCTGTGTGGTCCATGGGCCCTCCAGGTCCTCATGGGTCCCTGCCCCTTACGGCCTTCCACAGGGCTCGGTGCTGGGTCCTCTTCTTTACATCATTTACACCTCTGAGATTGGTTCCCTACTTACTGCTTCTTCTGTGCTGGGTCACCTGTACGCCGACGACGTTCAGGCCTACCTGCACTGCCTTGCTGCTAACGCCACCGCTGCTGTTCGAACAATGAGCCAGGCTTTGGGCATCCTGGAGACCTGGATGTCAACAAACCGCCTCCGCCTCAACCCATCAAAAACACAATTTATCTGGCTGGGCACTCGGCAGCAGCTTGCGAAGCTAGATCTATCCACCATTGCTGCAGACTTCCCCCATTTTGTCTTTTCCTCTGTTGTCCGTGACCTCGGAGTTACACTTGACCAGGAGTTAATCTTTGCCCCTCACGTACACCGTCTCTGTCGTGACTCATATTATCAGTTGCGCCAGCCCCCACTGTTGCTCGCTCACTTACTCCAGACGCCACTGCTATACTCATCCACTCTTTCATCACAGTCCGACTTGAATACTGTTGCTCACTCTATGTTGGTCTCCCAGCCTGTCGGTATGGGTGCCTGGACCGGGTCATGCGTTCTGCCGCGCGCCTTTGCGGACGCACCCCCAAATTTGGCCATGTCTCAGCATATATGCTGGATGTGCTTAATTGGCTTCCTGTCCTGCAGTGGATCTCGTATCGGATCATTCCTTTGGTCTGGCGGTCCTTGCTGGGCCTCGCCCCCACCTATCTACGCGACCTCTGCTGCTCTACCTTGAGTGCTCCGGGTCGTATCTCTCTCCGCTCTACTGAGCGTGGCGTGCTCATGGTCCCCTTTGCCCGCACTGCTACTAAGCAGAATCGCGCCTTCTCAGTGGTTGGCCCCTCCCTCTGGAATGGGCTCCCTTTGGCACTGCGATTGCATCCCAGAATACACTCTGAATCTTTCTATTCTTGCCTCAAAACTGTCATTTTCAGCCGTGCTGGGGTCGGGAGCGCTTCTGAGTAGTAACCTTGAAGGAGCGCTATATAAATTTTCGTAATGAATGAATGTACTGTATGACCTGCTCCCGCCGATCAAAGCCATCTTCTACAACCTACGCCCACGCGCCCATAACCGCATAATCCATGTGGCAGATGGCTTGATGAGAAAAAATTTCATCGTTAGAAGGATATAGGATCGCGGATAAGAATGTGTAATTTTAGAATTATTTGACTGTCTTGATCATCTTAAGTATTGATGTATGTTTATTACCAAAATGCGGATAGCAATTGGTCAATTAAAGAATACCAGAAAATCATGAAGAAAGTTGCTAATGCAAACGATGATGCATCGTGCAATGCAATGCTGTTAACTTGACTCGAGTAATAAAACCAGTTACTCATGACAATCATTGCGGAAGATAGTTGCGTAGTGGCTGATTTTGTTAGTTAAAATTTTTAGTTAATAACGAGAAAATATTAGTTAAACTATGGTTTTATCAATCAGCCGTTTATTGAATCAACAACAGCACAATCAATTAACAATCAGTCATTTAACAAAAAAGTTAATCTGCTGATGCCGTCAACAGGACAGCCCTAAAGGATAAAATAATCCGCTATTGCAGGGCTGCCCCTTTTCCATATTATATTTACTGATGGCAAGACGATTGTTATGATCATATAGTTTAAAAAAATTCTATTTAAATAACAATGTTAGGGCTAAATCATAGCCAAATAACTAAATAACAAAACATTGCAGTACAAGATTTAAAACAAACAAATAAAATCAAAAACAAAACAGATTATAATGTTCACAGTTGTACATTATAAACAATCTTAACTAAGGTACACTCTATCGAGTCATATTCTTTTTTATGTGTTCAATAGATAATGTTTCAGTTGAGCTTTAAATTGAGCCATGTGTAATATATTTTTTAAATTCAGAGGAAGAGAATCCCAAAGTGGTGGACCTGAGCATTTAATTGAAAACTGCTTAGTCCTGGTTCGTGCCCCTGGGGTTCGATATTTACAGGATGCTCTAGTATCATGTCCATGGATAGCTATGCCCTTATGGAAATAATTATTAAGCAGTGATGGAAGAAGCCCATAATGATAACAGTACATGAATAGTCCAATTTGATATTTTGTAATATAATTCAATTTTAGAATATTTACCTAAAGTATTTGTTAGTAAAACTTTATTCTTAACTAAAAAACTTTAGGTTAACTAAAAATCAACTTTTTAGTTAACTTTTTCCCATCACTAATACTATTAAGGGTCTCCAGGGTATGGCAAACACTAGCTTTGGGATAAAAATATAAATTGTAAAAGAATTATAACTAAAGCAAAAGCATGGAATGATGGTTTATCTTGAACTGTTCTGTCAAGAGTTACTAACGTCTTCGACAGCCATCGTCCAGCTAAACCGTTCACTGCATTTTAATTCCATGGCGGCAAATCTCGCTGGATTGAGCAGACAATGTTTGCGGTTCAAATTTTCGCTCATGACGCCCTGTTTGCATTGGATATTCAGTATAGTAGAACATATCTCAGAACCCTATCTATTAATTTTATTTCTTATTATGCTGGTGACAGATGCTGGTAAATTAATTCAGGTATTTGATTTAGATAACACAACTCATCTGTATTACCTAAGGGACACAGTCTCGTCAGACCAAAACCTAATTTGTCAAGCTTACTTAAATAGAATGTTCTGAGTTTATTTATATAGAGTTCGTTTCTCGCCAGATTGCCGAATACCAAACACTCATTCTAAACTGGTCAAAACCTGACGTGCCTAGCACTCCTATATAGCCAAAACCTGACAGAACTAGCGTTGACATTCATCTAAAAAGGACCAGTTCTAATAATGGGGCGGGAGATGGCTGAATGTTATACGCTGGTACAAAGGTCAGGGTCTATACCCGCTAGCCCCATAAGCTTCCATAAGGTTAACTCAGGCTTCCATTCGCTAGGTGGAGTTGGTAAAATGACAGTTGGACAGATGGGTGCCTTGTAAGCTGCCATACAATTAAATTCGACTCCTGTAAAATTGGTAATATCAGTTACTATCATAATTATCATGTAATCTCACTGCGTACTTGTCACTTTGAAGTAATGAAGAATATTATTATTTTTATTTATATACATACATACATACATGCATTGGGGTGCATCGTGTGCCCCAAAATATTTCAAAAGTGTTTGTCCCTATTTAATTTTTTCCTATTACTGAAAAGGTGTGTTTACCAAAATTTTGCAATATTCTGACATACACTAGGTATCCCACACAACAACTGAAGTTTTACAATAGCGAACCATTACGAGGATGCCATACATTTCATACAAGTTACACATAATATTATGCCGCAATAATATTTTAAAGAATGGTTCTTATAATTGACAAGGGTGCATTAGCCAATAGCCATCTCCAGAAGCATTACAAAGATTTTAAAAATGATATCTTTTAATTATTACCATTATTTTGTAAAACACAAATTCATATTGCAAAGTCATTACATCTCATGCGGATGATGGATATCGTCGCTCGCATGTTGCCATGCATTTGCGTGGACTGTATGTTCTGGTCTTGAAACACGACTTGAAGCACATCTTCATAATGCTCTTCAGTCTTTGATGCTGACAGAAAATCCGAGCTGAGCTTCACTCCTCTTTCGGCACAGTCATTGACTACACTGAGTGCTTCAATGTTTGAGGAACTGAGTGTCATCCTCTAACATTTTTCAAACGGTCGTGGATACAGTCACGCCAGGACTCTCATCACGCCCGCTACGCAATTGGTCAATGTATGTCACATGATTTTGTGGACGTGAAAGGAGTCAACCGATAAACACTCCCGAAAGCGGTGGAAGATTGTTGACCACGTTTTCTAATGACAACACAAACCATAACCCTGACCCTAACCGACCCTCACGGTGACTAACCTGACCCTAAACGACACTCGCCGGCCTCACGACGCCGAACCTGACCCTAAACGACCCTCAAGATGTCCGCCATATGCAAATCTCAGGGAAGTTCACGTGACTTGCTTTAGACAATAGTGTGACGGGCGTGAATGTAGTTGCTTGGATTCCACTCACGTCCGGGGCGTGAGCGGATCCACTAGTACGTTCAAACAAATACCACGAGTCAGTCAGTCCTCACAAGATCGGCAAGAGTTACTGTAATTGTGATCAGATCTGGAAATTTTGGTTTTCCAAAGCCCGAGCCAAATCTTCCGTGCGGAAATAGCCGCAGCTTGTGATGTTCTTCAAAATATTATCGCGGCATAATAGTATTATTATGTGTAACTTGTATGACTTATATATGACATCCTGGTAATGGTTCGCTAAATTGTAAAACTTGAGTTGTTGTGTGGGATACCTAGTGTATGTCAGAATATTGCCAAATTCTGTCAAACACACGGTTTTAGTAATAGAAAAAGAAATTAAATAGGGACAAACACTTTTGAAATATTTTCGGGTACATGATGCACCATGACATACATGTAGGCCTATACATGCATTCATACATACATACCTATAGGCTATAGGAATGTGATTCTTCGCCAATATTCAAATAAGCGCCGCCAAGATTCGTTAAGAGGAAAATGTGGGGTTTAATTGGTTATTAAACCGTTTGTTAGCAAAGTCCTCGTTTATTCGGGAATATAAGGCGTCCGAGCCCGATTCGGCGATGTCTACTGAGTCAGCAGCGAGGAATTATGCGTTCTTGGGCGATCTCTAATAGCCTACCTATACACTATACAGTCGTGTCACCGCGTGGTTGCCGCCATGTTAACAACGAAACAACTTCCACGTGCTCCTCCCTAGATCTTCAGAATTGGACAATAAAGATAACATCAACCATAACATGCACATGCACTCGATCGAGGACATACTGCGACGGTTCGACCAAGTCCGATTCTGCGATGCCTACCGAGCTAGCCTACTGGAAATATGCACTTTTGGAAATTGGACGACCTCTAACACAAGCGTCACGGCGTGGCACCGCCATGTTTTTCTTGAACAACGGAAAGCCGCGTTCTCCACGTGCTTCTCCGTAGACCCGCAGCATGGGACATTGGACAATACAGATTACATCAAACATCAGTATCATAGCAGGAGTCTAAAATCGGCCGTTATATCTCTGGCGCGTCGCCTTTGCAGCCTCAACTGGTAACCAATTAACTCAACATTCCTCTGACGTTCAACATCGTCAACCTGATGGATGGCGCCTAACAGGCTGCCGCATTATTACTTTATTATTATTACTTCTGTGTTTTAGTTTATATTCAACTTCGATCAACTGTAGTTGCGAATCTGTTGGTTGGGCCTAACGTGTTTGCGGGAGCCTGCCACTGGAGACTCCTCTTCTAGTGAGAAATGTTAACCATCTGAAATATAACACTTAACATCATGAGACTAGCACAGACATTATCTTCCTTTATTTTTCTCCTGTTACGCGCCTTCGTGCAAGATTCCCATTTGTTTAGGCGCGTTATAAATGACAGTTTAATAATAATAATAATAATAATAATAATAATAATAATAATAATAATAATAACAATTTGTTTTAATTCTATGACC
This sequence comes from Aporrectodea caliginosa, assembly GCA_020284085.1. Taxonomy (NCBI): domain Eukaryota; kingdom Metazoa; phylum Annelida; class Clitellata; order Crassiclitellata; family Lumbricidae; genus Aporrectodea; species Aporrectodea caliginosa. The sequence goes on from JACEVL010000191.1 coordinate 626,791, forward strand.
TGTTGAAAAGAAGATGAATGTTACATTCTATATTGTAATTTGTTACGCTATCGTCGTTTTCTTGCAGGAGTCGATGAAGCTGATGGGGATGCGTTCGTGGCTGTATTGGTCTTCGTGGTTCGTCAAGTACCTGCTGTTCATGCTCATCTCTATAATCTTCATGATGATTATCTTACACGGTTCGATCTCAGCCAATGGACCAGTGCTGGTCAACAGCTCAGGCTCCGTGATTTTCGTCTTCCTCCTCCTCTACTCTCTGTCGCTCATCACCTTCTGCTTCGCTCTTTCGACTCTTGTATCCAAAGGTAAGGATATATAAGTCTAGGCAGGCGGATTCAAGTACATTAACGGCAGATGAAAGAGAGCTAAAATATATCACGCGAGATATGGTAGCATAGGTATTGAATAGTACATTGATGGCCACCCAGTTTTTAGAACGCTGAACCAAATGCGAGATACAGGATTGATATCCTCTTTCGCTAGTCACAGTCTGTCTGTCTACCCGTCTGTCTGTCAATAATCTTTACTCTCTTAGGGTAAAGATATGCAGTCTTTAGGAATCAGAAATGGCTGTCTTCAAGGTTGAGGTGACTTTCAGCGAAACAGATAAACATGCTGAAGACTGCGCTTTACAACAGTCGAGATACATAAATATACACATTTAATTAGTACTTACAACAAGTGTTGTAGAAGATGCAACCCTCGTGCTTTTATCTGATTCTTTGGTAGATATCTCAAGTCATTAGCAAAATTGACCGCAGGAAAGAGTGTAAATATGTTTAGAGTCTATTGTTTATTATATTATTAAAGGCCTATTCTTCTGAAATGTCTCCACGCAATCATTTAAATTTATGGCATCCCATTACCTTAGTGATTGTTTTCACGGCTTGCTGTAGCAACTGTACATTTCCTTACACTTTGAATTCATCTACACTCCACACTATTTCATTTTCTGTATGTTCGTTTATACTCCTAATATTCATTTGCAGCCAGCTTTGGTTCAGCTATCGGTCTTATACTTTTCATCCTGTCGTACGCGCCTTTTTTCTACCTGTTGGAGAAAAATGACGATATGAGTCTGGTGCAGAAGATAGGATTATCGGTCGACTTCAACTTGGCCATGGCATTCGGATGCATCAAGATATTGCAGTACGAAGCCCTCGGTAAGTCACTGTTGGCTATTGATTGCTGATTGTTTTGAACGTAACATGATGAGTCAACAAGCGCTTATCACACGAAGTGACGCTGTTATTATGGCATTTGATAAGCCTGCAATTGTTTTGCATGGACATAGCGCGTTAACACGATCTGTAATGGGGGGGGCATAAGTGCGTGGTAACCATTCAAACGGGCAGCGGTGGGGAAGGATCTCTTAACCGGATCAACTCATTGAAAAATAAGCTGAAGGGTCGCTATAGCAAAATGTGTACATTATCTTACATGTTACATTTCACATGACATTCTCCTTCAACGCCTCTATTTCTTTTGGACTGACTGGTAAGCCATTAGAATGGCTTCATTCTTTCCTCACAGATCGTACTAACTGTGTAATTGCTGGCTCCTGTAGGTCCCGCTGGGTTCTTTTTGGTGGGTCTAGGACATTACCCCCTGAACATTACCCCCTGCCATTACCCCCTGCCATTACCCCCGGAGGATATTACCCCCTGCCATTACCCCCCTGCCATTACCCCCCGGCATTTAGTATAATGTAGTCTATACATACATATATATTACATGCATTATATTTATAATTTATTTATAATATATATATATATATATATTAATGTATTTGTTAGTTTGTATCTTGTGTGCCTGCACTTCTGTTTATATCACTCTAAGTAGCTGACCCCCGACATTTAATACAGGCCTATATAGTCTATACATTTATATACAATATACATAATATATTACATGTATTATATTTATTATTTATCCCCGGATACTCTACACCGGTTTATTCCATCCGGGGGATATGCTTTAGGGGGATAGAATATCACGGGACACCGGCATGGAAAGATTAGGCTGTATCAACTAATAAGTAAACTGAAATTAAGCTAAATAACAAGTTAATATTATTGAGCAAATTAACGCTAATTATTTTATTTGCATAGTAGGCCTATCATGTTGGCTTGGTGCTTCAACCTACTGGCCCATAATTTAATTTAAATGTAGGCCTACTTATTTGTGGCAGCTACTTCAGAGTGTTACAAACAGAAGTGCAGGCACACCAGATACAAGCTAACAAATACATTAATATAATATATTTATATATATTATAAATAAATTATAAATATAATGCATGTAATATAATATATGTATGTATAGACTACATATACTAAATGCCGGGGGGGGGTAATGGCAGGGGGTAATGGCAGGGGGTAATGTCAGGGGGTAATATCCTCCGGGGGTAATGGCAGGGGTAATGGCAGGGGGTAATGTCCAGGGGGTAATGTCCTGCCCTTTTTGGTATACCTCAGGGATCAGTGTTGGGCCCTTTGCTTTACATTCTTTACACATCTGACGTTAGCTCCCTAGTATACTGTCATGTGGACTCTTGCACCAGCTATATGCTGATGACATACAAGCATACGTCCACTGCCGCGCAGTCGATGCAGTGACCTCTGTTGGGCTGATGTGCCGTGCCATTGATGCCCATTCTGATTGGATGGCCTCAAATCGCTTGCTTTTGAATCCATCCAAAACCCAGTTCATTTGGCTTGGTGGTCGCAGACAGTTGGGTGGTGTTGACCTACACCTGTTGGCCGAGACCTTCCCTATATTGCCTTTTCGCTTACTGTTCGTGACCTTGGGGTGACACTTGATCAGGAACTTAGTCTTTCGCAGCACGTCAACCTGATCACACGAAGCTGTTACTACCAGTTCCGTCAGTTGCGTGTTGTCCTGCGGTCCCTCTCCCATGCTGCTGCTGCGGTAGGCTACTTGTCCACGCCTTCGTTACCAGCAGAGTTAATCATTGTTGCTCGGTTCTTGCTGGTCACCCATCTGGCTAAATAGGGCATCTTGACCGGGTCCTTCGTTCTGCTGTTCGGTTTATTGGTCATGTTCCTAAATATGCCCCATGGCAGTTTCTGCCTACATGCGTGATGTATTGAGCCGGTTTTCTGCCTCGCAACGCATTTCCGATCCCTATAGGATAACAGCATTTGTCTGGCGATGACTTACTGGTAGTGATCCGTCCTACTTATCTGATCTCTGTCGCCCGGTTTCCGACTTAGCCTCTCGTCGAGCTCTGCGCTCTTCAACTAAGGGGGAGCTATTGGTCCCTCGGGCCCGCTCCTCGGTCAGACAGCGTCGAGCCTTTTCACTTGTTGACCCCTCCACTTGGAATGGGCTGTCGCTTACGTTACGCTTGCTGCTCCGGAATGATTTGCCTGCTTTCTATCAACTGTTAAAGTCCTTTCTGTTTGGCCGTGGCTGGGCTGGGAGCGCCTCTAAGTAGGTTTCTTGAAGAGGCGCTATATAAATATCCGGAATGAATGAATGAATTCTCATTAGTGATTAGTTGATGATATCACGTCAGCAATTGCGCGTTTTGCTGCTCAATTTTAAACTGTGCAAAGCAGAAGACAAAATTAATGTTCCTACGCGATCAGTTTCAGAAAAAGTCACTGTCAGTTTTCTATCGATAGCAGTTTGTAGATGTTCAGCTATAGAACATTTGCATTGTATGACTCGAAAAGAAACATGTGCAAGTTCTTGATCACTCCAAAGCAAAATAGTGTGAGTGACGAAACATTCTCGTCCATTGACGAGTGCGGGATTTAAGTTGGCTCTAATGCGAGGAATTTATGGGTTGTGTAAGAATGAAATTCTTCAGCAGTAACAGCTCTAGATAACAAACGATAGCTGACATTCGAGGATGGGTCAACATTTCCTTAACGATTACTGGTCAGACCTTATTCACTTCTTAAGACACACACGGCTTTCTCTCTTTCTGGCTGTCTGCTTCACTACATCAATTTCCCTGTATGTCTATCTAGCTCATTACTGCCTCTATACGGGCGGCCTCGTAGAACTAATATCCGTATTGAATTACTTTGAGTCACTGTATTACTATGAAATCGGAAATACTCTTTTCTCGAGATAACTCTAGACTAGTTGGTTGGTTACTTATTATTTAGCGATACTGTTAAAATAAATATTATTAGCGTCGCCGTCCTTCTTCATCCAGGCTTGCAGTTGGCACTACAGAGTTCGAGCAGTGGCGGAGATTTTAAGCTGGTAATCAGTTGAATCTAAGTTTAAGATCTTACGACACAACTTCGAAGATTCTCTGTTTTTGTGGAGATGAATTATTATGATAACGACGAAGGTGCCAATGGGGACTGTGGTGGTTGTGGTGGTTATGGTGGTCACAAAACATCGTTATCAAGACAGTAGTCAGTGCGCCAACGATATTATGCATGCATTCCTGAAAATCTATAGTGCAGAATAATGAAATACAATTTATGAAGTAGGTTTTAAATTGCGTAGAGTAAGGCCAAGCCAAGGCTTTCAGGTGGACAAATGATAACATCGAAACATGTCTGATCACTACGACACGGAGCTGGTCGAATATAATTACATAAGCCATACGTTTGGCTTTACAATGAGTATGGGTGGTTTTTTTTACCAGGCACTGGCGCACACTGGAACAACATATGGTCTTCGGCGAATGTAGCAGACGGTCTTACGATTGGTCACATTCTGATCATGCTATTGGTCGATACAATCATTTACTCGATGCTCACATGGTATTTGGATGCTGTTATACCCGGTGAATTCGGAACTCCGCAACCGTTCTATTTTCCATTCACGGTCAGTACATGTATATTGGTGACTGCTTAGAGACACAACTATATGTCGATTTGTCAGTCCATTCAGGCATCAGAGAACGATGTTTAATGTTACGCCGAATGCGATTTAATTTTCGCTCAATACGCAGAAAGTGACAGAGCTAGAGCATTTTAGAGATTTAGCCAAAAGATAGTAGTTAGAGATAATAATGTAAAGCTGCAGATAAATCAGCTGTAATAAGAGCATTAGAATATCACGGCCAGAAGAAACAGAATAACAGCGACAAGGCGAGGAGAAAAGAGGAAGTGAGAAAGAGAGGAGAGATAAATAAAAACTGAGGAAGGAAGGTAGGAGGAGAGATAATAAAGGCATACACGAGTTTTCTTAACAGGGAGCCAGCCTCGTTATCGTATCGTATCGTATTTAAGAATTTGTAAAGCGCCTCTCGTAGGGTGAACCGTTCAGAAGCGCTCCCAGTGTGCTAAGCCCCGCGAAAATAAACAGGTTTTGAGAAAAGCGAAGGAAGAAGAGAGACTGCCAGAGAGAATTTTAGAGCGAACAAAAGGAGAAAGAGCATTCCAAAGAGAGGGACCAATTGAAGCAAAGGAACGAGCCTGAGCCATAGCAGTTCTACTACGGGGAACCAAGAGGTCAAGTCTATTGCAGGAACGAAGTGGACGGTGGGAGGGAAGCTGAGTAAGGCCGAAGTATTACGCCAACCAGATATTGCGTTAATGTAATGTCCAATAACACTGGACAACACACAAAATGCCTTTTAAATGAAAATAGCAAATCTTTACTAATTTTGAGGTGCTGAACACGAAAATGACAGTAAAATTTGTCGATTGGCTCTCCATTAGGAGAGACAGAGATGGTTACGTATAAATGTCTCAGCTAGTACGCATTCAGTACATAGGTAACACTGGACAGCAGAGGTTTGCCTCCTGAAAACTGTTGGGTGTAGGCCTACCTTATCTATTTTTGGCTGCTGATCACGAAAATGACCTTGAAAATTTCCTATCACGTATAGTTTTTTTATATAGCCCATTTTTGGAATTTTTTCACATTTTCAGTCTTCTTATATGCTGCCCACAAGGTGCAGTGTTTTGTGTATTCCAGGCATGCCTCGACATGCACTCAGTGCTGGTTGCAATGTAAATGTAAGACTTAGGCATGCCTGGGCATACCCAGCATGCTTAGTCATGAAAGATGTTGGCAGGACAGGCTATAAAAGGAGGTTATATACACAGACGCGTTGATGTAGTTTATACGTATGTTGATAATCAACGGGCATAAATAGCATGGAGCATACTTAAGAATAAATGTATGGTTCACCTTTATGGCAATTATTTTCTGTTTTCAAACGTTAGAGTAGCAAGTTGAGTTCGAAATGTAACGTATACATGTATGCGCCAACAGCCGTTGTGCTACAACGAGTTCACTTAAGAATCTCAAAAGAAGGCGATAACTCCCTTGTTAAGAAAGCATATGATTGTAATTTGAATGTTGGCGACCAGGATAAAGGTTGGATACCTCAAATTTGTTGCACATCTTGCGCAGTCAATCTCAGAGCATGGATTACTGGTTCTCGGCCGTCTATGCCGTTTGCTATTCCATGAAGGGAGCTAAAAAATCATGTTTCAAACTGTTATTTCTTTTTGACAAATGTTTTGGGCCATTCCTCCAAAAGCAAGAGGCTAATTGAATATCCTAATCTTCCATCGAAACTAAGAGCAATACCACAGTCATGATGATAGCCTTTCTGTAGGCCTACCCAATCCACGGGCTGTTTTGACCATCGGAGACGTTGGTGAAACTGTGACAAAGGAAACAGAAGACTGTATTGATCCTGATTTCCAACCACTGCAGTGCCGTGAGCCTCATTTGATAACTCAACGTGAGCTCAAATTTAATGACCTAGTCAGAGACTGAAATTCGTTGAAGGGTCAAGGGGAATTGCTGGGCTCTCGGCTTCAGGGATGGAATCTGCTGGCACAAGGAACTAAAGCTGTTACTGTCATCTATCCAGTCAGTAGGCATTACTGTTATCTATGTGGTAATTTGAAACTTGTACCACTTCTTCAGCTCCTTGTTGGATGTAGCTAGGGTATACGAAGTATTATTCTTTCATTTGTGAGTGAGACAGTCGTGTAATAGATTCCAGCTACCCACTGGCCACGTCGCAAACATATTGTTACCATGCCAAAGGAAAGTTCATCACGAACCACGTGTTGAACCCAGTAAGATTTTCTTGCCACCTCCTCACATCAAGATTGGACTAGTGAAGAACTTTGTCAAGGCATTGAACAAAGAAGGGAAGGGGTTCAAAAATCTTAAGAGACAAGCTTCCTCGCATAGGTGAAGCTAAGATAACGAGAAGGCATATTTGCTGGTCCACAGATAAGAGAACTGATGAATGACAGTCGCTTTGACGAACTCCTGAACAATATTGAGTTAAATGGGTGGCAGTCTTTGAAGGACGTTAACTTTCTCGGCAATAACAAATCACCAAATTATATTCAGTTGGTTGAAAAGATAGTTCACGCATTGCATCTGATGGATGTTACTAAATATACGTTTATTTAATTCCCGTCTGGATTTTCCCAGAAAATCTTCGTGATGTCAGCGATTAACATGGCGAACGATTTCATCAGGACATTGCCACAATGGAAAAACGACTCCAGGGTGTGTGGAACACTAGTATGCTGTCTAATTACTGTTTGACATTGATCAGAGAGGCTTCGGACATTGAATACAAACGCAAATCAGCGGTTGTTCAGTTTTAAAATGTCCAAAAAATAAATGACTAGTACATTGTAAATTAAGTAAATTTCTGCATCTCTTTTAAAATCTTGCGAACCATTTTTCTCAAAAACCTTACCTGATACAAAAATTCTGACAACACCACTGGATTCAGCGTGCCAAATTCTATATAAAACAGCTAAAACAATTCGGAGGCGAAAAAAGTTAAAATTTGTTGTCCAGTGTAATTATATTACCTTATAAATATTTGATGAGTGAAAAGGCTATTGTGCTAGTATTGGCGCAGTTTAACTCACATGTATATGTTTTGGGTAAGTGGCATTTTCTTTTGCCATAACACAGGGTCTCCAAAGTTTTCACAGCGGGGGGCCACATTGCTGACTTTCTAAAGCTCGACGGGCCAAAACTCCGAAGAAAAAATTTCTCTGTGCGCAGCTGTCCATGTAATGCGATGAATGCTTGGATTCATAATGTCTCCGAATACTGTACTCTTTAAGCACTGCAGTGGTGTCATTGCATATCATTGCTTACAAACAGCGACATGGATTTGGGCAATATGCATGTCAGAGTACAGCGGTGTTAAAATTTCAATTTTCCCAATTTAGTTTGTTTCTTCAAGGAGAGTTCCGCGGGCCAGACAGATTAAAGGCCTTGGCGGGCCGGATGTGGCCCGCGGGCCGTACTTTGGAGACCCTGCCATAACATAAACAACATTTGATCATCGACACGTTTTGAGAAGTAATGTTAAAAATTTAGTTGTCTGAATAGGTAATTTTAAAAATCACGAGATATCGAGGTGTCCTAAAATGTGTCAATATTGTTTGTCTGCAGAAGGAGTATTGGATTGGTAGAAAAGAAGAGAAGATAAAACTATCGAACGAGGATTTCATGACTCTGGTTCCAGAAGATAAGAGACCGTATTTTGAAACTCAAGTGCAGAGTGCTAAAGCTGGGATTCAGATCAGAGGACTGACTAAGGTTTGACCGCCAATGACATTAAAGCTGTCTATTTAAATCTCAATTTGCCTAAATTATGTCAAATGTCATCGAGAACGAAAATTTCATCAGTAAGCAGAACAGTAAGGAGAAGCCTGTAGAACAGTTTCACACACACGTGAAACTCAGCCAACATAGATGTACTCCATCACAGGCTGATAGGTAACATCATATAGTTGCTAAACCTGCTTTTTTATGTTTTTATAAAAGTCTCGTTTTTTTATTTTTCATCACGTTTTCCCCCTTTTTTATGGTTTTGTATGTAACTTTATTTATTTACTGTCTGTTATTATTTTGTTTAATTTTAGTTTTCTGTGATGTCCTTTACGTTGTGTCCTTACTTTCAAGGATTCAGCTAATTTGCGTCACATTTTAATGTCATCATATCAGAAAAAAATAGCACAGTACAAGAAATACAATTTATACAATATATCTGAATTTCTAAGTTATCCTAAATCCGAAATATTGTCTTTGTACACAGTGATTTCCGATTGACTGATAAACTGACTGTTATTACTCCACGTCAAGTTCTCATATATGTAAAAATTCTAAGTACAATTTTTAATTAAGTACACTCTATAGCCTACTTACAAAGTTTAGTTTTAAATAATTATTGTGTTAGTTTATGTCAGCATGGACTCATGCCTACAATTTAAATTTGAAAAGATTTCCATATTTTTAATTTCTCAATTTCTTGTTAAACCACACTCACAAAAAATAGAATAATTGTTGTAGATAAATGTTACTTAGTGTTCACTATTAAAGTTGTGTTATTTGCTGATTAAAATTGAATTGTGTAAACAAGGTTTTTAATTTTAAAATGCAGTACAAGGTGTAACAAAGTGACGTTTTTTCTCGTTTTTCACGTGTTTTTCCGTTTTCTAAAACGTAGTGTATCTGTTCACGCCCCGGACGTGAGCGGAATCTAAGCGACTGGATTCACGCCCCTCACACTATTGGCTAAAGCATGTCACGTGAACTTGCTAGTTACTTCGCTGGGATTTTCAAATGGCGGACATCTCGAGGGCCGTTTAGGGTAAGGTTAGGCGTCGTGAGGGTCAGGGTTAGGGTCAGGGTTAGAGTTTGTGTCGTAATTAGAAAACACGGTCAACAATCTTCCACCGCTTTCGGGAATGTTTATCGGTCGGGTCCTTTCACGTCCACAAAATCATGTGACATTCATTGACCAATTGCGTAGCGGGCGTGATTAGAGTCCTGTGCATAGAATCACGTCGGACGTGACTGTATCCTGACATATCTACAAAGGTTATACCATTCAAAATTCATACACAATTCGCAGCACACACGAAAAATAATTTTGACACGCAAAAACATCACAACTGATCTCCAGTACGTCAGAATTATTTAGCAACTTCTGCATTGCGACAAAAATGGATATTTTAATATACGGATGAAAAGCTGTGACAGATTATAATTACTTAAAACTACATAGTCAATATTATGGTAAACGTGTAGTTTAGCGTCGTAAATTATTTTTTGACTTATAACGTATTCCCAGATTAATTTAAGCGTTTACGCTTATATTTGTCATATTCCGTTCCAGTAAAACTGCATGGCCAGACAGATGGTAATCAGTCGTTTCATGATACCCAATACTGTCTTGCTTGAATGCCTTCAACCTCGACTCGACAGAAAGCTTACCTGTAACATACAACAGAAAAAAGTACGATATGCTTATACATGTGTATTTGTGTCCGTATGCACGCATGATGTATGAGCGATATTGCACATATAATTTCAGTAAGTATGTTTGTCTGTAGATATTGATACAGACTCTTCATATGTGACTTTTCAAGCACCACTCAGTAGTATTAAGGGTGGCCTTTAGGCCCTAGAAAAAGCTTTCACATACTGATACGATAAGTATTCAATTTGGATGCTGAAATACCAGCATTACTATCAATGCATTTCTACAGTGTATTTTGGCTTGAAAATAGTGTTTCACTTGAAGGGTGAGCACTTAGAGAAGAGTGATTGAAATGGGTGGATGATTGTGGTTTTGGTTAGCAAAGAAGTTTCTCTTTAGGCCCTATAGAGTGCTTTCACATACTTAGACGATAAGTACTTAACTGGAAGGGTCCAGTAACAGCACTATTTGCAATGGATTTCTACAGTGTATTTTGGCTTGGCAATAGTCTTTCAGTTGAAGGGTGAGCACTTAGAGTAGAGTGATTGAAAAAGCTGGTTGATTGTGGTTTTGGTAAGTACCAAGGGTGCTCTTCAGGCCCTATAAAAGGCTTTCACATACTTAGACGACAAGTACTGAATTCAAAGGGTCCAGTAACAGCATTATTTGCAATGCATTTCTATTGTGTATTTAGGCTTCACAATAATGTTTCAGTTGAAGGGTCAGCACTTATAGAAGAGTGATTGAAAAAGCTGGTTGATTGTGGTTTTGGTAAGTACCAAGGGTGCTCTACAAACCCTATAAAAGGCTTTCACATACCCAGACGATGAGTACTTAATTGGAAGGGTCCAGTAACAGCATTATTTGCAATGGATTTCTACAGTGTATTTTGGCTTGACAATAATGTTTCAGTTGAAGGGTGAGCACTTAGAGTAGAGTGATTGAAAAAGCTGGTTGATTGTGGTTTTGGTAAGTACCAAGGGTGCTCTTCAACCCTATAAAAGGCTTTCACATACTTAGACGATGAGTACTGAATTGGAAGGGTCCAGTAACAGCATTATTTGCAATGATTTTCTACAGTGTATTTTGCCTTGACAATAATGTTTCAGTTGAAGGGTCAGCACTTATAGAAGAGTGATTGAAAAAGCTGTTTGATTGTGGTTTTGATTAGCACTAAAGATACTTTTTAGGCCATAGATCGGGCTTTCACATATCTAGACAATAAGTATTTAATTGAAAGGGTTAAGTAACACTCTATCTTGCAATGCATTTGTACAGTGTATTTTTGACTTGAAAATAGTGTTTCAGTTGAAGGGTGAGTACTTAGACAAGAAGCAATTGAAATAGCTGGGTTATTGTGGTTTTGGTTAGCACAGAGCTTGCTCTTTAGACCCTAGAAATGGCTTTCACATATGTAGACTATAAGTATTTAATTGAAAGAGTTAAGTAACACTCTATCTTCCAATGTATTTCTACAGTGTATTTTGGATTGACAATAGTGTTTCAGTTGAAGGGTGAGTACTTAGAGCAGAGCAATGGAAATAGGTGGGTTATTGTGGTTTTGGTTAGCACAGAGGTTTCTCTTTAGACCCTAGAAATGGCTTTCACATATGTAGACTATAAGTATTTAATTGAAAGAGTTAAGTAACACTCTATCTTGCAATGCATTTGTACAATGGATTTTGCATTGGCAATAGTGTTTCAGTTGAAGGGTGAGCACTTAGACAATGGTGATTGAAACAGCTGGGTGATTGGCGTTTTGGATAGCACTAAGGGTGCTCTTTAGTGCCTAGATACGGCTTTCACATACTTAGGGTCTAAGTATTTTATTTCAAGAGTCAAGTAACAGTATATCTTGCAATGCATTTCAACAATGGATCTTGCATTGATAATAGTGGTATTCTTGAAATGCTACCACTTAGACAATGGTGATTGAAAGTGGTGGGTGATTGGTTTTGTATAGCACTAAGGGTGCTCTTTAGTCCCTAGATAAGGCTTTCACATACTTAGGGTCTAAGTATTTAATTTCAAGAGTCAAGTAACAGTATATCTTGCAATGCATTTGCACAATGGATATTGCATTGGAAATAGTGGTATTCTTGAAATGCTACCACTTAGACAATGGTGATTGAAAGTGGTGGGTGATTGGCAGTTTGTATAGCACTAAGGGTGCTCTTTAGTGCCTAGATACGGCTTTCACATACTTAGGGTCTAAGTATTTTATTTCAAGAGTCAAGTAACAGTATATCTTGCAATGCATTTCAACAATGGATCTTGCACTGGAAATAGTGGTATTCTTGAAATGCTACCACTTAGACAATGGTGATTGAAAGTGGTGGGTGATTGGCGTTTTGGATAGCACTAAGGGTGCTCTTTAGTCCCTAGATACGGCTTTCACATACTTAGGGTCTAAGTATTTTATTTCAAGAGTCAAGTAACAGTATATCTTGCAATGCATTTGCACAATGGATCTTGCATTGGAAATAGTGGTATTCTTGAAGGGCTACCACTTAGACAATGGTAATTGAAAATGGTGGGTGATTGGCAGTTTGTATAGCACTAAGGGTGCTCTTTAGTCCCTAGATACGGCTTTCACATACTTAGGGTCTAAGTATTTTATTTCAAGAGTCAAGTAACAGTATATCTTGCAATGCATTTGTACAATGGATCTTGCATTGGAAATAGTGGTATTCTTGAAGGGCTACCACTTAGACAATGGTGATTGAAATGGATGGGTGATTGGCAGTTTGGATAGCACTAAGGGTGCTCTTTAGTCCCTAGATACGGCTTTCACATACTTAGGGTCTAAGTATTTTATTTCAAGAGTCAAGTAACAGTATATCTTGCAATGCATTTCAACAATGGATCTTGCACTGGAAATAGTGGTATTCTTGAAATGCTACCACTTAGACAATGGTGATTGAAAGAGGTGGGTGATTGGCAGTTTGTATAGCACTAAGGGTGCTCTTTAGTCCCTAGATACGGCTTTCACATACTTAGGGTCTAAGTATTTTATTTCAAGAGTCAAGTAACAGTATATCTTGCAGTGCATTTGCACAATGGATATTGCATTGGAAATAGTGGTATTCTTGAAGGGCTACCACTTAGACAGTGGTGATTGAAAGAGGTGGGTGATTGGCAGTTTTGGATAGCACCAAGGGTGCTCTTTATTCCCTAGATAGGGCTTTCACATACTTAGGGTCTAAGTATTTTATTTCAAGAGTCAAGTAACAGTATATCTTGCAGTGCATTTGCACAATGGATCTTGCATTGGAAATAGTGGTATTCTTGAAGGGCTACCACTTAGACAGTGGTGATTGAAAGAGGTGGGTGATTGGCGTTTTGGATAGCACTAAGGGTGCTCTTTAGTCCCTAGATACGGCTTTCACATACTTAGGGTCTAAGTATTTTATTTCAAGAGTCAAGTAACAGTATATCTTGCAATGCATTTGCACAATGGATCTTGCATTGGAAATAGTGGTATTCTTGAAATGCTACCACTTAGACAGTGGTGATTGAAAGTGGTGGGTGATTGGCAGTTTGTATAGCACTAAGGGTGCTCTTTAGTCCCTAGATACGGCTTTCACATACTTAGGGTCTAAGTATTTTATTTCAAGAGTCAAGTAACAGTATATCTTGCAATGCATTTCAACAATGGATCTTGCATTGATAATAGTGGTATTCTTGAAATGCTACCACTTAGACAATGGTGATTGAAAGTGGTGGGTGATTGGCAGTTTGTATAGCACTAAGGGTGCTCTTTAGTCCCTAGATAGGGCTTTCACATACTTAGGGTCTAAGTATTTTATTTCAAGAGTCAAGTAACAGTATATCTTGCAATGCATTTCAACAATGGATCTTGCACTGAAATAGTGGTATTCTTGAAATGCTACCACTTAGACAATGGTAACTGAAAATGTTGGTTGATTGGCAGTTTGTATAGCACTAAGGGTGCTCTTTAGTCTCTAGATACGGCTTTCACATACTTAGGATCTAAGTATTTCATTTCAAGAGTCAAGTAACAGTATATCTTGCAATGCATTTGAACAATGGATCGTGCACTCAAATAGTGGTATTCTTTAAATGCTACCAGTTAGACAATGGTGATTGAAAGGGATTGGTGATTGGCAGTTTGTATAGCACTAAGGGTGCTCTTTAGTCCCTACATACGGCTTTCACATACTTAGGATCGAAGTATTTTATTTCAACAGTCAAGTAACAGTATATCTTGCAATGCATTTCAACAATGGATCTTAAACTGGAAATAGTGGTATTCTTGAAATGCTACCACTTAGACAATGGTGATTTAAAGTGGTGGGTGATTGGCAGTTTGTATAGCACTGAGGGTGCTTTTAGTCCATAGATACGGCTTTCACATACTTAGGGTCTAAGTATTTTATTTCAAGAATCAAGTAACAGTATATCTTGCAATGCATTTCAACAATGGATCTTGCATTGGAAAAAGTGGTATTCTTGAAATGCTACCACTTAGACAGTGGTGATTGAAACAGACGTGTGATTGGCGTTATGGATAGCATGAATGGTGTTCTTTAAGCCCTACAAAGGGCTTCCGCATACTTAGACGATAAATATTTTATTTCATGGGCCAAATTACAGCATTCCTTTTTGCAATTTGTGTAATGCATTAGGCCTTCGCAATGATGGCAAGTTTAAATGGTTACTACCGAGAGTGGAGTGATTCTTAGAGATGAGTGATTGTCGCTTTTAATAGCCCTAACAACTCTGAATAGGGCTTTCACATGCTTAGGGTCAAGTATTTAATTTCAATGGTCACATTTCAGTATTTCCTCCCTCCAACTTCTGCAGTGCATTTTCCTTTTACAAGGATAATAGAACTGAAAGGCTAGCACTGATTGAAGTGATTGCAATATTTGAGTGTCATTTTGGATAGTCTTAGGAGTGCCTAACAGACCCAAGGAAGGGGGATTCAGAAATGCAGAGGGCAGTGTTTTAGATGAAGGGCCAAATTGCACCTTTTCTTGCTATTCAGTGCAAAGGAGTTTCGAGGGATAGGGTGGAGATGCAGCGTGAAAGGGCTTAGTGATTGATATTTGGAATGGCTGCATTATTCACGCATTTCGTTTTTGATAAATTTGTATATGCTGCAAGGAAACGACTTGGAGATCGTCGCGGGTGACTTGTCTGTTTCAGCCGGCGTTTGCCATAGATGACTCTCTGTCGTGGTGACTTTAACATCATAGGCTAGAGTTGTTGTGGGCTGGGCGTCGTTGTTGGCTGCCATCATTGTTTGTTTTCCGTGTTTTATATGTTTTTAAACAAGAGTGCAGGTCGCAAATGGTAAAATAATGAATATACCTACTTACTTACTTACTTAACTCGTATTGCTCAAGTGTCGCCCTTGAGTATGAATATTATTGACGACTTCCAAAAGTTGACGCACACCCACTTCCGGAATGGGTCGTCGATCAATTATAGCTTCGAGCGATCATTTGCTATGAGAAATATTGAATATTTAAGATAATTTTTCAATCGATTTCCTTCTGTTTAACCAATTATAACTATACTGATACATTAATTGGGCAATTGCACGTTATTTGAAAAATTTATGACGCTATTTGTTTCGTTATAAGTCAGAAAATAATTTTCATCTTCTGACGTCATAGTCCGACACTACATTCCTCCTTTTCCACAGTAGTTAGTCCACTACTTTATTAATACTAACTTTATCACTAACGCTATCATTATCATTAACATTATCATTAATACTAACACTAACATAAGTCTAACACTATCACACTAGGGCAGCGATCCGCCTACACCCTTCGTGTGTATCCTAGTACAACTGAAAATCTTTAAACTTTGCTGGCAGCTGTCGATTCCGTGTAGGTCGCTGACTAAGTTCTGGATCTTTCTCTGCAACCTCCGTTTCGTCTGATCCATTGTTTGGTTCTCCTGTATTGCTTGGTTCAACCGTTTCATTTGGTTCCACAGTTTCATTTGGTTCCAGAGTTTCATTAGGTTCAACAATGTTATTCGGCTCTGACAGGTTCTTTGACACGTTCTCAGCTGTGACTTCGTTTTCTGACTCATTCCCAGCTGTGACTTCTCTTCCCTTTTCAGTCTTTGTGTCTGGTTGTTCTGACCGTGTCTCATACTTCTTGATATGTGTGACATTCCTCTTGTACTGAACTCCTTCAGGACTTTCTATAGTTACACAGTTCCCCGTTTTACTTTTGACAGCATATGGTTTTGTCTGGAACCGTGTTGTAAATTTGTTGTTGTATGGCTGTTTCATTAGAACCGTGTCTCCGATATGTATCTCTGTCTCTGCTGCGCGTCTTCTGTCATCAGCGTATTCCTTCCCTTTGAACTTCTTTAGCCGGTCCTCATCCCTGATGCTCTCATCGTCAATAACGGAAGGTCGTAGTTCAGGTAATTTCGTCCTCAGTTTCCGTCCATATAATGCTTCTCCTGGCGAAATTCCAAGTGTAGAATGTGGAGTTGTTCTATAAGCAAACAAGTACGTTAGAAGTTCCTCTTTCCAGTTTTTTCCTTCTCCTTGAGCTATTTTGATCCTCTGTAATAATGATCTATTCTGCCTCTCCACCTCTCCGTTTGCCTGCGGCCATAAAGGTGTTGTTTTATGATGCACAATATCATTTTCCTTCAGATATTCGGCAAATGCATTTGAAGCAAATTGAGGTCCATTATCACTGGTGATAGAATATGGTAAGCCATGAGTAGCAAAGATCTGCTTCAAACTCTCTATGACTTTATCTGATGTAGCTGTTCGAGTAATATCCACCTCATAGAAACGACTGTAGTAGTCCACAACGACTAAAACATATTCACCGGTAGGCAATGGACCCAAATAATCCATCGCCAAGTCTTGCCAAGGACCTTCTGGTAGTTGTGTCCTTGTCATCGGTTCCGGTTTCATTGGCATTCCTACAAGTTGGCATCCATGACAAGTGCGACAATGTCTTTCACTGT
The DNA here is from genome assembly GCA_020284085.1 of Aporrectodea caliginosa. Taxonomy (NCBI): domain Eukaryota; kingdom Metazoa; phylum Annelida; class Clitellata; order Crassiclitellata; family Lumbricidae; genus Aporrectodea; species Aporrectodea caliginosa. The sequence continues at coordinate 643,970 of JACEVL010000191.1, forward strand.
CTTTATCTATTCCAGGCCACCAGACTTTGCTGCGGAGCCGCTTCTTCATTTGCACGATTCCTGGATGACCTTCATGAGCCAGTTCTAATGTACGTCCTCGCAGAACTTCTGGCATCACAATTCTTGTCCCTCGTAGTAATATTTGTCCAATGACACATAGCTCTTCACTTATCACTCTATACTCGACCAATTTCCCTTTTTCCCAGGTGTCATTCTTCAATCTTTCTCGAACTGCACACAGTACTTTGTCTATTGCCGATGCTCTTTCTATTTCACTGGTTGACAAGGCTTTTGGAGTTGCTGCCATTGCAACAAACTTTATGTAGTCATCACCTTCATCATTTTCCATTACCGGTCCCCTTGACAGTCGAGACAACACATCAGCGATGTTTTCACGTCCAGGTACATACTTCACCTTGAAATTGTACGACTGTAATCGTAAGACCCATCTCTCGATTCTAGCAGATGGCTTCGATCGTGCTGAATATATGACTTCAAGTGGTTTATGATCTGTCACAAGTTCGAACTCCTTTCCATACAAGTACAGATGGAACCGTTCACATGCCCAAACCAAAGCCAATGCTTCCTTTTCTGTCTGAGAATAACGTCTTTCCACTGCACTCAAACTCTTGCTTGCATAGGACACCACTCTGTGTATTCCATTCTGCTTCTGTATTAACACAGCTCCCAAACCGACAGGACTTGCATCTGCAATCACCTGTGTTGGTGCCCCTTGCTTGAAATAAGCCAATGTCTTAGCACTACTCAATCTGTTCTTCAATTCTGCAAAAGCTTCCTTTTGCTTTTGACCAAATACAAACTTAGCACCCTTCTTTACAAGTTGTCGTAGTGGTTCACTGACAGTTGACAAGTCAGGGATATACCGAGCCACAAAGTTGACCAGACCAAGAAAACTTTTGACTTCACTTGCATTTTCCGGTTCTCTTGTTTCTGTAACTGCTTTGACTTTTGCTTCTGTTGGTCCAATTCCATGACAGCTCAACACATGGCCCATGAATTGAACTTTATGCATTCCTATTTGGCACTTGGCTCTATTCAGAGTCAATCCATTTCTCTTCAAGCATTCCAAGACTGCTCTCAAGCGCTCATCATGTTCCCTAGGTGTCTTCCCGTGTACTATAATATCATCTGCTATATTGTGAGCTCCTGCACACCCAGTCAAAACTTGCTGAATAATGTGTTGGTAGAGTTCAGGTGCTGATGATATTCCAAACATTAATCGTTTGTATCGGTATAACCCTGTATGAGTTATAAAGGTTGTGATCCCTCTTGAATCCTCATCAAGTTCTATCTGGTGGAATCCCCATTTAAGATCCAGACGACTGTATACTGTTCCTTCATTTAAATGGTAGAGGATGTCATCAACGGTTGGAATTGGATGTCTCTCCCTGACCACTGCTTCATTTGCTTGTCTCATGTCAACACATACTCTGATTTCATTTGTTCCACCTTTTGGTACGACTATGATTGGACTTATCCACGGTGTAGGGCCTTCAACCTTCTCGATTATGTCAGCTTTCAGGAGTTTCTCCAATTCTTCTTCCACAGCTCCTCTTAAGTTGTACGGAATGCGTCTTACTGGCTGTGCCACTGGTCTCACATCTTCATTGATGTAAAACTTAGCTTTGTAACTTTTCAATTTTCCCACTCCATCAAAACACTCTGGATATTCTGTTAGAATGTCCTGTCCTGTATGAATCTCCCCAACTCCAAGTCCTACTCGAAGAACTCCCAGTTGCTCAGCAGTTGTTCTTCCTAATAATGGTTTCCCATTCCCTTCTATGACATAAAAATCTTCTTCGATTGTTATTTGTCTCAAGGTCACTTTGGCTGTAAACATTCCAATTACCTTCAAAGGTGTCTGTGATCCATAAGCGTAGATGTCTTTTGTTGTTTTCTTACATTCGCACTTCACCTGTTGTCTCTTCATTCCATTCCACGTGATTTGGTCGACAACATTACATGAAGCACCGGAGTCAATCATCATCTCGATTTCAACTCCACCAACCTTGAGTGTAACGCTCCCTTTTTCTTCTTGAGACAGACTGAAAATGTATTCTGGCTTGTCATTCCTTGGTTCTTCTTCCACACAATGCACCCGTTTCGTTGCATTGGCAGAATGACTTGCAAAATGTTTCTGTGGAGGTCGTTTTGATTCCAGTTTTGTTTTGCAAACAACTTCAAAATGGCCTATTAGTCCACACCGTTTGCAGTTAGCCTTCTTTGCAGGGCAATGTGGGTCTTTTGCCATGTGATTCTGTTTGCCACAGCGATAACAGCTCTGTGTGCTAACATGACTCCTCTGACTGTTCCTGTTTTGTGTTCTAGCAAGATTAACAGCAAATGGTACCTGTTCCATCTTCTGAACTTGTACGGCTACTGTCTCCATTGTTCTCCCCAAATCTTGAGCTATAGCCAGAGTAAGTGTTTGCCCCTTTTCTAGCAGCTTTCGGCGAAACACTGATGAAACACATTTATCGATTAATTGGTCCCGAACGTTTTCCTCCAGTTGCTCTCCAAATTCGCAATTTCCCGCTTGCTGTCTCAAACGAGCGACAAACTGGTCTACTGTCTCTTTTGTTCCTTGTTGCATTTGTCTGAAAACATGCCTCTCGTATGGGGTATTCAGTTTCGGCGAAAAATGTCCGTCGAGTTTCCGCATGGCCACTTCGTATTCGCCCGCCGTATCTTCGCCGTCTCCAATTGGTCCCGGGTCGGTCAACGTCTCAAACAAGTCCTGAACAGCCATACCAGCAGTATGTAGTAGCAGGGCTTTCTTCTGAACGTCTGTGGTTATGCCTTTTGCAACAACGTAGAACTCGAAAGAACGTCGCCATCTTTTCCAGCGTGGACCGACACATGTTGCGTCACCAACAATGTCGAATGGCGGAATTGTCTGAATGTCCATTTCGCTTCGAAATAACGACTTTAACGCCTGATATAAAATGTTTCTTTACCTCGTCGCCACTTTATAGCGTCCTACGACTACTATATAATACACCAGTTTAACCTTTAATACTTTTAATCGTCCTCCTGACACTTCTTCATACCACCCACTTTAGTTCATGTTCTAGTTCTTAATACACATATCATCATATCACTAGAGTTCATCTTCTGACGTCATAGTCCGACACTACAATACCCGTTACATTACTTGCATTAACTAGGCCTACATAGCCCTAAGTTCACTGTTTCTACAATGTTTGATTTAAAAACTTCAACAATAATACTATAAAGATTTGTTTTGGGATATTGCAAGTAGAAGACTAGAGCGAACTGATTGCCATCTTAATGGCTATGAATTTTGTCCTGTAGAACTTCGGTTCCAAGACGAATCCAGCAGTTAACAACCTTAACATCGACATCTATGAAGGCAACATAACTGCTCTAGTGGGGCACAACGGAGCGGGAAAAACAACGACCATGTTCATGTTAACAGGTAAGTTTTCCATCTATTAGCCTAAGAGATCCTCTCCAGTCTTCACAAGTGTTCTTATTGTTGTTGTTCTTGCCGTTCTACTTTCTGTTTTTGTTCTTCTTGTTATTGTTTCAGATTTATCTCGTTCTGAAATATTCTTGTTCTTGTACTAGTTCAACTTCTTCTTATAAATCTTTTTGTTTTCTCTTTTTAGTCATTCTTCTGTTAGGACTATTCTTGTTTTTTATTCTGTTTCAGTCCTTTCTTCTTCCATTTCTTTGTCTTCTTTTCACCTCCATTTTTATAGGCATATATCTAACCATCGTAATCGTAATCTCCAAATTCTAAAGCGCCACTCTAAAGCCAAGCGCGGGGCACCAGCTTATTCAAGGAGGCAGATCGTTCCAGAGACGTGGTGCAGTGTTGGATATGGCTCGGTTGTACAGCTTGAGATAAGTAGTGGATCGAGAAAGAATGAGAACGGAGGATGATCTGGTAGAGCGGGTTTGCTGGATGGTGAAGAGATCGCGGAGATATCTTGGAACGGAGGATGATCTGGTAGAGCGGGTTTGCTGGATGGTGAAGAGATCGCGGAGATATCTTGGCTTGGAGTATTGTAGGGAGTTGTTGGTTAGCGAGCGGAATTTTGAAGTGAATTCGTTCTGGGATTTTTAACCAATGGAGTGATATGAGGATGGGAATGATATGTGATGATGCTTGGGCGTTCTGGTGACAGCTCAGGCTATTGAGTATTGTATTTTTGTATTTTGTATTTGAACACTTGTTATAGCGCCCCTACCAGATTTCCCATTCAGAGGCGCTCCGACTACTGCGCAGACGCTGAATCGGAGTTTCACGCCGAAGCGCATGAGCAATTGCGAGTGAAGGACTTGCCCAAGGTCCCTACGCGGCGACTTTGAGGTGGATTCGAACCCGCAACCCTCCAGCTGCAAGGCACCGAACATACCTCCAAACCACCGCGCCCCAGTTGTATTGTGATGTGATGTATTGTATTGTATTGTACTCCACGTTTATATTGCGACCGAGCCACCCGCAGTAAAGATCCGAGAAATTAATCTCTGATAAACCGACCGACCGGGAAGCGAACCCGGGGCGCCAGCGTGGAGAGCGGGCTACCAACCCACTCGGCCACTCAGGATCCCTGTGCTGGATGAGTTGAAGATGCTTGAGTTGTGTGGATTCGAGGTTGACGAAAAGAGAATTGCAGTGATCGAGCTTTAAGTAGACAATAGAGGTAGCAATGGTGGAGGCAGTTTTGAAGTCGAGCATGGGTCTGATGCGGCGGAGGTCACGAATGTGCATGAGGCAGGAGCGCGAGAGGTTGGAGATGTGGTTAAAGAAGGAGAGATGTGGATAAAAAGTAACACCATGATTGCGGACAGTGGCATCAGAGGTGAAGGTAAGAGATGAAGAGTTAGTGGATAGGTGTATGGAAAGGTCGGGAATTGCTTCGTTCCTACCATCGGGATAATCACTAGAGTCGTCATCATCATTAGTTGTCAATAATTATATATAAAGGTGAAAATGGGCACTAGTAACAATAGTAGGCTAATTTTAAAATATCTTACATTTCCATATCGCTTCTCAGTCACTCCAACCCGCGAGAAATTAAACTCTGCATTTAGCCATAATTGCATAATAATACTATATTATGCGTAACGCGAAATTTCAAGATGTCTGACTGTTGGTTTTATAGGATTTCTGCCACCGTCGAAAGGCACAGCCTTTATAAACGGCTTCGATATAACGAGAGAAATGGATGAGATTCGACAAAATCTCGGCCTCTGCCCACAGCACGACATACTCTTTGATACCCTAACCGTCAGAGAACACCTTATCTTCTATGCCATGGTTAGTAACCATGTGTTAATAAAGTCTCAACATTCAAGATACATTGTATGTGAATGAAAAAGGGTTTGCGTTGCATATGTAGCATCATTACTATGTTAAATTATTATTATTAATAATAGCAGTAATGTATTAATTTTAATATTAATATTTTTATAGTAGTAGGCTAGTAGTAGTAGTAGTATAGTAGTAGTAGTAGTAGTAGTAGTAGTAGTAGTAGTAGTAGTAGTAGTAGTAGTAGTAGTAGTAGTAGTAGTAGTAGTAGTAGTAGTAGTAGTAGTAGTAGTAGTAGTAGTAGTAGTAGTAGTAGTACTAGTAGTAGTAATAGTAGTAGCAGTAGCATAGTAGCAGTAGCAGTAGCAGTAGCAACAGCAGCAGCAGCAGTAGTAGTTGTATTATGGCCATTAAAAATCTTTCAGCAGGTTTAGTTTTTTTTATTGTAGACCTTATGATATTGCTTTTAAGAACATAAATTTGCATTTTTTCATAATTTCTTTTACAAATATTATGTTAATAGTAACAGACTATTTTACAGCAGACTTATACGTATTTTCAATAATATTTAATAACGAAACACATGAGAAGAGAGTATTCGTTTACCCTGCCAGTAGTAAGAGTTTAGTAGGTTCACTTTAACGACACTGTGTGTTAACAAAGATCGTTAGCGTCGCCCTCCTCCTTATTCCAGGCTTGGGACTGGCACTGCCAGAAAGCGAGCAGTGGCGGAGTTTTTACCCTGCCAGCTGTTCATTTCTTCCTTTTATGTGTTCAGGTGTTTTCCATCTGCAAATACCAGCAACAGTCGCCTAGCATGACAGGATCCATTTGCCTTGGTAACTCTCCTCCATGGTTAGGGTATCCTGGTGAAATCTTTAACCCTGTTCAATGCTCATCACCGATTGCTCACAGATTCTTGGGATAGAGGTCAAGATGCGAATGCGAGAAGTGAATCTTTAAAGACATCCTGCAGCCAAGCTTTTCATAGTTCTCGAGAAAATCTCAAATGAGTTGACGATAGTTTTCCTCTTAATGGTTCCCCAGGAAACTCTTGACCACACATGTAAATGATTTCCATGCAACGTGCTCCTTCCAATTCAATTTTCTTCAAAGTCAGTATCATTCATTCATTCATTCATTCATTCATTCATTCATTCATTCATTCATTCATTCATTCATTCATTCATTCATTCATTCACTAGAATTTATATAGCGCCTCTTCAAGGGAACTACTCAGAGGCGCTGTATCATCAGTATCATTCAGTATATGTCTAATCTTGTGACCAACGAAGATACCTTCTCCTTCTTTGAATTTGCCAGGAATGAAGTTATCTCCCTTAAACCAGCTCCATGTTTTGTAGTGTATCTCTGTAGCCCTACTATCCCACAAGCGCAGCAAACAGCAAAACGTAGCACTAACGTAGCGCTGTGTCAGATGAGGTCCAATTACATTTTCAGGACTGTATGTAGGGTCTGAAACAATGACAGTTGCTGTTTATAGCTCACCATCTTCATGTGATGTAGATGAATCTGTCTTCCCAGTTTTCTGGAGGCTTAGGTGTGAGAAAACCTTGGTGCATTGGGGTGCTCGATACTACACTTTTTCTTTGTTGACAAGCCTTCAGTTTTAGTCAATAGAAATAGTTTTCAGCTAAGTGACTGGTTGGCTCACGCCAAACCATGGGATCTGCAAAGGATATAAATTTATTTTTACCTTTCACTTAGTCAGTAAGGTAACACAGGATGCAATGCATTGCCATAGACGTATGGGAAAATTCTGTGGTAAGGGGCAAGATATTACTTGTGACCAATAAAAAAATAAATTCCGAATAATTGGTGTATGTTGAGCGTTTTTCTCGACGCCTACTTGCACGAAACAGATGAGTGCCCGAAATTTGGGGTGGCACTTGTACCTCTGACACACACCTCCTACGACTATGTGCAATGCAGCACACATGAAGATCCCACTTATTGTGCTGATCAACAGCCAAAATATATGTAGTAGGCTTATTTCACAGTATTTCTTAAGGTACGACTGTCAAATTTTATAATAATGTCAGCAAACAGCAAAATTTATCTGGAAAATTAATACACCACTGTCTTTTTTCCATTTTCGAATTGAAATCTTCTGTGAAACTAATAGCAAATATTTTCACAACACTACAATTAACAGAAATTAAGTGAAATGATGTGTTTTCCCCACTCATTGTCAGGAAGAAGTTAGAAGTGCTGGCCACCACAGCAATTAAAAAATCTCTGAAAAATATAATTAATTTGACTAAAAATGACCTATAACATAAAAATGTGATGTGATGGTCTTTTCTCAAGCCCAGATCAGCAGCCAAAAAAGAACAATAGGCAGCCAACATAGTTCATGTTACAAAAATCTTGTTGACTTGTGTAATTATTATTATTATTTATTATTATTATTACTATTATTATTATTATTTTTATTGTTATGGTTATTGTTATTATTACTTAATATTAATAAAATTATTATTTTATGAGTAGTATTATTATTATTAATACTACTATTATTAATTTTATTATTTTATTATTTTTAAATTATTATTATTATTATATATTTATTGTTAATATTGTTATCATAATTATTGTTTGGTGTTGTTGTTTGTTACTATTTTTATAGTGTTTGCTGTAAATTGTGATTTTCGTAAGCTATCATATTTACGTCAAGATTTTTTTCAACCTTGGACATTACCATGAAGCTGTAAATTGATTGATTTGTAGAGTATAAACGATGTCCATTTAATTCTTATGGTTTCTTACAAAACTATTTATTTTTATTTTTAGAGAGCGAAAGATACAGCTTCTCAGTTCAAATTTCGCTTCATTCCGCGCAAGCCATTAGATTTTTTGTTCCTTTCAGCCGCACACTGATAAAAGGCACAGCGATGTAGTGCTATGACCAAAGTAACCAACAATACCTCCATATATGCCATATCAATCGCATGATAAATGGATGAAGTGCAGCAATTCTTGCATTTGCTTACATTTTACTGACACTTGCTGCTAGTGACAATGTTTACAGAATGGAGTAGTGATACGCCTGATCTGATTGTTGATTTTTAGCTAAAGGGAAGTCCAACAAAAAGGGCTTCATTGGAGATGAATGAAATGATCAAGGTCTTACAAATGGAAGAGAAAATAAACGCAGAAGCTAAAACGCTCTCCGGCGGACAGAGAAGAAAGCTCAGTGTCGGAATTGCGCTCATTTCTGGATCCAAGGTAAACATTCGCAAATACACGCGCAACATTTACTTGTAGCCATCTTTAGACAATTCCCAACACTATGAAGTCAATTGTTGTAATATTTCGCAGTTCGTGATTCTGGATGAGCCGACGTCTGGTATGGACCCAGAGTCACGCCGACAGACATGGGACATTCTACAGAGCCAGAGAAAGGACCGGACGATGATTCTATCGACACACTACATGGACGAAGCCGATCTACTGGGAGACCGCATAGCCATCATGTCCAGCGGAGAGATACAATGCTACGGGACGCCCATGTTCCTCAAAAACAAATACGGTAAGAAATTCCGAACTGGTGTTAGTCATCTGCCCATTGCTGGTAGGCCTATCTTTATCGTCGTTGTTGTCGTTTATGCGATCCACCACCAACATCCGCACCATCCACGACGCCACCGCCACCACCACTACTATGTCAGCATAGCGTTGAATTGCTCGGGCTGTGTTAATTTCGTGAACGAAACTAAACGTGAACGAAAAAGACTATGAAATCGTTTACGAAAACGAATACAAAACGAGAACTAGAAAGAAATTGGTAACTAAAAGTAAATAAAAACGAAAAGAATTGGTGTAGAACGGAATAGAAATGAGAACGATATTGAAATCTTGAATTAAAACTATGAAAAATGCCAGTATCTATTTTGTTAATTTTTTTAGCAGCGACTCAGTGTGACGGCGCGCATGTATAAAATTACTGTCCCACTCGTATCTTTATGACAGAAAAGAAGCGACCTTCTAGCTGATTTGCTCTGTCCCTCCCCGTTCACCACATTTGCAGCCAAGAGCTGCTGAAAAACTGCTGAAAGGCAGCGTTAATTTCGTAAACGAAACGAGAACTAAAATGATTTGATGAATTAAAACTATACTCAAACTAAAATGATTATCAGAAATAAAACTAAAACTAAGACAAAACTGAAATGATTGAACTAGATGAAAGCTCAAATAAAACTGATGTTCTGTACTAAATTATCACTGCTCTGCGGATGATTCTCTAGCGTGTCATTCTTATCAACTAGATCTATTTGGTCAGGTGCCGGTTTTGCTCGTAAGGGGTCCGCTCTATCGAACGTCTATCATGACCTAGTATGAGTTATTGTATATATTTCTCTTTTCACCGTTGTTTCCGATTGTTTCGGACGGTATTCGCAGGTTTAGTTGCGGGGTCTTGTGCGCAACTGATGGACTCGGTAAATTGAAGGATTTCAGGTTACTAACTGGAGAGTATCAATTTCCACTTGGAAAGGCATAGAGACTCGTTGGATTGGTACTGACAGTTCTACCTAGATGACTTTCTTGAACGGATTTTCCAGCTGCGAAAATCTTTCATCCTGGTATCCAGTGGAAGTTGAAAAATGCTCTGCTCTCAGTGTTTAGGACCTCCAAGCATTGTACCTACAACCATCTGCAGATGGGAATTTCTCCGTTGCGGCACTTAGAAAACAGTATAATTATATGCATCTATCTGCAGCGTCTTCTTCCTTCCAGTTGCCATTTCCTTCGCGTTCAGTCATCATTGTCAATATCGTCATTATCATGTTCGCCTATTGATTAATTTGTTTGACATCGCAGAGGTACTAAAAAGGTGATTATAGCAGATATAATTATATACGTTTTATTAGCATATGCATACATAGATACATACATTCTCGTCTTCATCGTTTTGCTACCATTATCAATATCGTCATTATCGAGACCAAAAGTAGCTATAACATCAAAATAATACAGTTATATAATAATATAATTTATTCTGACAACAAATCGGACAGCATAAAATTATAATTAATATTGACTGAAGATATAAAATCAATTAAAACAGAATTATTAGAATTGGAAGCAATCCTATTCACAATCTATTCTTGCTATTACGCTAAGTACTGCCGGTACTTAATAATTACAATGAACGATTTCTGAAGGCGTTGGATATCACCTGACGATTGTGAAGACATCCGCGTGTGATATAACTCGCCTGCGTGGTGCTATAAAGTCTCAAATTCCCACGACTCATATGGTGAGCAATGAGGCTGCGGAGGTTACTTTCGTTCTCCCGAGTAATCAAGCCTCAAAATTCGAGGAACTCTTCGAGACGCTTGAGACAGATCGTATAACCCTCGGAATCGACAGTTTTGGAGTCTCGGTCACGACAATGGAAGAAGTCTTTCTCAGGTCAGTCCTTGCAGGCTATGTATTTCCATATCCACGAGTTGTTCTCATCTGACGTAGCTTTAAGTCATAATGGCGCTATACCAGGGGTTCCCAACCTGGGGTGCGCGCACCCCCAGGGGGTGCGCACCCCAGGTTGTGCGAGATGTCAGTTCAGGGGGTGCGAGAAAGAGGGAAAGTAAATGACATTACCCTAATATTATATTATAAATTGTTGAGCTGTCATAGGATAAGTATGGGTGAGACCGTAAGATTAGATTCATTATTTCCACGTAACATTACAAGCCTCTAAGTCTAAGGCTTTGACTTACAGCCTTAGCTAGCCGACGATTTGTAAGCACAAGTTCCAGTAGTAGGGCGTTAGATATCTCCACTATCGGCGACAATATTAGGTCATCTACGGTAATATAAAATCTGTACGGGTTACCGTTAGACAGCAGTCAAGAAATTATCTCGTTATTAAAATTGTTTTTATTGATGGTTAGCTCAAACCATAGACCCCTTAAATTACAGGACTGTAGGCGCTCAGCCTCGGGACTTGGAACTTGGGTCCATTCTCAATTTACACTTTTATCACAAAAATGAACCAATAGTCCGATTAGCATGAACTCTTTTTTGTTCTATTTGTCTCGACGAGAGCTATATTGGGGAAAATATTGACGCTAAATTCTCAATAATGCAAGGTCATTTTAAGGTCAGAAGAAATGTAATCTAGCAAAATCAGAGAAAAATGGCCAGATCTCAGCCAATAATTCTTAAAATCAACTAATTCTTTCTTGTGTTTCTTCTTCTAGCTAGGGGCTACCTGGGATAAGAAACAAGGCCATTAAATATAGGGCGATCCAAGGTTATTTTAAGGTCAAAAAGGTCAATTTGAGAGGAAAATCAGAGGACATAGCCATAGCTCAGACAAATATTGTTACATTTTAATTATTCTTTTACCAATTTACTCATGCCGATAAGGGCAAGATGAGAGTACCTAAAGGTTAAAATAATACAAGGTCATTTCAAGGTCAGAAGGTCACAATCAAAAGAAAATGACCATATCTCAGACAAATGTTGTTTTATTTGATTGATTCTGTGTAATAGTCATTGTTCCTTGATGTTGACCTCTTTACCTTGAAATAACCTTTAAGTAACCAAAGGTCGTTTCACGGTCAAAATGTAAAAATAAATGGAGAATTGCCATAATACCGAATCACCCAAATTAAACAATATTCTGTGTAATGATCATTGTTCCTTGATTTTGACCTTTGATCTTCAAATGACCTTGGGTTCACCCAAGGTTATTTCAAGGTAAAGAGGTCAACATCAAGGAACAATGACTATTACACAGAATCAATCAAATAAAACAACATTTAGCTGAGATATGGTCATTTTCTTTTGATTTTGACCTTCTGACCTTGAAATGACCGTGAATTATTTTAACCTTTAGGTACTGTCGTCTTTCCCTTATCGGCATGAGCAAATTGGTAAAAGAATAATTAAAATGTAACAATATTTGTCTGAGCTATGGCTATTTCCTCTGATTTTCCTCTCAAATTGACCTTTTTGACCTTAAAATAACCTTGGATCGCCTTACATTTAATAGCCTTGTTTCTTATCCCAGGTAACCTTTATCTAGAAAAGAAACACAAGAAATAATTAGCTGATTTTAATAATTATTGGCTGAGATCTAGCCATTTTCTCTGATTTTTGCTAGATTACATTTTTACTGACCTTGAAATGACCTCGAATTATTGAGAATTTAGCGTCAATATTTTCCCCAATATAGCTCTCGTCGAGATAAATAGAACAAAAAGAGTTCATGCAAATCGGACTATTGGTTCATTTTGTGATAAAAAGTGTAAATTGAGAATGGACCCAAGTTCCAAGTCCCGAGCATGAGCGCCTACAGTCCTGTAATTTAAGTAGTCTATGGCTCAAACTCACGTCAGTATAATAATATAATAATTACAATTTGATATTCTTATTGAGCAGTATCGTAGTTCAGCCGGCGTCTTGCAGTGTTACCGCATTATTTTGTAGGTCATCTCTTTGGGTCTGAGCACTAAGTAATTTTCACCATTTCATTGAAACATTCGTAATGAAAATTTTTCAAATAGTACTTTAATAGAGCAATAAAATAGGTAAATAAGGTCATATTTTTCTCTATGCGTGTATGGCTATAGTGTATTCCACTGTGTGGCATTGTGTGCGGTTCAATCCGTGGTTCAAAAAGTAACAATTTCATGAATGCGTCTTCAAATGCGATATTACTTTTGTAGGGGGTGCGAACATTGGTAAAACATTTCCAAGGGGTGCGGGCCATAGAAAAGGTTGGGAACCCCTGCGCTATACGATTGTCGTGTTGCTTTTCGTTAGTAACTAACAAAATATCGTAACCTTACTGGAACAGCATAGCAGTTCATGGCATAACAGAGAAAGCATAACGACTTTATTTAATTATGACCAGGCCAGATAAGACTCAGACATTTCTTGGACCTTTCCGAAAACTGTATTGTAATAATTTAAAGTTTTGCTGTCATTTTTGAAATTTTAAAATGTCTATTAATTTTGTTGAGCAACAGACTTGACGTTGTGAAATTTTCCAGTTGTCTTTTCTGAAGGCATATTACAAGAAACTGCAGGGATTTGCCGAGGTACAGCATCGAGACTTGTTTAACTGATCCTCGGCTAATTGTTAATGATTATTCCCTTGTGTATACATAATTCTGTGTGTAGTTAGTATTGTGTACTCCCATCAGAATGAATCATTTCATTTCCGGTGATCGCCGCTCATATATTTACTGGATCATTTACTGTGAAATACGTAATACGAAATACGACCACTGCGTAAAAGTCTAGAACGTCAACAGAACAGATCTAGCTTGAAGATGAATTCTGCAAGATTATTCACTAGGCTACTTGAAAGAAATATAAGGCAAGGCACGCAGATATGTGAGAATGTGGGTTTTCCGTATGTTGCCACTGCCCGCATGACACGATCTTTCAGTGTGCGATAGCGCTTAATGCTCAGTTGTTCAAAGCCAGTTACACCCTAGAGCAGGCATGGGCAACTTCTTTTAACAGAGGATCACCCTTAGATTTTAAGGGCAGTTCAGGGGTCGTATGCCAATCTCGGGCTAATTTTTGCAGATTTGTTGCCCCAGATGAAACAATATTAATTTTATTCAAACTAAGTATTGTAGAATAACCGCTAAAGTAGGGCCTACATGAAGATGAATTTTTATGATGAAAACCTAATTATCATAGGCCAATACCTACAGTAGGCTACTGTAGGCCTACATGCTTAAAGTTTATTCCGTTCAAAAAATTCATAAAACGAATTAAAGGCTTCTAAGTACCAGGTACAATGCTACTATAAAAGACATGTCAAAGGTCCCCGGGGCCGGACTCGAGCCGCGGGCCGTATGTTGCCCACCTCTGCCCTAGAGGAAGGTAACCGTTTGCTTAATGCAATCGCTCTGGACAGGAATTTCCACATTGCCGGGTGACTGCATTATTATAGCGACTGAACGTTACGTTCTTTGAAGTGAGCTGATGCCTGCAAATAATTATCCTAATAAGTTTCCTGGTTGGCACTGATTGTCTAAAAACGATTATTGTCTTAATAAGTTAGCTTATTTTGCGTTCGGTCATTGTCTTAAAACTAAGAATGCCAACTCATGACTACAACCAATTATGTTGGTTTATTAGCAGCATATGACCGATAGTCTAATGGCCAATCGTCCTAGTCGGACCTAGAACCATCACGATAAAGTTAGAAAAGTTCAATATTATAATTATACTCTTTGCCACAAACGTTAAGAACACTGTCATACTTCCAGACAAGAATCAACTAAAAAATTCGTTTACGCGATTTAATGTAGTCTATGAACGAGGTCCATAAAACCATGATAGTATTTACGTAGTGGATCCATTCACGCCCCGGACGTTCGCGGAACCAAGGCACTACACTCACACCCGCCAGGATATTGGCTAAGACATCTCACGTGAACTTGCTCACTTCCCTTGAGATTTTGAAATGGAGGACATCTTGAGGGCCGGTAATGGCCAGGTTAGGCGTCGTGATGGTCGGCTAATGTCAGGCTTAGGGTTTGTATCATCATTAGAAAACATGGTGAACAATATTCCACCGCATTCATTAGAGGTTATCGGTCTGCTCCTTTCACGTGCACAAAACCATGTTAGATGGAATAGATCAGGGGTAGGGGGGTCCAAAAACATAAAAGTCGAGCTAGAGGCCAAGACACCCCCTACATTTTTTACACTTGTCATTTGTATGATTCTGGCAAAATTTCAGCTCCTACTTCAACTGGACAATGGTGCTCAATGACAAAAACGTACACCATTGTAATCGTTGTGTTAAAGCAAAATAAATGTGTTACAAATTGTGATCATATTGGTAACTTACTTATGGAACTATGCAGTTAGGTTCTCTTACTAACTGTCTTTTCATATTTATTACTCAAATCACAGTTCTTATTACAGATCTTGCTATCCACTTGCTATCCGTAATTTCTGGTTGACTTCCTTTTCAATAACAGATATTTTGTTGAAATTTATTTTCATTGATATTATTTTGTTTATGCAACACGCAATTTCAGAATTCATATCTTTGATTGCATTTCAACTGCATTCTGCAGCATTTAATACATTGATAAATACATACAAACATATGCATGCGTAGTACATACATACATACATACTTACATACATTCATACATACATACATACATACATACATACATAGAAAGCTAAAAATGAACATGCTGATACCGTTATAGGCTAATCTTTACCAGATTGTTAACTGGGTAGGTAAAATGCTTTCTGAGATTTTTAAATCAACGACTAGATCGCCTGCCAGTGCTGGTTTCTGGAGGTGACAAGGATAGCCTGCTGGGAATTATAAAGTTGTCCTTTTTAAGAGGACTTAATGAAGCCAAGGCTATTAATGATCTCCTGGAAGCATTGAAGTTGACTAAAAAACCTCAAGTCATGAGCTTTGACAGCACTTCTGTGAATACTGGTCGCTTGAATGTAGCATGTGTTCTTCTGGAAAATATGATTGGTCGAGAGCTCCTGTAATTAGCTTGCTGTCACCATATCATGGAAGCGATCTTAGCCGGTTTTTTTTTTGCGTTTAAGTTACCTACACATAGCCTACCAATATTCAAGAGTTTTAAGGCTGCTTTGGAAATGTGGAATATGACAAAATGCAGAGACTGGAGCCAATTGCTGAAACAGAAAATTTCCATGAATCTACCATCACCTTCCTCAACAATATGGCGGGAAGGAAATGGCAGAAGATGAAGATTGTGAAGAATGTCCAATGAGTCCAGTGAACGGATTGTGAGAGGCATGGCAAACAGACTTCATGAAGGAGCAAGCCTCAGAGATTTTGCTACAAAGAGCAAAGCTACTCAAGTCCCTAAAGTAGATGAGGAAAGTTGTGGCCTCAACAACTTGCAGTTCCTCCTGCAACTTTTTGAGGCTAACAGAACGGCTGATCCCACTGATACTACGATGAATTCTTCTTTAGATGCAGTGCTGAAGATATGAAGTTCTGCGACACATACTTCTTGGGACATCATTTGAGAATTGTTGATTGTTTATGTTTCCTTGCAGCAAATAATATTGCTAACATGACATAACTACTGCGTTGGTGTAGGCCTACATTGGTAAATTAATAATCTTATCATAATTTAAGATTTCAAGACGTTATGCGTATTTTCTTACCTATCGCACTGTTAGTTCTATATGGTAAAAAGGAAGGGTCTGTGAGCACCGTCTTCCAGTTGGAGTTGGAAGCTGAAATTTTGCCAGAATGATACGAGTAACAGGTGTAAAAAACTGAGGGGATGTCTTGAACTCTAGCTCGAACTTCATTTTTACCATGTGACCATGGACCACTCTAATCAGGGGTCTCCAAAGTTTTCCAGCAGGGGGGCCACATTGCTGACTTTCCACGGGCCAAAACTCCGAAGAAAAAACCGCGAATGAATAACTTTAAACAGACTATTTATTCCTGAGGTCTGATGCAGTGCAGAATTTTAATGCAGATATCAATAACAATTAAGATGGTTTCTCGTTAGTCCTGATTAGT
Organism: Aporrectodea caliginosa; assembly: GCA_020284085.1. Classification (NCBI taxonomy): domain Eukaryota; kingdom Metazoa; phylum Annelida; class Clitellata; order Crassiclitellata; family Lumbricidae; genus Aporrectodea; species Aporrectodea caliginosa. The sequence continues at coordinate 660,814 of JACEVL010000191.1, forward strand.
GTGCAAATAGCGACATGGCTTTGGCAATATGCATGTCAGAGTACAGCGGCGTTAAAATTTTCAATTTTCCCAATTTAGTTTTTTTTAAGGAGAGTTCTGCGGGCCAGATTAAAGGCCTTAGCGGGCCGGATGTGGCCGGCGGGCCGTACTTTGGAGATCCCTGGAATAGATGCATTGACCAATTGTGTGTCCCGTGTATATTCTCACGTCGGGCGTGACAATATCCACGACCTAGTATTTAATGCCTTTAACAGTTCCAATATATAGACCCCTACATGCTTAATTTTTTCTGAATACATTATTCCAACGCACATTCATCTGACGCCGTTATCACGCTGTCAGTGATAGTAGGTTCCGGTACTGCAATTTTAGGGAAGTGAATCGTGTTGGTTATTTGAACACAGAGTAAAGGATTCGTCTACTATGGAAGCTGGAGCAAGGATGAGCATGGCGGTTGATGGAGAAAAACAAGGAAACACTTCTCGTTAAGTTCTTTCTTTTTGTATGCCTTTATTTATGGCCCGTCAGGCATCAAAAAGCATTAGCTAATAGCTAATTAATTAGCTAATCGGCCTTTAGACTAGAACAACGAGTCCTATAGGTTGGTGCTAATTAACTAATGAATTTGTCATGAATCCTTCGAAGTTCATACACACATGTATACGAACATACGTAGATAGAAAACACACATCTAGTACATATCTACCAAATCATCTAACCCATTCATACATGTTCACATACATACGTACCTAACTGCATACCTACCTACCTCATCTTTTTCACTTAGGCCTACTTATCTTTCTCAAATTGCTTATCTACCACAGGCTTCCTCTCTCGTGGTGGACTGATCTTCCGAATGCATATCATCTTTTTGAGCGCCATCGTTTACTCAATCAAGAATCAATCATTTTTTATTGCAACCAGACATCAGTTAAACGTTGGTTATATTACAAACGGACGTTGACAAAGGGGAGGGCCAGAAGAGATTTAATCCCGCTAATAGAAACACCCTCTACATGTATGTTGAGGCTAGCGGAGCCATTGGGAAGCACGACAGCTCCTCTGTTTCAGCTTCAAGTTCCTCTCAATATTCGTATTTGTATCTGACTAAATAACAGTAAATGTTAGCCTCAGTCCTTAGATAAAACCTGGTCTAGTATCGTTTTTTCTCTAGCTTAAATATAATGTAATCGTAGTCGACAACTCTATATGTGTATAGTGACCGGTGTTAATGCGCATCATCGGTTTTTAGGACATCGCCGTGAAATCAATGCTGGTTGGTTGCACGTATTTGTAATACGCTTATTATAATTGTTTAAGATATAGAATTTCACTTGAAATTGTCAACTAAGTTATTCCACGATCATTCAAGTTTTAGCCATAGTCTGAACTGTAGTAATTGACCAGCGTTTCAAGATAGTTCAGTGCCAAATAATTAACACCTTTGCAAGTCTGTGGACAGAAACACTAATTTTAAGTTTATTAAACCAAGGTAATATTTTACCCTTTGATGTCTCAAAATCATAAGGGACATTCCTAGAAAGAGTGGCGTCAAATAACTTATGACGGGGAACAATCGGTTGGTGAGCTTGAAAAGTATAATACTGAAAGGATAATTATTCGCCCAATCGTAATATTTTAGCGCCATTTGAAGCAGTACCGTTAATATCTAATCTCATCGCTTCCAGACTCTTAACATACGTAGGCCTAGGTGTTGGCCAAGTCAATCAGTTTAGGATTTACTGCGTGTCAAAACTACATTTCCTATACTAAGGCCGTCAATGCCAGCTACATTGACTTTCGGCCTGTGATAAATTACACATGCATCTCTATACATCACAATGTCATAGCAGGTTATGACTTTGCATTTGTTGCCGTACGGTTGACATGTTCGCATTGTAGTAGAAGATTTTATAATGAATTTCAGACGCTGCTGTGCTATATCTGGAGGAGACCGGTTGGAAACGCCAGAATCTCCAGCTACGTGCCATGCTCTACAAACGATTAATTCATTCCATGCGAAACTATGCACTTACATTGGGCCAGATTCTGATTCCAGTCTTTTTCACAGTACTCGCTTGCCTCAACCTTTTGGACCCAACAAGAGACAATTCTGATTTTAAAGATCTAACCCTTGACTTAACCCACTTCAGTAATCCAATCACTCCATACGACGTACAACCTCTTCAATCCGCGAACGCCCAGAAACTGGCATCTTGCTATAAAACCAGTGTTTCAAAGCAGAGTAAACCTGTCTTCATCAACTCCTCAATGGATGACTACCTGATAGGGATCGGCAAAAATCACAAAGGCCAATACAATCTGAATTACCAGATCGGTGCTATTGTAAAAGAAGAGCCAGACGGGAAAATGAACATTACCGGACTTTTTACTAACGAAGCCTACCACACGATCGCCATTTCATTATCGTACTTGGGAAATACTCTGATGCAGTGCTATGGCAACAAGGATTACCAGATCAAAACCATCAACCACCCACTTCCCAGGAACACCTCGGAGCAGGTCATGGAAACCGGCTTTGTTGGAGAATTTAAGGGATTAGGTTTCGCCTTCCTCGTGTCTTTCGGTTTGGCCATCCTCTTTGCCACTTTCCTCGTCTTTCTGATGAAAGAACGAAATTCAGGAGCCAAGCACAGCCAACTCGTGAGCGGAGTAGGACTGCGTAATTTCTGGTTGACAACATTTCTTTGGGATTACGTCAACTACCTCGTTCCGTGTATTTTGATCATCGTCGTCATCCTTTGCTTTCAGTCCGATGGTTACTGGCAGAATTCTTGGTGGGTATACGGTGTGTATAGATACGACCCTTTAAATATCATGAATTTTACTCACACTGCGAGTAGGCTATAGAAGGAAAGAGAATAAAACTAGATAAAGGATGGACGTGGATGAGGCGGAAGAAAAGAAAATGAACAGGAAGAAGAACGAGAATAAGAAATTGAAAGATGCCGTTACCCAATTGATGTGATACCCTTTTGTTTTGGCAATAAATCTGCCAGTTCTAAAAATAGTTCAATTAAACTTGAAATTTCGTAAGAGGTATAAATTAGCAATGTGCTTCGAAAATTGCATCAAGTTCTATCAACAGGATCCAAAGTTATGCAGATTCAAATTTGGACAAACAAAATTCGAACATTCCAGCATATAAAGATTTTTTTAAATTTTGTTTTAAACTTTACAATTTGGCAAAAACATGAAGACATCAGCATTTAGAATTAATTTGAGTCAAATGTTGTTCTTGAAATCTAATGTTCAAAATACCCGCCATTAGCTCGAGTACGTGATCATCAATTCCTTGATCAAACGATTCCATTCCTCCACAGCTCACTGTTTGAGATGGTCAACGTCGCGTATGCGGGTTTGACAGCACCTTCTTGAAGGACACTCAATATACTGTAGCCGAGCGGTTTTAGGTCAGAGCTACTGGGGCTTGTTTCTTTTTTAAATTTTCAGCTGCGGGTCTTTGTGAAGTTCTCAAGTGTCTCGGGATACTTGATGAATTGTTCTGTGGGTGTCAGGTCGGTCTTCTTGGCTCATTACGTTTTAACAAAGTCAACATTTTCCATAGTACGAGCTGTGTGTGGTCTATTACCACCGTATACCGTTTTTCTGCTAATCCGGTAGCATACAATTTTTGCAATCAGTCGGTCGACTCAAGGCTGCTATTCTGTTGTGAAATAACCAAACACTTTTTGCTTTGTAATGTTTTTCTTGTCTTCAAATTTTAATCAAACTTAAATCAACTTTACTGAAAGCCATTTTCTGTTATTATCGCCTGCTAAACGGAAATGAAGTTATTATGACAACATATTTTCTTTAGGAAGTAGGGTATGCAATTTGCCAAAAAATATTTTAAATTGTTTCCATGTTGGAAAGTTCAAATTTTGTTTGCGAAAGTTTGAATGTGCATAACTTTGGATCCTGTCGATAGAATTTGTTGCAATTTTCTGAAAACATTGCTAGTTTATCTCTCATTCAATCTGTAACGTTTTATTGAATTATGTGTAAAATTCACAGATTTCTTGCCGGAACAAAAAGAGTATTATTTCCGTTGGGAAACAGTTGTAGGTGAAGGACAAAAAGGAACTCATGAAGAAGAATGAGAAGAAATTGGAACAGAAGAGGAAGAATGACGAAAGGAAGAAACACAAGAAGAGGAGTCGAGGAGAAGGAGAAGGATAAGTAACTAGGGAGAAGGGGTTAAATAAAGATACGGAGGAGTATATGAAGAAAGATGAGAATGAGAAAAGAATGAGTAATATCGATAAGAAGAAGACGAAAGCGAAGAAGAAGAAGAAAAAGAAGAAGAAGAAGAAGAAGGAGAAGAGGAGGAAGAGGACGAGGACGACGAGGAGTAGGAGGAAGAGGATTAAGAAAAAGAAAAGGAAAAGAGGAGGAGGAAGAAGAAGAAGAAGAAAAAGAAAAGAGGAGGATGAGGAATAGGAAGAAGAAAAATTTGCGAAAGTGATCTACTGATCTTAATCGTTAATATGATGGAAGCTAAAGGATGAAGAAAATGTGAGGGATGAAGAAGATCAAGAATAACAATTTGCACAAATGCGGAAAGAAAGATAAGGCGACGCATGGAGGAAATTAGTGAGTCTACAGGTAGTATAGATATCTTGACTTACATTTCTCTAATAGTAAGTATTTGTAACTGCTACTTCTAATTTGATGGACGAGACTACGAAATGTTTTCGTGTAATTTGTGAATACCGTCAACTGTTTTTTACGCAGGTGTATATTATTTCCAGGGTAATCTTTATTGGTTTAATGCTGTTCGGGTTTTCCATGTTGCCCTTTACCTACGTGATGTCTTTCCTTTTCGGAGAAGCGTCATCCGGATGTGTTTGGCTTTCCGTCATTTGCATCATTACAGGTAAGAAGTCACAGCTAGACCATTACGTCTATTTGTAAATCCTTTAGCCAATCTTTCCTAGATGAATCCCACCGATATTCTTATTTTAAATATAGCTTATTATGCGTAGAAATGATTTACTTTAAATGAAATATTCTGTAATGTATAATCAATAAGCAATGCATGTATTTCGAAGCAATAAGCGATTGACATGCTTTGAAAATATTTCTTTCGTAAAGAAATCGCAGTAATTAAAATTAAAAAAATTCTCTAAGAATCACAGTGGGTTGCACTGTTGCAGATCCATAACACATTTGAAGCATTATACCACATTGTTTTAAACTGACGCCCACATTGGTATTTTAACGACGGTTATGCAGCTGAAAAGACGACTGCAGAGGTTTAACTGCAACAGTTTATCATAGTATCACAAAATCTGTGTAGAGGCTACAGTCTGCTTCTGGTTTCTTTGAAGGAACATTTACGAGCTTCATTATGTTCATACTAAAACTTGCACAGTTAAGTGTTTTTCCAACCGTGGAATGGATATTCCTCGTCTTCTTTCCCACATACTGCTTCAGTGCAGTTCTTCAGAACATCAACAGCAACTACAACAAACATAAAGACTGCAGCCGAATGGCCCAAGGAGTAAAACTTGACGATTTCTGCGCATCATTGAAACGACGTGGTCAATCTAATGCTTGTTGTCCAGGTAAAAGATGTTTGTGTGAAATATTTAATTAAAAACCGCTATAATTATCTCGTTTGTATACGGGTTGCACTTGTTTATTAGCCTATTTGCAATGAGCTATAATATTCAACGGTAGGTCGATGTGAGATGCTAGCACGTGTGTATGCAAGTCCATGTGTACGTTTGCATGAATATTCTGCCTGTGTCGCGGCGGATTTATGCCTCATTGCTGCTCTCGTTTCTCTTTTCGTTTTTGGCTGTGCTCCGTTTTACTTGCGCGATCTTTGCCGCCCAATGTCCAACGTTGCAGGGCGTCCGATGCTTCGCTCTGCGACGACGAGGGGTGTGTCCCTAGTTCCACAGGCTCACTGGGCTATTATAGCAACGCCTTGCTTTTTCGGTTGTGGGCCCTTCCATATGGAATGACGTCCCGCTTGTGCACCGTTCTTTACTTTCGATCCACTGCAGTCGTGGCTGGACAGAGAGCGCTCCTAAGTAGGTTCTGATGGTGGCATCATGGTGCGCTATATGACTGATAATAATAATAATAATAATAATAATAATAATAATAATAATAATAATAATAATAATAATAATAATAATAATAATAATAATAATAATAGTGACAATTTATGTAGCGCCGTAACACAGTTACAAGGGTGCCTCACAGTCAACTAACAGCAGGGTAGACCTTAGCAAAGAAATATGTCGGAGTCCGGATTTGTAGGAGTCAATTGTGTTAGCCGCTCGCTGGGCAGGAGGAACACCGTTCCAGCATCTGGGGCGGGTGTCGCGTGACAGAGTTTCCCCTTAAAAGTCTCCCGCCGGAGACTCTATTTCGAAACAGATTCTCCCCGGCGGATCTGTTTCAGAATAAAGTCGCCCCCCCGGAGAATATATTCTGAAACAAAGTCTCCGGAGGGGAGAGTATATTTCTTCCCCTTTGAAATAAAGTCTCCCCCTGGGAGACTTGATTTCAACGCGAGATAGGTTACAGTCACATCAGATTTATGACGTTTCTCATCTTTAGAATCTGCTGGATACTGTTTTTCGTAATTTAATAAAATAATGAAAATAATTTTGAACTGTTTCACAAAGGAGTACTTATTTATAATGCAACATGCAGCAAATATGATAAACGTGTAGTTTAGCGTAGTGAATTATTCGCCCATTGTAGCATTATTAGTTTTTATCAATTCAGGTTCTATTTATTTAAGAATTCGTTTAATAAATCCAGCTTCTATTTAAGCCGGATTTTTTTGCATCTACAGGGTGGGCCAGCATTAATGCACCTACTTTGCATGCATATAACTCCGCCAAATTTTGTACGTTATTTATACTTAATGCGTGAAATTAAAGATATTTCATTCTAGTATTAAGATTCAAACACATTTTTTATTGTAGCTTTAGCCTATGTAGATCGTGACATAACAACAGTCATCGTTTTTGCAGTAACTAGCAAATAAAAAAATTCATGACAACTTTTACAGTAACTGCACACAAAAATTAAGCCATATAGCCAGAAATTTGTACTACACAGCAAAACTAATTATTAATTAGGAGATAGGCTGTTGCAGTCTTTTCTAATCAATTAATATTCAATATGTCTACCACGTGCTGCAACAGGGACACACGAGAGATGTCAGCTGGTGTGCGCGCTATGCGTACCGATTCGCGTGGTTTACGACGCGTGGTTTACGACGCGAAGTTCCTGCTTCATCAATTTTCCATATCAGACGATTCAACGCATTTTTATTTGATCCTCGGTTAGGAAACTCTTTAATCATTTTAAACGCATCAAATCCCTTATCAGTTCGCATCATTCGGATCAAAACTTGATCATCGTCTGTCAACGGCGCCATATTTCATCACTAATGACAAAAAATATGGTAGCTAGCGCTGTTCCGAAGATTTCCCTATAATTTAACCTAGTACCAGTTCGACTTTTTCAAGGCCAATACTAGAGTGAAATATCTTTAATTTCACGCATCAAGCATAAATAACTGACAAAAATTGGCGGAGTTATATGCATGCAAAATCGGTGCATTTATGCTGGCCCACCCTGTATATAACTTCCATTTAAGCAAGGTTCTTTTCACCAATCCCACTTCTGTGAGCAAAAATTCTATTCGTCAATCCAACTTGTATTCGACCAACGCTGAAATGAAACCTTTGCAATGGCGAAAAATTTTAAAATTAATATCGGCCTTGTTTGTTTCGTGTTCCACCTCGAGAAACATTGTCATTTGCCAAATTAGATGAAAATCGGAATAGATTTAGAACTCGAGGTGGAACACGAAAACAACAAGGCCGATATTATTTTTGAAATTTCATATTTTAAGACGCCCCTAATATATATATATATATATATATATATTAGGTGGCCCTTAGAAATGAAAGTTCAAAATAATCTTGTGGCAGCCTTCCAATCTATTTTAATTATGACGAAAACACTACGTGCAAAATATCTTTGCAATTGGTCAATATTTAGGGGTGGCCCTGGAGCTCTTAAGTTTGAATAATACGCGAATAAACTTCCAGCAGCGCAAGAAACGATCACAGGAGGAGCACGCAGCCTGTACAAGCCTGGCAGGTAATTCAGGATACTGATTCATCATCAAGTGATACAGAATTAAGTGATGAAAGTGATGGAACTGATGCTGAATGTAAAGGAAAAACCTGTGATACTAACACTAGTGACAATGAAGCATCAGTAGTAAAGGATATACGGAAATGAGAGCCAATTGGCGGCGATGGGTACGAATAAAGGGTCAAAGGTCAAATGACGTCATCCAAACCTATTGCGGGTATGAGAGCCAGGTCAAAGGTCAAACGAGCGCCTCGGGCAAAAACAGATGGCCATTAAAGCAGGGCAAAGGTCATTTTAAGGGGGCGCTCTTCATTTGGGCCCCTCCACCTTCCAAGGATACCATTATTTTTGGCAGGACGTCTGTGCACTCAACCAATTGTACGCATGCCACAAATCTCCATTCAACAGTGCACAATGTTTATATTTATCGCAATTTGGCTGCTTGGCATAAGACGACCGTCGTTACTAAACTAGCAAATCAACCAAAAAGATTCATCTTTAATTAAACTTTATTGAAACAGAGCTCGACTTCACTACATTAAACGGTTACACACAAAAATTATGAAGCACTATGTGTGACTCCTTCTCCATTTCCAAAATGTAGAGGAATGAACTTGTTCATCTCTTTATGCGCAATACAACTTAGCCCTCCACTGGAAAAGCTTAACATTTGTGCGTAGCACATTTTGTAAATATTCATGAGCTACACGAGCGATTACACAAACTTAAAATGGCCACAGGTTATAGGATTAGTTTTCTCCTAGTGAAGAGGCGGCCGAACATATAGACATCTAAGCTTTGGAGTGTTATACTCAAACTATGTGTATGAGTGTGTTTGTGTTTGTGTGTGTTTGGGTGCTTGTATGCTTGTGTGTTTGTGTGTTGGTGTGCTTGGATGAGTGTTTGGGTGTTTGTGGGTTGGTGTGCTCGTATGGGCTTGTGTACTTGTATGTTTGCGTGTTTGGGTATTTGTGTGTTGGCGTGCTTGGATGTGTGTTTGGTGTGCGTGTGTATGAGTGTGTTTGTTTGTTTGACTGTGTGTGTGTTTGCGTCTTTGTGTGTATGAGTGTTTGTGTGTTTGTGTGGTGGCGTGTTTGTGTGTGTTGCGCGTTTGGGTGTTTGTGTGTTGGTGTGCTTGTGTGTTGGTGTGTTGGTGTGCTTGGATGAGTGTTTGGGTGTTTGTGGGTTGGTGTGCTTGTATGGACTTGTGTACTTGTATGTTTGCGTGTTTGGGTATTTGTGTGTTGGCGTGCTTGGATGTGTGTTTGTGTGTGTGTGTGTGTGTGTGTGTGTGTGTGTGGGTATGAGAGTGTTTGTTTGTTTGAGTGTTTGTGTGTTTTGCATTTTTGAGAGTATGAGTGTGTTTGTGTGTTTGACTCTTTGTCTCTTTAGCTGGTTGTGTGTAAGAGAGTGTTTGTGTGTTTAGCATTTTGTGAGTATGAGTGTGTTTGTGTGTTTGGGTGTTTGTGCCTTTAGCTGTTTGTGTGTTTGGTGTGTGTGTGTGTGTGTGTGTGGGTATGAGAGTGTTTGTTTGTTTGAGTGTTTGTGTGTTTTGCATTTTGAGAGTATGAGAGTGTTTGTGTGTTTGGCTCTTTGTCTCTTTAGCTGGTTGTGTGTAAGAGAGTGTTTGTGTGCTTAGCATTTTGTGAGTATGAGTGTGTTTGTGTGTTTGGCTCTTTGTGTCTTTAGCTGTTTGTGTGTAAGAATGTGTTTGCGTGTTTAGCATTTTGTGAGTATGAGTGTGTTTGTGTGTTTGGCTGTTTGTGCGCTTAGCTGTTTGTGTGTTTGTGTGTTTGTGTGTGTTTGTGTGTATGAGTGTTTGTGTTTATGTGGTGGTGTGCTTGGATGTTTGTTTGCGTGTGTGTGTGTTTGTGTGTTTGTGTGTGTGTGTGTTTGGGTGTGTGTGGTGGTGTGACTTGGATGCGTGTTTGGGTGTGTGTGTATGAGAGTGTTTGTGTGTTTGCGTGTTTGTTTGTGTTTGCGTGTTTGTGTGTTTGAGTGTTTGTGTTTTTGGGTCATTGTGTGTTTGTGTGTTTGTGTGTTTGTGTGCTTGGATGTGTGTTTAGGGGTTTGTGTGTGTTGGTGTGCTTGTGTGCTTGAATGTGTGTTTGTGTTTGTGTGTTGGTGTGCTTGGATGTGTGGTGGTGTGCTTGGATGTGTGCTTGGGTGTGTGTGTATGAGTGTGTTTGTGTGTTTGCGTGTTTGTGTGTTTGCGTGTTTGTGTGTTTGCGTGTTTGTGTGTTTGAGTGTTTGTGTTTTTGGATCATTGTGTGTTTGCGCGCTTGGGTGTTTGTGTGTTGGTGTACTTGTGAGTTGGTGTGCTTGGATGTGTGTTTAGGTGTTTGTGTGTGTTGGTTTGCTTGTGTGTTGGTGTGTTGGTGTGCTTGGATGAGTGTTTAGGTGTTTGTGTGTTGGTGTGCTTGGATGTGTGTTTGCCTATGTGTGTCTATGTATGAGTGTGTTTGCGTATGTGTGTATGAGTGTGTTTGGGTCTTTGTGTGTTTGCATGTTTGCATGTGTGTATGTATTTTGCATCAGCCGAGTACAAGGGTGTGTCTTATTCCAAGATACTAAGAGTTAGCGTTAGCATAGCCACTGCAGGAGTGAATAAGAGCCAACGCAAGGAGGGTTCAGTCGCTCTTGGTAAGCATTTGAAATTCGTGAAAATCGTCAATTATAAAACACACATCAACGTTCACTGCTTATTTTCATGTGAATTTAGTTTTTTCTATAGCTCAAAACCTACTTTTATACTGTCGGTACGCATATTATTGACATATTCTAGAGCAAACATGCCAATTGTATGTGTATATAGTTTAGAATGAGTGCGTTTACATGACACAATTATCAGTTTCTACACGACTTGTAGAGTTAAGTTGGGTAGTTTCTTAGCGAACCTAAAGCGACAAATTTTGTGCGAGGGGCGCAGAGGCTGTGTGGCAACGAGGCTGAGAGAGAGAGAGTCATACTCTCTGTAATTGTCAATTTTAATCAGCCCAATAAGACATGAATCATTATTTTCGCTTGGCGAGAAGAGCATTAACCAGTTTTTGGAGAGAGAGACAAGCAAATCTCATACAGTTGATTAATTTTTGTAGAGTCTGCGTTGTGTTCATGAATGAGTGAAGTGGCATCACTTGTTTCGAGGGAAACTCTTAAACTTCGATTCGGAAGGTGGCACTTTAGATGTTATCGCTAATATTTTAAGGTGTAAGAGCTTGTTACAATCTGTGAAAAATGTAGAACACGAAAACGTTGTGAAATTTGTAAGTTTGGTTGATAGTACAAGACATTGTCTTATTTTCTGTCACTTGACAAGCAGCCATATCACGTGCGATGAGTTGAAAGCAAGAGAGGGAGGGGAGGGGCGGGGTTTTTCCCATAGCCTGCCCGCCAGCCTACCCTATACGCTATAGCCCAATGTTAAGAAAACCCAAAGTCACTTCGCCACTTTGACACACGCATTTCATAAAATTCTTAAAACCACCCATTTGCTGTTTGTTTTGTAGAAGACAGAATCGAAGCACTGAAATGCATGCCGCCTCAAACATGAGCATAAGCTGGTAATATTTTCAAATTATACATTTGTGGTGTAATGTATTTTAACTGTATGCCAACTCGAATGTTGACCTATTGTAGTAAACATTGCAAAACCTAAACTCTCAATCTGTTACACTTTAAATGTGAAAACTTGGGACTTGCATCATTTGTCAGCTTCTCTACTCCAGAACATAAAAACGGGTAGCTTACATCCTTTGGGTGTGCTTCTCAACTCATAAAAAACCAAAAATGCTCACTATGCTTGTGTTTCTGCTCGTGCTACAGTGGTTGACTTTAATGAAACACAACGCTGCTGCTGCTGCTGCTCCTGCGACCGAAGCGGTTAACAGAGTGGCATTGTCATTGTTTAAACATTCAATTCACAGAGTCCACTCATGAGTTTGATTGCAATGTCCATCCCACACATGCCATGTAGGCATTTGATCACTCGTTCAACCTATATGCCCCGCGGTGGTGCACATTGAACCACACACGCCTGTAGCCTCAGCTACAGAAGTTGCTATGAACGCGATGAAATTACACAGACATCGAGTCTTTGCATAAACGTTCATTTCATTGAGTACAGACGAGTGTTTGAGTGCACTGTCCATTCCACATGTGGCATGTAAGCCTTTGGGCGCTCGTTCTGCTTATACTATGTGCTCTAATGTACATTGAACATCAGCGAAGACAATGGAGTGTAAAATAGACCTGTCTCATGTACACTAAAATACAATATGTAAATACGATGAAGCGAATTTTTGATAAAGATTAATGTTTCACATTTAAAGTGTAACAGATTTAAGTTTACCCTGGGTGAAAAACCTTCGATTGAGATTATTCTCAGAACTGAGACATCGACGTTGGTGTAAAGATGCAATGACCATGATATTTCCATTGATTAAATTCAATGTATGGTGGGCTGGCGGCGTCACGCAGCGGCCACAGCTGCTACGCCTACCGCTAATGAATCACACATATTTCAGGCAATTGCCATGCATAGAGAAATCCTAACAAAATCCTTTTGAGAACGCTCGCAAGTCGACAAAATTTTCTTCCTGAGAGTTTAGGTTTTGCAATGTTTGCTACAATAGGTCAACATTCGAGTTGGCATACAGTTAAAATACATTACACCACAAATGTATAATTTGAAAATATTACCAGCTTATGCTCATGTTTGAGGCGGCATGCATTTCCGTGCTTCGATTCTGTCTTCTACAAAACAAACAGCAAATGGGTGGTTTTAAGAATTTTATGAAATGCGTGTGTCAAAGTGGCGAAGTGACTTTGGGTTTTCTTAACATTGGGCTATAGCGTATAGGGTAGGCTGGCGGGCAGGCTATGGGAAAAACCCCGCCCCTCCCCTCCCTCTCTTGCTTTCAACTCATCGCACGTGATATGGCTGCTTGTCAAGTGACAGAAAATAAGACAATGTCTTGTACTATCAACCAAACTTACAAATTTCACAACGTTTTCGTGTTCTACATTTTTCACAGATTGTAACAAGCTCTTACACCTTAAAATATTAGCGATAACATCTAAAGTGCCACCTTCCGAATCGAAGTTTAAGAGTTTCCCTCGAAACAAGTGATGCCACTTCACTCATTCATGAACACAACGCAGACTCTACAAAAATTAATCAACTGTATGAGATTTGCTTGTCTCTCTCTCCAAAAACTGGTTAATGCTCTTCTCGCCAAGCGAAAATAATGATTCATGTCTTATTGGGCTGATTAAAATTGACAATTACAGAGAGTATGACTCTCTCTCTCAGCCTCGTTGCCACACAGCCTCTGCGCCCCTCGCACAAAATTTGTCGCTTTAGGTTCGCTAAGAAACTACCCAACTTAACTCTACAAGTCGTGTAGAAACTGATAATTGTGTCATGTAAACGCACTCATTCTAAACTATATACACATACAATTGGCATGTTTGCTCTAGAATATGTCAATAATATGCGTACCGACAGTATAAAAGTAGGTTTTGAGCTATAGAAAAAACTAAATTCACATGAAAATAAGCAGTGAACGTTGATGTGTGTTTTATAATTGACGATTTTCACGAATTTCAAATGCTTACCAAGAGCGACTGAACCCTCCTTGCGTTGGCTCTTATTCACTCCTGCAGTGGCTATGCTAACGCTAACTCTTAGTATCTTGGAATAAGACACACCCTTGTACTCGGCTGATGCAAAATACATACACACATGCAAACATGCAAACACACAAAGACCCAAACACACTCATACACACATACGCAAACACACTCATAGACACACATAGGCAAACACACATCCAAGCACACCAACACACAAGCAAACCAACACACACAAACACCTAAACACACATCCAAGCACACCAACTCACAAGTACACCAACACACAAACACCCAAGCGCGCAAACACACAATGATCCAAAAACACAAACACTCAAACACACAAACACGCAAACACACAAACACGCAAACACACAAACACGCAAACACACAAACACACTCATACACACACACCCAAGCACACATCCAAGCACACCACCACACATCCAAGCACACCAACACACAAACACCTAAACACACATTCAAGCACACAAGCACACCAACACACACAAACCCCTAAACACACATCCAAGCACACAAACACACAAACACACAAACACACAATGACCCAAAAACACAAACACTCAAACACACAAACACGCAAACACACAAACACGCAAACACACAAACACTCTCATACACACACACCCAAACACGCATCCAAGCACACCACCACACAAACACCCAAACACTCATACACACAAACACACAAACACACACACACACACTCAAACAAACATCCAAGCACACCACCACACAAACACCCAAACACTCATACACACAAACACACACAAACACACAAACACACAAACAGCTAAGCGCACAAACAGCCAAACACACAAACACACTCATACTCACAAAATGCTAAACACGCAAACACATTCTTACACACAAACAGCTAAAGACACAAAGAGCCAAACACACAAACACACTCATACTCACAAAATGCTAAGCACACAAACACTCTCTTACACACAACCAGCTAAAGAGACAAAGAGCCAAACACACAAACACTCTCATACTCTCAAAATGCAAAACACACAAACACTCAAACAAACAAACACTCTCATACCCACACACACACACACACACACACCAAACACACAAACAGCTAAAGGCACAAACACCCAAACACACAAACACACTCATACTCACAAAATGCTAAACACACAAACACTCTCTTACACACAACCAGCTAAAGAGACAAAGAGTCAAACACACAAACACACTCATACTCTCAAAAATGCAAAACACACAAACACTCAAACAAACAAACACTCTCATACCCACACACACACACACACACACACACACACACACACACACACACCAAACACACATCCAAGCACGCCAACACACAAATACCCAAACACGCAAACATACAAGTACACAAGTCCATACAAGCACACCAACCCACAAACACCCAAACACTCATCCAAGCACACCAACACACCAACACACAAGCACACCAACACACAAACACCCAAACGCGCAAACACACAAACACGCCACCACACAAACACACAAACACTCATACACACAAAGACGCAAACACACACACAGTCAAACAAACAAACACACTCATACACACGCACACACCAAACACACATCCAAGCACGCCAACACACAAATACCCAAACACGCAAACATACAAGTACACAAGCCCATACGAGCACACCAACCCACAAACACCCAAACACTCATCCAAGCACACCAACACACAAACACACAAGCATACAAGCACCCAAACACACACAAACACAAACACACTCATACACATAGTTTGAGTATAACACTCCAAAGCTTAGATGTCTATATGTTCGGCCGCCTCTTCACTAGGAGAAAACTAATCCTATAACCTGTGGCCATTTTAAGTTTGTGTAATCGCTCGTGTAGCTCATGAATATTTACAAAATGTGCTACGCACAAATGTTAAGCTTTTCCAGTGGAGGGCTAAGTTGTATTGCGCATAAAGAGATGAACAAGTTCATTCCTCTACATTTTGGAAATGGAGAAGGAGTCACACATAGTGCTTCATAATTTTTGTGTGTAACCGTTTAATGTAGTGAAGTCGAGCTCTGTTTCAATAAAGTTTAATTAAAGATGAATCTTTTTGGTTGATTTGCTAGTTTAGTAACGACGGTCGTCTTATGCCAAGCAGCCAAATTGCGATAAATATAAACATTGTGCACTGTTGAATGGAGATTTGTGGCATGCGTACAATTGGTTGAGTGCACAGACGTCCTGCCAAAAATAATGGTATCCTTGGAAGGTGGAGGGGCCCAAATGAAGAGCGCCCCCTTAAAATGACCTTTGCCCTGCTTTAATGGCCATCTGTTTTTGCCCGAGGCGCTCGTTTGACCTTTGACCTGGCTCTCATACCCGCAATAGGTTTGGATGACGTCATTTGACCTTTGACCCTTTATTCGTACCCATCGCCGCCAATTGGCTCTCATTTCCGTATATCCTTTACTACTAGCATCTGCACCTATACGAGCCAGATCCAATATTCTGTCTCCTGGTCTGACGTCGGCCTTGTATAAAACCAAGATCTCGTCAAGGAACGCTACATTCGTTCTTAGCGAAGTGGCTTCCAGCGTTGGTCATGACGCCACCGTGTTACGGAACTATTTTGGGGGCTGCATTGAAGAAAAACTTCCATTGGAACTTCTGCTGAACCCGATAATCTTCTTTTCAAGAAAGACTACTGGCAATTCATTGAAAGCGACAAATTTCAAACAGCCTCATCAGACCCATCGGTGGAATCTTTGGTGGCCATACACTGTTCTGACGTCCTGGAATTTGCTCATAAACGAGCCACGAGACAATTACAGAGAATGTCTCGACCTGTCAGTTCTCTTTCTTGGAGATGTTCCAGCTCGTGGAATTCGGTGTCGAATACCTGGCGCTATGCATCGGGCATGATGGATGGCAAAAGTTATCTACACGATAAAGATGTGGTCTTTTCAAGAAGACTGCTGCAGAAGAACGCAAAATTCCTGATATTACCATCTTTACGGTTGATGTCTACTTGAGAGCCTGAATAACTGCGCTAACTTCACTCGCATGAGAGAGTTTCTGATATACCTCATACAACAACTTCTGCTGCTTCAAGCAAGAAGCTAGGGCTTGATCTCTAGTATCTGTCTGAAGAGCCTACTGGGATTCTCTTTCTGACTCAAGAGTATCCAATTATTCTAAAAAACTGATGATTGCTACCATGGAAGAAGTAGCTCCAGATCGTCCGCCTAAAAGACCCAGTGTGAAGTCAGATGCATTTTAGAGCACCAGATGTCTTGAAAGTTCTGCACAACCAACTCCAAGAAAGGAATGTCTGAAATTATGCTTTCCAGAGATCCTGTTCCTTGGGAAGAGGACGAAGCGTTTCGAGATGCACAGGAAGTACTCGAAGGGTTGGCCGTCGTCAATGACAGAGCTGAACGCGGAGTGGCACTCATCCAGGACTTAACTAAAAGGCTGTGACTAGCGGTCCGCAAGTCATACTAGCGGGCCGCCAGTCTCACGTGACTCCAGTCTCACGTGACAATAAAAATTTATTTTATTGAGTTGTTGACTTGTGCCTAAGAGCTGGAATAAGTGTAGGATTCGTGTCAGTACATGTCTGTATGTGTATATACAATTATACATGTATGAATGGCCTCCCTCTGGTCCTCCGCTCCCTTCCTAGAACCCCTTCTCAGGCATTCCTCTCTCAACTTAAAATGGTTCTATTTGGCCGCGCTGGGGTTGGGAGCGCCTCTGAGTAGTTCCCTTGAAGAGGCGCTATACAAATTCAAGTAATGAATTAATGAATGAATATGTATATGTACTGTATGTATGTATGACGTAGGCCTACATACGGTAAGTATGCTTGTATGCATGCATGCAGATGTTAATCAATGAGCGAACAGTGATTAGATTAACTACATACTGAAGAGTCATCAATGTCGAGCTCCCGCAGACATGCAGACTTGCAGAGCCCAACCGATGTATTCCTTTCAGAGGCTGACAGTAGGCACTCTGTTTGGAGTTCCTGAACTACATTATAGCGTCAAAGAAAAGGATCGACGACAGGCGACGCGCATTGCAGCATATGAACCCCCAAAACAAGTAGCCCCCTCAGATAGTAGGAGACGCATTCGAAACAATTATAGATAGCAGCTACAAGTTCACAGTTTTAAGATTATAGTTAACTATAACGAGCCTTTCATTGTCATAGACCACCAGTATTTGAAACCCGTGTCTATTAGATAAGATCTAAGATCGAGGTTATTTCTAATATATAATAGAGCACTATAGTACATATAAGCTTATGCTCACTAAGTCCCTTCAAACCAGAATTGAACTATAATATAATTTATGGTCCTAAGGGTGGGCAACTATTAAAAATTGTAATCGAAATGCATCGCACGATTAAAATTTGTAATAACGTGATTAATTTTTAATCGCGTGTCACAATAGATTACAAGTACAACTACTCTACCGACTCTGGGTAGTTACGTGAAACAGGCGCTATATAAATTACTAGTATATTTTCTTAGCCAACTTAGTGAAAGACTGAGTGATAGTGAATGTGCTGAATAAATTTTTGTGGATTTTTTTATATTCATTTCGCAAAATCGTATTACATAACAAATTTCAGAGCTCGAGGGCCACCCCTAAATGTTAAACAATTCCAAAGATTTTTGCCACAGAATTGCAGTCAATAAACAAAAAGCAAGCATGCTGTTAGGCCCTACTACTTGTTTTTACTTGTTAATTTTTAATATTCAAAGTTTAAACTTAAAGGTTTGTTTACTGTATAATAGCCGAAATAGCGGTTTTATCCAGAGTTGTTTAGCGCAATTATCAAAAATAATGGGGCGCAGTGACAAAAGCGCTAACTGCGTTAAAATAATTTAATCGCGTTAATTAATTAAAGAATCAATCGCGTTAATAACGCGTTAAAAGCCCAGTCCTAGATCAAACTTACATCAGTATTTAGTACAATGTCATGTAGGCCTATACCCATATTTAAGCTATTGCGATATTAATATGGGATCAACCTATAAATCTATTCTGATTAGCTAGCTTTGCTTCAGAAAAGGACAGTAGGGCTATGTCATAAAGGGCCATACTACTATTAACATAGGCTTCTTTACATTAACCAGATTAGGAACCTCCAGATTATGTGACTTTTTATCGTCTTAAAAATGGATAGGCCTAACTCTCCAAAGTAGGCCTATTCTGCAACTACCTCCAATTGGGCTCTGACCTTCACATTAATTACACAAAAAACGCTAAGTAAAGGCGTATCGTTCTGTGAGAACCCACTCCAACATTCGTCGCTTTACCATCTCTGGGGTCGTCGGCCATGTTGGCCGGCGATCTCGCCTCCTAGATATTAGGCCTACGACGGATTATTGTGTCTGTGTTCGCTCGATTATTTCCGTATATTTAGAGGTGTTCTGGGTAAAGTCGTAGTTCACGTTGCTAAATTATTCTAATATCTTCAATGCCGTACTTGACGTTGGTAAGTAGGCTAAGCAGTCTACCTATGTGCATGTTAACTTTCATCAATCCAGCTTCCATTTCATCGAGAAATATTTTCATCAATCCAACTTCCATTTAATTGGAAAAAATTACTTTTATCAATCCAACTTCTATTTGACGAAAGAAATATTTTTCATCAATGGAACTTTTATTTAAGCAAAGATAGGCCTATATTCTCATGGATCCAGCTTCTAATTACGGAAACAATTATTTTCATCAATCCAGCTTCTATTGAATCGAAAAACTTAATTTCATCCATCCAGCTTTCTATTTACGGAAAAAATTATTTCGATCAATCCAACTTCAATTTTGAACACAGGAATGTTTTCATCAATCCCACTTCCATTTAGGGAAACAATTTTTTTCATCAATCCAGCTTCCATGTTAAATTGACAATATCAAATAATTTGCAACGTAAACTACGACTTTACCGGTGTTCTGAAGTCGAGTCAGCGTTTCAGACTTTTGGTAAAGTCGTAGTTTACGTTGCTAAATTATTTGATGTTGTCACTGTAAAATGCCTTCTCCCCCACCCTTTGACCGGCGTGGCCTTTCGCCTCCGCTCCCTTGGTCTGTCAGCTGTTGACCACATTATACTAAGTCTATACTAATATAAATATCATCGTGGCCGATCTCAATACAAAGGTGGTCTTCCGTGGCCTATAATTTATTTCTTTAAAAGACAATGATTGCTAGAGTTCTGCTTTTCTATAGAGTAACTGTCAACGTTCAAGTTTCCAGTTACAAACAGTCATTGCATTTTCACATACGAACTGTTTCTGCATTTAAGGCAACTGCGGCGGTCCCTGCGGCATCGCTGATAACTACCTGTCGTGGACTTCTCCTGGAGTTGGGCGCCCATTGTTCTTCATGGTCCTTCAAGGCATCGTTTTCTTCATCATTCTCTACATCATCGAAACCGATATTGTTGGACGTCTACTTAAGATGATGACCCCAAACCGAGTGAGTCAAGCCATGCTCACCGAGATGAATGCTGATCAAGATGGAAATACCAGCGAAGACTCAGATGTTGTTCGTGAGCGACAGCGCATCCAGTCGAATCCGATACAGGAACTCGTAAAGACGGATGCAGTCGTCCTCCAAGATCTGACGAAGCTCTATGGAAACTTTGTGGCCGTTAACCAGTTGAGTATCGGAGTCTCTAAGAAGGAATGCTTCGGTCTCCTGGGAGTCAACGGAGCCGGAAAGACGACCGTCTTCAAGATGCTGACCGGAGAAATCCGACCATCCTTCGGAAGCGCCTATGTTGCTGGGAAAAGCATCGAAGACGACCTTGCAGAGGTGCGTCAGAAGATCGGTTACTGTGCGCAGTTTGACTCCATCATCGACCAACTGACTGTTCACGAGACGCTCTGGATGTACGCATGCGCACACGGAATTCCGCTTCAATCCGCAGAAAAGGTCATCGATCGACTCATTGAACGTCTGACCCTCAAGCCATACACTAACAAACCAGCTGGAAAACTCAGGTGAATTCGAATAAATAAACCCTGCGTTCTCAGGAAGTCTGATTTGACTGACACATCATGTTGAAATTTAATTGTGAGATTAGAAGTAAAGAAATCGATAAAGAATATTTAGAATCTCTTGCTCTGCATTTGTTCACCGTTTGTAAAAGCTGAAGGCACAGTTCTCGATACAATCCAGGTTTTAACCCTTTACCTTGCATTTCCTATTCGTATCTTACCTTTGGTTTCGTGTTGGTACATTGATTGCCTTACCTTGCTCTTAGTTATTTTACTTTATCCTACGTTTTATCAATTTACTACAGTATAACATACCTAATAGACTTGTATTGTGTTACGTTGTTTGTAGCGGTGGAAACAAGCGTAAGTTATGCGTGGCCGTTGCGTTGATGGGAAATCCGACGGTCGTCTTCCTCGATGAACCGACAACGGGCGTCGATCCAGAAGCCAGAAGACACGTCTGGAATACTCTGGCCACCGCAAGAAACACCGGAACCACCATCATACTCACGTCTCACAGGTGCATTCACGCCTTCTAGTCCTGTCAATTTTACGCAAGCCCGCAAAATCGGAGAATTAAGGCAATCTTAATTTTTCATAATTCCCTGCTTGTACGAAAGTCCCATAATATCTGATAATTGAGGCAATCTCTTTATTTTCAAGAATTCACTACTTAGTCAAACTGTGGGTCGACCTAATTCATTCGTCTCTTCGTTTGGGTTTTAGTCAGTTCGCTCTTTGTATGTGTAAATCCATCGCAGAATCTCTTCCTACATATTTGCATATAGAGTTACATACATTCATGCATACACACATATAGTGTTAAACATATGCACATACTTACATGTTGCATACATAAATATCTTGCGTAGCTAATTGATATGTGGTGGCATAGGTGGCATTTTTCGAGGTGCGACGAAAACTCGTACCCTTCGTTTCTTTTGACTGGGGTTACCGTGCCCCCACTTTTGTTGATCCGTAAAATGCCACCACTATTCAATCGGCGAGGTCTAGTGGCAATTGTACTTTTCCAAGTATTGCCATTTCTTTCTATCTTTGCCTATGCTGGAATGGAGGTGGGTAAAGAGACAGTTAACGCGCAGAAACAAACAGACAGTAATAAGATCAAATGAATGTATAGACTATGTATACAGTCCGACTAACTGCCTTATTCTTAGCTACACACGTATTATTTATGTATAATATTATAATAGGTATGTGTATATCTAAACATGTATATATAACTATTAATATATATTATCACAGCTGTCTTAATAATTAGCTGTCCTGTCTGCAAACACAGTCCGCCCAGTCTTGTAGAATGATATATTGCCCGTGTCACTTCAGTACCTCCGACTTCCGACAAACACATTTACACATGTGCTACCGTTCAGGCCCAAAGAGTAGCCAAGTATCAAGTATCCATATTCGCACAATTTGTCATCCTACACGACTTGGCAGTCGTCTGCTGCCCTTTGCTTAATGCCATGGCAGGGCCAGCTTTGGCCGGCTTTGGTTAGGTTCCATTACTGCGTTATTTTCATAGTATTACTTTTTCAAAAAAGTTGTGTGAGCATGGCCCTGCCTTGGCGCCACAGGGTCAAAATTTGTGTGAGCATTGGCGCCTTTGGCGCCATAGGTTCCCGGGTCCCTGACAAAAGTAGCTAATAATTAAGCTTGTGGTAAAAGTATACGAAACGTTGAAGGGCAGTGGATTAAGTTTTAAAATTCATTTGACTCCACAACTGGCATAAGATACACAAATACAGAAAGAGACAATACAATTGAAATGAAAGTTCATAGTTCACTCAAGAAGTCTTGTTAAAGTCCGCTATAAACTTTCATTGCACGAGAGCGCGTTTCGCAACATTCCTAGTCATAGTGCAATGTGAATAGATGCGTTTTTAATTTTGTTTTAAATTGAGCAAGAGATGTTCACTGGCGAATTGAAGTTAGAAGACTTTTCCATTCTAAGGGTCCTGAATCGAAACAGAGAAAGAACAATTTCCAAACTTGAAACTTCCGGTTTGTGCGAAGTACGTAAAATCCGCTCGCGTGGACGATCGGCGTCCTCTAGTAGGCCCTATTGAAAACAGAACATGGCGTAACCATGGATGCCATGTTTGAGGAAGAGGTTTCAGAGTGGATTTGATACATGAGGAGAGAGATTTAGAAGTCGATACAGGCGCGGATAGGAAGCCAGTGAAGTTGTTGCAGTGTTGGCGTGATGTGATTTCTAAGACCAAGACGATTTATGAGGTGTGTAGAACTGAGGATAGGCGTTGCAGTGTTAATGAAAGGAGACCGGACAGGATAGAGTTGCAGTAGTCGAGGCGAGGGATGATGAATATTTAAATCAAGCTGCTGGTCCACGAGTCCGAAATAAGCAAAATAAAAATCAGTGAAACGAGTTTAAACGCAAAAAGTAATTGCAGTTGCCAGCTTGTAACATTAAAAACGTTTAAAACGAAACAGTAAATCGGACCATAGGGCTTAGGCTACTAGCTTTTGTGACTGCAACGTGCACAGACATATAAGCCTACAAGAAAAATCGGAAATGCATATAGGTCTCCCAACTTCCCAGGCTATTCCGTACTTAGCCAGGCATAATTAACTTCTGCAACGGTGGCGGTGTTATCTTGACGAAAAGAGTCTTTGCATTCTGCCTGTTCGCTACCAGAAACTTTAAATATCCCATTAAACCAGGGGTGTCAAAGAGCTAGCCCACGGACCATTTCTGGCCCGCTGACGATGTTTGCGTCAAAACTACACAATATGATAATAACAGTTAAAATGTGTCGTTATTGAGTTCTTTATGTACAATAATTTGAAATTATAATACATTGCCCTTAGGCTTAACGAGTTTTATGTGATGTCCGTGACTGATAATGAAGATCAAAATTAATATTTTATAAGCCTAATTAGACTGTTTGTATGCTAAAAATGCACAATTTCATATTTACTTTTCCAAACATTTTATGGGGACTGGCTTCTTGAGCCAGTCTCCAGACTCTGTCTTCTCCCAGATCCCTACCCCATTTTGCTCAGGCGTCATCGGCACCCTGACCCGCCACTTCCTGGAAAAAAATGCCACTGACTCACATTTAAAAAAGGTATTACACCGCTACTTTAAAACAACTTTGTTTTATTGCTTCTGATGTGTATATTTTAACTGTACAACTACTGATACAAATGTCCCAGTGGTTTTAGTATTTGTCCCAGTAGTTTGAGTGATTTGTCTCAGCCAGGTAATACACTACTTTTAATGTTAGCTTACAATAATATTATTAAATTATTAACCTTCTAACTCTTCCCTATTAGTAGTCTAGCTGGTTTGAAATTGAACGTATTGAAGACATCGATCGATTCTAGTCACAGATGCTAGATATATTAGTGTGAGTGTGTTGTCAGATAATGTAACATGCATAGCATGGCATGACGATGTAGGCTAACGACTTGGATTTCTTAAGAATATCCTGCACTTAGGCTACATTGTAAGTGTTTAGGCGAAATCTGTATCAAACTCTGATTCATTAGCCTACACTTCCCTGTCTTGCAATGCAGGTGACCTTATTTTTACCATTTTTGTTCAAGTGCCATGATCATTGTAAATGGACCGCCGAAGAAACGGCTACGTGAATCGTTGTTTGATTTTGGGTTTGGTGTATCAAAATCACATTGGAAAATTAAGGCGGTCGTGTTTCCTGAAGTTAAAGCTATCATTATTTGCTGTAGCTGCAGCTCATCCAAGATTGCATCACAGTCACTCAGTCTGTCGCTGATTTATTTATATAAATTATTTTGGTGGTCTGGTTGAACTAATTATGTCATTTTTCACAGGTCGATGCAGGAATCAAATAGGGTTATGATTGTATGATAATAAAAAGCAAATTTGTTAAAATAAAGTGACTAAAACGGGCTCCATTTGGCAGCAAACGCTCTAAGATTCGTTGTCGGCTGGGGCTTAGCCCCACACCCCGCTTGGGGCTTACGAGGCTCCCCAGAGCCCTGTAGTCATTGCAGACTTGGTCCCAGTAGTCCAAATCCGTTAAAATATGCACTGCGTACGTACGGTAGCCATACAATTGAAATATTAATGCGCACTGTAACATTGCCAAAAATGTGAGGCGAATTCACTGTTTGAAAATTGAAATCGATGAAATGCCATATCTTTTCAGCTTGGGGCCAAACCCCTGACCAAAGGCTTTCGCTAGATCACACTGGGGACACAACCCCAGACTTTGTAATTCGTCCTTCCTGTGCAGTTGAGAAAATTCCTTAGAATAAGCCCTGTCTGTATCTCTTTCCATATTTATCTCTATCCGTCTCTGTATCTCTTTCCATATCCATCTCTATCCGTCTCTGTATCTCTTTCCATATCCATCTCTATCCGTCTCTGTATCTCTTTCCATATTTATCTCTATCCGTCTCTGTATCTCTTTCCATATCCATCTCTATCCGTCTCTGTATCTCTTTCCATATCCATCTCTATCCGTCTCTGTATCTCTTTCCATATCCATCTCTATCCGTCTCTGTATCTCTTTCCATATCCATCTCTATCCGTCTCTGTATCTCTTTCCATATCCATCTCTATCCGTCTCTGTATCTCTTTCCATATTTATCTCTATCCGTCTCTGTATCTCTTTCCATATCCATCTCTATCCGTCTCTGTATCTCTTTCCATATCCATCTCTATCCGTCTCTGTATCTCTTTCCATATTTATCTCTATCCGTCTCTGTATCTCTTTCCATATCCATCTCTATCCGTCTCTGTATCTCTTTCCATATCCATCTCTATCCGTCTCTGTATCTCTTTCCATATCCATCTCTATCCGTCTCTGTATCTCTTTCCATATCCATCTCTATCCGTCTCTGTATCTCTTTCCATATCCATCTCTATCCGTCTCTGTATCTCTTTCCATATCCATCTCTATCCGTCTCTGTATCTCTTTCCATATCCATCTCTATCCGTCTCTGTATCTCTTTCCATATCCATCTCTATCCGTCTCTGTATCTCTTTCCATATCCATCTCTATCCGTCTCTGTATCTCTTTCCATATCCATCTCTATCCGTCTCTGTATCTCTTTCCATATCCATCTCTATCCGTCTCTGTATCTCTTTCCATATCCATCTCTATCCGTCTCTGTATCTCTTTCCATATCCATCTCTATCCGTCTCTGTATCTCTTTCCATATCCATCTCTATCCGTCTCTGTATCTCTTTCCATATCCATCTCTATCCGTCTCTGTATCTCTTTCCATATCCATCTCTATCCGTCTCTGTATCTCTTTCCATATCCATCTCTATCCGTCTCTGTATCTCTTTCCATATCCATCTCTATCCGTCTCATATCCATCTCCATCCATCTCTATCCGTCTCTGTATCTCTTTCCATATCCATCTCTATCCGTCTCTGTATCTCTTTCCATATCCATCTCTATCCGTCTCTGTATCTCTTTCCATATCCATCTCTATCCGTCTCTGTATCTAAGTTGCCAATGTGACAACCTGGTCAGTCTGTCTGTTCGACGGCCCGGGATTTAACCCTCGCGCTCTGAATACACGGATGTCTCAGTCTGCGTCTGAGTGCATTAATAACAATTGATCCTCAGATAAACCGTCGTTCGCGCGACCGTTATCCTTTATCATGGGTTATTTGCTCTTGACGTGGGAGCTCCACTCACCAAGGCGCCCACCCCACAAATGGTGTGTGCCTTCCCATCTGAAGATATTTTAGCGACCTTACTCCGTAAGGAAGGCACCCAGATGGTTGCCCGGCCGATCTGACCCCGGGCAGTGGCACCTCCGGTTTGGCGGGTAATAGAGACCAGGGACTCATCCGCTTAATGTACCTTACGGGCCGACCACGTTGGACGGACCTCCGTACTTGGTCCGATATGGCTATGGCCTTTCCATGAACGCGGTGCCTAGGCTTCTTCAGCGTCCGGTGTCTTTGGACTCCTTGCTGTCGACTGGGTGAAGTGTCGGAACATGTTGGCGGTATACGTCAGCACCCAGCACGACATCAGGGTTAGAGTCTCATCCTAACTTGCGGAGGAGACGTGAAGAAGCGTAGTGCAGAGCTACCCGCCAGTTCAGGACTACCGCCCCAAATACACACGGCTTCCCCGGATGGACATTAGCCGCCCAGTCGATGACGTCAAGTCTAGCATAGTGGCAGACCTTCTCCTCATAGGGACCACTTATATAATTGCAGTCCGAGGTAATGGCGACATCAACAACATAAGCAACTTCGTAAACCATGGCCACCAAGTCAGTCTTGCGCCTGCCAACTCCAGTAGGAATAACCGGCTCATGAATCACCGGGTGACTCTTTGACTCGATCTTTCGACCAAAAAAATAGGATCAAGCACCGAGTTATGCCTATCACACCGCAATCGGTGGGCCCTCGCACGGCATTGGGAGGTGTGAGCTAGGGTGCCACAAGCGTTGTACCCAGAGCCACACCTGTCCGCCGCCCGCGTGAGCGGACGGCAGCAGGTTTCCCTCACTTTAACAGCCTGGATATAGCCCCCCCCCAGAGGAGGGCAGACCCAACCCAGATGTTTACATGGGGGTTTGTCCGACCATCCATCGATGTGTGGAGCTGGATCGCCAGAAAGTCGTTGGGTCTATACTGTTGCTCAACTCCGGCTGGCCACTCTTGCCGTCTTTGCACACCTCCTCCTTGCCCCCAGGAAGAGTGGACTTGAAAATAGCCGGTGGGAGTATCGTGGGGGCAGATGCCACCACTTTCGTACTGCCGCTCTCTCCAACCGGTCTAAGTCCTCAAAGGACTTTGCTGTAATCTCCCCAAGGATAAGTCCGTGATACATTTTCGGCAATAAATGGCAGCGCAATAGGAACATGCGCTCATGGGGCTTTAACGGAGCACGTGTCAACCGGTCTAGTCCCACAGTGAGGAAGTCCCATGCATGAGCTCTCCTCACACCGAGTGGTCTGGCCTGTAGTCCCAGGTATTTGTACGTCTGCGCTAAGTTGAGCGACTTGACTGACTCGCCGTCGATGGTCAAGATCGGCGAGGGATTCAGCGCTCAATAGTTTCCCACTCATTACACGTCCACTAACGCCCTGTTACTCTTCATATCACACCTACATAATTTACACGCGTAAGTGTCTGGCTACTTTTAAAGTGCCTTTAAAGACTCCGCAACAGTGTTAGCATAGCTAACAACTATGACATACACTAGCGAGCAAAATTGTGGAAACACCTTATTTTGCTATAGAATATCATAGTTATGAAGGCAGAAATATGCTCAATTTATGTTTTTTTATTGAGTTGATTTATTTTACAAATAGTTAGTTCATTTATTTGACAAATATTTCATTTATTTTACATTTGTTGATATCATTGATAGGTATTACTGATGGTTGAGTGTACGGTACATTTAATATCTTAGTAACGTGTTGGATATCACTTTGCCTGAATTACAGCTTGACACCTTCTTGACATGCTGTCTACAAGTTTCTGAAGGTCTGTAGGTGATATGATATGAAACCATGAGTGAATTACTGCCGCAATCAGTTCCCGTTTGTTTGATGGTCTCTTGCCAGCCACCGCCCTCTTCAATCTGGCCCAGAGGTTTTCAACGGGGTTGAGATCTGGGCTGTTTCCAGGCCAAGCCAATACCCAGGGCCGTCTTAACAGAATTGTAGGCCCTGGGCAAAGCAATGCGCTGAGGCCCCTACTCACCCACAGGCATAAACATTGAAACGGTCAATGAAATCAAATCTATAGATGTATTGTTAGTTTCAACATTCACTTTGTAACGAAATGAATGTTTAAACATAAAGAAGCATATAATATTTATTATACTGTAATGCGAAGATTAGTCAATACAAACTCTTGAACAATATAACATTATAATCCCTGAAAAACACAAACATTTCAAAATAAAAATAATTAATTGGTACACCTTACAGACACCTTACAGCTGTCAACGACAGAGTCTTAGAGGTGGTACTGCATGAATTACTTATAATCAACACAAACGCTTGCGAAATTTGGCAATACCTTCACCTTGTTTACTTTAAACCAGTTCTGGCATGTCTTGGCTGTGTGGCATGGGGCACCATCATGTTGGAAAATTAATGGTTTTCCATCCCCAAAAAACCTTTGCTGAGGGTAGGAGCTTTGGCTGAAGGACGTCCTTTATGTACTTGTCCGCATTTACTGTTCCTTCGAGCACCTGCAGTCGACCAACAACATCTCTGGACATGCAACCGCACACCATTATGGACAGTGGATGCTTAAATAACAACATAAATTGAGCATGTTTCTGCCTTCATAACTATGACTTTCTATAGCAAAATATGCAAATTGGTAGGTGTTTCCACAATTTTGCTCGCTAGTGTAGTTACATAGATGCTTACATGCAGTATTAAATAAAGGCAAACATGTCTTTGTAGCAGCATGATATTTCTTGTTTTGAAAGCATGGAAGAATGCGAAGCCATTTGTACTCGGATGGGAATCCTCGTCAACGGTCGCTTCCTCTGCCTTGGGAGCCTCCAGCATCTCAGGGATAAGTTCAGCGATGGATACACGCTCGTCATCAAGCTCCAGCGCTCAACCGACACCGAAAATTCCGAACAAATGCTGCAACGGATTGAGAAACTGAAGACTTTCATCAGCCAAAAGTTTCCAGAGAACGTCCTCAAGGACCACCACGAGAACCTTCTTAACTACCAGGTCAAGACGCGGATTTTTAAGTGGTCTGAAATTTTCAGAATGATGGAAAAGGCGAAGGTGACGTACCAGATCGAGGACTATTCGGTGGGACAGACGACTCTGGAGCAGCTGTTCATCGGATTTGCCCGTCTGCAGAAAGGGCCGCGAGAAATTTCCAAGAAGAAGAAATGCTTTGGACTTTGCTAAGAAGAAGACATTGTGTCAAATTCTATCATTCCCAACTTCGACATCTATTGGTCTAGATTTTACTTTGTTAAATAAACATTTGAAGATGTATCAACTCTACTTACAAAATTGTTTCATTAAATTGGTATGCTTATGAATTGTTTCATTATTTCTGTGCTTATTAAAATTGTTTCATTAAATTGCTATGCTTATAAATTGTTTCATTAAATTTCTGTGCATATAAAAATTGTTTCATTAAATTGTTATTGTTTTCTTATGAATTGTTTCATTAAATTGCTATGCTTATACATTAAATTTCTGTGCTTATTAAAATTGTTTCATTAAATTGCTATGCTTATAAATTGTTTAATTAAATTGCTATCCTTTATGCTTATGCTTATTAAAATTGTTTCATTATTGCTATGCTTATAAATTGTTTCATTAAATTCCTTTTTGAATTTCTCTGACGTGTTGCTATTCTTGAATTCGTCCTCAGAGAATTTCAAGTAATTCCTGTCATCTTGTGCGATGAAAGAAACTTCATCCACTGCCTCTGATTAATATTGTTTCAATTAATAACGTCTTTTGCACCGGTGTCTAATGCACAAGGCATCAAACAATGGCGTACCAAAATCAAGCCGTTGTCAGGTCAATATCTTTACCTTCAAAAGCTGAACTTAACTCTAATATTAACGATCCTTTCGCTTTAATCTGGGAACGGAACAAGGTCCACGCTTTGAATGAGTTTTTACTACTACCAATAATATAGTAATTGCCTATTAAGTACCGGATAACACGAAGTTCATTCAGGCCCCTCAATATAGTATTCATTCAACCCCTCAACCAAGGTATAGTCATCGAGGCTACAACTCTTAGGTAATGAAGAATTGCCATAATTAAGGTCAAAGCAGTTATTCTTCGTAAGTGATCATGAAAAGCCACGAAGACTTTAGCTTTACATTATCTTTTACATTACGTACAAGAATGTATAAATTAGTCAGTAATAGTTTCAATTATTGGTAGATCAGTGGTGGTATTGGCGGAGGAAGAAAATGTGTGGAAGTCAAAGGGATGTTCGTTCCAAACGTGCTTGGCTTACAAAGGGTCCTGATCATGTGTAAAACGAAGACTTTACATTATCTTTTATTTTTGAGTACCTTGCGTGTACGAGAATGTTTAGGTGGGAGGGATGACGGGGGAAAGTAGGGTGGTTGGACAGTGAGGCGTTCGCGAATATACTGTACAATATAAACATTCTCATTTAAGTGCTTGAATCAGTTGACTTGTGAAGCGTCCAGTCTTGCTAAGAGTTTCAGGTTTACAAAAATGTGTTTCAAGGTATGGCATTGGTTTAAATGTGTTACACTGATTCAACAATATCTCCTACTCGTGTGGGTTTGGGCTGAAGCAGAACAGACTGTTTGTTTTAGAAAGATGAAATCGATTGCTATGAATCAATGCGCCAGTACGAATATTGATCTACCAACAGCTCATCTTTGCAATGTCTACTTCCAGCATTTACTAATGAGGTTTTAGAACACTTCTAAATACATTGTGATAAAAATGAGAGCATCTTTGGCAATAGGGATTTAATAAATTATGCATGGTCCTCTTCTGGCCACTTGCAAACCGCATTTCTGGATCACAATGCATGTTCCTCGTGTATTTCAAGACAACAGTTGCTGCACATTTAATTCCATTCATACATTGTATTTATGTAGCGCCTCTTCTAGATGTCTGCTCAGTGGCACTCCCAGCCCAGTTAGGGTGAAAGTTTTTAGCACTGATGACAGGTAGATTTTACGTTCCTGACAATACGTCGATATTAAGAGAGGTTTGCAGGTCGAGAGTGATGCTATTCTTTGTTGAAAAGACACGACGCAATACTAGATGGAAAGAGTAACCAGTAAACTTTTTAGCATGATAAAATAATATTTAGGACTTGCACAAATCAATCACAGTTTGTTATAATAGTGTTTCAGTAAAATAATAATAATAATATCTTTTCTTTAACCCTTTCGCTCCCATGACCGCCGGATATATCCGGCGACCAAAAATAATTATAATCTCTTGCACGCCGGATTAATCCGGCGGCATAACATGGACTCTGTTATAGCGTTGGTCTTTCGATTTTTCAATAGCAAGTACTGGGAATATTATATGTGAGATAGGCCTACTATAGAGCGTGAGTTTACATTTATAATCTCCGCAAGGTGGCGCACTAGTAGTGAACAAATGATAACCTACAATGACGTATGAAAATATGTGTATTCTGAAACTGTGTGTTTATTTCTTGTCTGTGTAAAACTGAATTCGTTTAGAAATAATAATTTTATTAGAAAATTACATAAACATCGGAAACCATGTCACATAAGAGAAAAATGTACACTTTGAAAGAAGTGGTGGATCACTTTGCCAATTTAGAAAGCGACGATGGCGATTACAGTGGAGTGATAAAAACTTATTTTTAATCACAAATTTTATGGAATTGTTCATAATAATACAAAATTCTTTGCACATTTCTCCCAAAACAATAGCTTTGAACTGCTCGTTTAATTTCGTTTACTTTACTTAGCAATTACTATGACAGAAAGAAAAATTGTATTTTGTTTCAATTTCATCCGGGATTTTAATTTTTTATTGGGTAGGACTGAAAGGGTTAATAAGCGCCTGACAAACGCACTGCGCTGTACATTTACATGTTATGCAATTTAAATCTTAACTACTATAGAACAGACAGCTTGCAATACAACGGCGCTAATAGCCGCCTACAAAGCATATCCGCCAAACGGGGCTCGAACTCGGTACCTCTCGGTCTCTGTGCCAGATGTTATCCAATGCGCCACGGGCCCCCCTCTATCTAAAATAAAATCGTCAAGTGAAATAGTAAAATACTAAACAGCAAACACACTAAATAGTAAACACGCATGAAAAATGTAAACTGCAGTGTAGTGGTAGAGTAGCAGTGCAAAGTACGTAAACTAGTCATTCAGTACAATCATTAAAACACTAGAGCTGCAATGTAGCAATGTAGCATCCACTGAATGCAATGAACGGCGAACGCTATGCAAAACATTATGCCCTCTATCTAAAGTAAAAATTCAGTTACCACAAATCCATCAATAACTCATGTTGCCGGTTTCTCTGGAGTTATTTATAGCTGCTCTCCTTACTGGCACGCTGAACTTGCTTCTAGTGCCCTTAACAACTTTCATATGTTTTTGTTCCTCGTTGCGTGTTAACGAGGTATTGAATTCTTGAATCAAGGCAACTCCCGTTCTGCAAGATTGTTCACAACCTTCATAGAGGTTGCAGCAATCTGTCCTTTAGATATGATTCTTGGAGTAGCCATTCGCTGGAGTCAAGTTGCAAGAATTCCTCACCCAGGATCTTATAAAACGCCGTGTAGGCTACAATTGTACATGACGTAGTTATGCAGTACCT
Organism: Aporrectodea caliginosa; assembly: GCA_020284085.1. Taxonomy (NCBI): domain Eukaryota; kingdom Metazoa; phylum Annelida; class Clitellata; order Crassiclitellata; family Lumbricidae; genus Aporrectodea; species Aporrectodea caliginosa. The sequence goes on from JACEVL010000191.1 coordinate 693,948, forward strand.
TTGTTTCTGGATTGACGAATAGTGGAATCCGTGTTAGAGGTTCATCGTATTACTCAGTATCTCTTAGAGCCATGGTCAATAATTTTTTCTCTTCCACCGAGACATTATCGTTGAAGAATCCAAATCCTATCAGTAGCTCAGACAGGTATCATGGTTAATAATATTGGCGATCAAATGCTGTGGTGGCAGCTTCTGCGACCTCCATGTCAAGGTATGCCGGCAGACTACAAAGTAAGGGGACAGATAAACGTAGATAGATTGAGTTTGAGACGGTTGGATGTCATCCACTCTGATAATATTATGCGTTCGACACACAGCAGCACTCTCTGTTTCAGTTCAGCGGGTTGTAATGGTTTACACAAAAAGTAAAGCTGTGTATCGTCTGCATAACAATGATGGAGAAGGCCGTGTACTTCTATAATTCTCTCCACATCGGCCGTATATAGTACAAAGAGGAGGGACCGAGCACTGATCCTTGTGGAACATCACAGGACACCACCATGTGAGTGAGGTGACCAGCCTAGGTGGCATCTCCTCCCCTGCCAACTGGACGGATTGTGTGCGCCCTTTTATGCAGTATTCAAGCCAGCTGAGCGCTCTGTTCTTGATTCCAAACGAGCGCGACAGTCGATGTATTAAGATGTCGTGGTCGACTGTGTCGAATGCAGCCGACATAATCAAGTAGTGATAGAAGCGTCTGGGAAACTTTAAGGAGCGCAGTCTCGTTGTAATGGCGACGCCTGTAGGCAGTTTGAAACCGAGGAAGAAGGCGAGATTGATTTAGCCTATCAGCTGTAATAATAATAATAATAATAATAATAATAATAATAATAATAATAATAATAATAATAATAATAATAATAATAATAATAATAATAATAATAATAATAACGCAATCGCGTTCCGAGGCACTTTCGCCAACCAGGACAACGACGAGTAGGGTCATCTCCAGACAAATAACATCAGCTAGTAATCTCTAAGTCCCTGAGGGATCCTGTATATCTCGGGGCCAAAAAATAAATAATAATAATAATAATAATAATAATAATAATAATAATAATAATAATAATAATAATAATAATAATAATAATAATAATAATAATAATAATAATAATCTTTTCTTTATTGAAGCGCCTGACAAACGCACTGCGCTGTAGGCTACATTTACATGTTATGCAATTGAAACAATTCACAAGAACACAAATGACAGAAGACACGGCGCTAATAGCAGCCTACAAAGCATGTCCGCCCTACGGAACTCGAATTCGGTACCTCTTGCTCTCTATGCCAGTGTGTTATCCAATGCGCTATCGCCCCCCCTCCGCTCAAGTACTTTTGAAACGAACGTTAGATTTGAAACCGGTCTGAAATTCGCTAAATTCCTCGGTTCCAGCTCTTTCTTACAGATCTAGTGGCTTGACTATTGCGTGCTTCCATTTGGATGGGAAACGGCCAATGGCGAAGGAATTAATGAACAGTAGCGGATCTGCACCATCATTCTGCTACTGTGCTCTATACTATAGGCTACTATTTTAATGTATAGCCTACGAGCACCATTATTAATAATTTTCTAATTATTTAAATATTTGTCACCATCAGATTTTTTAAATACTTATTACAATGACAATAAATGGGATTTGAAACATGTTTTATTATCAAGTGGAAATTTGGTTTTAGGAGGGGGTCAGAGCTTTGTGACGTCATTTATCAGGGGGGTGTGACTTTTGTGACGAAGTGTGACATGGGGAGGGGGGTCAAAAATCGGCCAAAATAGCGTGACGTCATTTATGGACGGCCCCATGTAACATTTCAAGCACATGCATATAAAATTATAGGCTATAATATATAAGTGTAATTAACTCTTGGCTACGCGCATCATCTCTGTCATTGTTGTCGTCGTTGCTATGGTTATCACGAACAATTACCGCCCATAAAATCTTCAATGGTTTGTTAAATGAAGGGCAATAAAGGGAAGGGTTACATAAACTAGAGGCAGCCTAAGCCAGAGAAATGGACTAGTAGTAGCCTACAATTTAGTGTTGCAAAAGACAGCAAATATATACTGTGGCTTCCTATGAATAAGGGATCAAAATGCACGACTTACTATATAGTGAAAGATATTGTATTAGGGTTACAACTTACAAGTGAGAAATGCGCACCAACTACTGTACACGTGTGTGCATGTTAAGGGCAACTGGACACGGCAGCCTATCAGACTTTAGACCCATCTCCAACTTCAATAAAATTTCAAGGATTCTTGAGCGTCTCGTAAAATTAATGTTTGCATGTATCAAGAAACACATTACTGCATCAGATCTCCTAACTTCAGACCATCTTAATGTGAAGGGCACTCCAGTGTAGGCCTAATTAACTGATCACGTCCTTACCTGGCCCAGTTAACTGTATACATTGCGTTTCTCCTTTGTTGTATTTCGGCTTAACGACTTTTTCATATCGAAGATGATTAGTGTCGGAGGCAGAAAGCAACCTCGTACTCCACGTTTATATTGCGACCGAGCCACCCGCAGTAAAGATCCGAGAAATTAATCTCTGATAAACCGACCGACCCGGAATCGAACCCGGGCCGCCGACGTGGCGAGCGGCCTACCAACCCACTCGGCCACTCAGGATCTCCTCCTGGCGATCATTTATTTCAGAGATTTAACTCTCGGGCTAGCACGGTCAGTATTGGCCTAGGCTACTCTAGGACTCTGCCTTCAACTGACTAGCCTATGGCGTCCTACTGGACAGTATTGCTGCAATCGGCCTAGGCAAGCAGTGGCGTCACTAGGTTGGTGTCACCCGGTGCGGTAACTCTTGGTGTCGCTCCATCATTTCCCTTACCAGATCATGAAGAATCATATAGTAATGTTTTTTGTACTAATATTACCCGTAAATCGCAATTCCTGTCTATGGCCTAACAGAATATTATGTAGTTGTATATTAGTCATGTTAACAACTACTAGAATTAAAATTACAAATGCATGTTTTTAAAAATTTTATTCTTATTTTAATCACTTAATTACCATCAGTTCGGCAGTTACATCATTGAAAATTAATTTAGCAAATATTAGCAGACAATGGAGGGCTGTGAATTAAGGTAGGCCTACGTACGTGATGCAGCTTATGTAGGCTATACAGGCCTCCTTATAAAATAATGTTCACACAATAAAAAAATATTAGCCTATAACTACAGTAGGCCTAATGTCAATTGGCAAATTTTTGAGGAAAAATTTTGAGTTGAATATTTTTTAAAGCATTGTAATAGAGTAGGCCTAATAATATCAGTGAAAATCAGGGTATAGGGCCTAAGTTTATGGATATATAGGCCTAGGCCTACTATTAGGCCTACTCATAATTGAAATAATACCAAAAAAAACACAGGAACAAATACGCAAGCATTTCAACAGTTAGTAGCCTATAATCTAGAATAGGCCTAAATCAGAATTTTCCTTTCGTGGCTTTCAAAACTGCGAACTTGTGAATCACTTCATCGAAATCAATGCCTTTCGCCAACTCACTTTCAATAATGATAATATCGCAAGATCGGAAAGCCTTGACTGTCCCACGGTACCGTAGATCGCAAACAGTTCTTTATAAGTTTCAGCTTTGAAAAGCTTCTCTCTCATGAAGCGACAGATACACAACGTCAGAAACAATTTTAAGCTTAGTGAAAGGGTTGGAGAGATTGTGTGAAGTTCCATTCAGCTATGAACGTCAAAAACGCCTAATATTGCCCAATCCTTGGTTTCTTCCGGATTAATCTCTGCTGCTTTCGGATGCCTCAATTCTCAGCCTTGGTATTTCTATTAAAAGTGCACTCTCTGACACTTCATCATAGAAAGTGGTCAATTTTGGAATGGGAACCTTCAACTCTTCTTCAGTGACAGATATCAGACTATAATATTAGGCTCTATAGGCCTATTCGCATTAACAGCCTCAAATATGGCTGCTTCTTGGATGGCTGTTCATCTGATCTGTATTTAAGAATGAAAGCAATCAATGCACTCAAACAACGCCCTCTTAGTTTCTTCTTGCAGATTGAATCCAGCATCGCTTGCTTGGTCCTCTGCCATCCTCTTCTTTAACCCTCGGGCTACCAAGGGGGCGTGGTGGTTACCACCCCCCCCACGTTTTTATGCATAATTTTTTCTTCATATGGAATATAATTTTTACGTTATATGTAGCTGTAGCAGATTCATTGGCGCACATTTTAGGTAAACATCATGATGGTATCTCACGCCGTTCAAAAGTTATACCCGATATAGCCGAGGTACCAGAGTGGATACCATCCCCCCTTAATTTTTCGACCATAGCTTATTCAGTTTTCTTCGTAGAAGCGAAACAAAAATACCATTCTATAGAGGGAATGTAGGGCTTCATTTGCTTGTTTACTTATTTGTCTTTTGAACACCGGAAGTGATAAAAATAAATAATAATAGGCCTACGCGTTATATGTGAAAATGGCTGAATTCAGCATTACAATAAGCTACTTCAGCGTTATCAGTGCGCATGCGCAGCCAGTTTACTTTTACTTCCGGTGATAGTTCACCTTTCATAAACAAACTGAATGGTGCCGGTAGCGATGTTGCCATGAATCTACTTTGACGCAAATATTAGAAGGTATTTGATTGCCACGAGTTCATGTTTAACTCGACGAAGTTGTCTTGTGGCATCTTTCTGTTATAAATTTCTTCAAATCATCTACATTCCATCGATTAAAGTCGTCCACTTTGAACGATTCGTCTAAGCTATCCGCCATGTGTCGCTTTGTTTATGAACGGGAACATAGACATCTTACATTTAATATATGATGTCTATGGCGGGGAACTATCACTTTTCCCGTCATGCCTTGCGGGAAAAATAAAGCTGAAATAGCTTATTTCGCTGTAGCCTACCTAATACAGACTATGGACTAGTTTGTAGGTTATTGTTACAAATGAAGCATCATATGTTTAAAATGTTCTTGGATACATAGATCAGTTTCGAAACACACATAGGCCTAATCTTACATTTATTTATCCAAAAAGTACAAAATGTAGCCTACGCAATAATAGAAAATATCGCTAATTATCGGTTCCGTTGTAAAAATGATGTAATTTCGAGATGCATTCACATAATATACAACTAAATATACCATTTTGTTCATAAATGAATGCTGAATCCACTGTTATGATATGTGAAACCAAACGCGAAATCCAGGGGGTGGTAACCACCACCCCCTTGGTAGCAAGTGTTACAAAAAAGCCTCGGTAGCCTGAGGGTTAATCGAACTCTTCATTCCACAGTAGCCTAATACCATATTCCTCTGATTTTAAAAGCGCTTGTTCAATTGAATGCTCCACTAGGTGACGGTGCTCTCTGTTTAGACAAGTCTTATAGCTTTTAACCACGTGATTTGAAGCGTTACATTAATTGGGTGATATTGACGGCACTGAGCGGAGCGCATATTAGGCTAGAGGGCTTAAGAAAGTAAAATAGTAGGCCTAGGCCTATAGAGTTTCAGGTAAATTGATACAATAGGCTACTATAGTAGCCTAAGTAGTAAAGCTGGACTTACGAAAAATGTTTCTGTTGTTGTCTATTATGCTTCGACATTACCGAAAAGTTCGGTTTTTCCCCGTATGTTCAAAGACTTTGCATTCGGGCCAAGCAATCTCTCTATGCCCATCGTATTTTGATCTCACATGGGCTTTCGGGGGTCAGGCTTCATGATGTGGTCAGGGCTACCCTTGTCCCTTATCAACCGCATGCTATACTGTTCCCAAGTATGGTGGGGCTTCGCCAGTAAGCAGGAACTTGACTCTCTGAGCGCGCTGGTCCGCAATTTGGTACTCCTTGGTTTCCTACCTAAATCTTTCCCCACCTTTGAGGAGCTTTGCAAAAAGCTGATATAGACCTCTTTAAAAACATCTTAACAAATACTAGCCACACCCTCCACGACCTTCTCCCCTGTCAATTGTACTGGTCATGACCTGCGCCCACGCTCACATAACCGTGTTCTGCCTAGATTTGATTCCCTTACCAGGCGTGGCTTCTTAGCTAGGATGTTGTACAGTTAGACATATGTTTTCTAGTTGACTTAATTCTCCTCTAATTATCGTTTCTTTGTACATAAATTATTTCTGACTTTGTATGTAAAGCGCTGAGTGTTTGCTTGAATTTAATAAAGAATTAACATTCTTACTTAGGCCTACTTTACTTACTTCTCAATAAAGGAAATACTTACTTACTTACTTACTTAATATATAAGTTTCTACTGAAACAGCTGTGCTTAAAGTTTATAATTACATAATCTTAGCACTTGATTCTGGTTTCATCGCTGTTCTCCTTTTACTTGATTTCAGTTCTGCTTTTGACTGTATTGACCATTCCATTCTCCTGAAAGTGCTTGAGTTGCAATTTGGTATTACGGCCTCTGCCCTTCTCTGGATTGCAAATTTCTTGACTAATCGTTCACACTCAGTGCGCCTTGGTACCAACACATCCAAGTACTTCAACATCCTTTTTGGTGTCCCTCAAGGTTCCATTCTTGGTCCCCTTTTGTTTATCCGGTACACCTTTAACATTGTTCACATTGCTTCCAAACATGGTATCCTTATACACCTCTATGCTGATGATACACTACTGTATATCAAACTCTCTGCCAAAGACATTGATAATGCTAAGTCTCGCTTATTCACCTGTTTCTCTGATATCCAAACATGGTGTGCATCCATGCGTCTAAAACTTAATGCTTCTAAAACTGAACTTATCTGGTTCAACCGCCACCCGACACCCACCACTGACATACTGCACACTGTCCTCAACCTTGGTCCAGACTGCTCCATTAAACCGGTCGATGTTGTCCGACACCTTGGTGTTCTTCTCGATGATACTCTCTCCATGAAAAATCAAATATCCTCCATAACTAAATCCTGTTTCTTCCATCTCAGACGCATACGGCAAGTTAAGAAATGTCTAAACGAAAAATGTCTCCGCACACTAGTACAGGCCTTGGTCATCTCTAGAATTGATTATTGCAACTCAGTCCTTTATGGCCTCCCTGCATCCACCCTTCAACCTCTTACCACTGTTCTCCATTATGCTGCAAAGCTGATCAAAAACCTAACTCCTCGTGATCACGTGTCTCCCTGACTCCCCCACCCTCCGTGAACTACACTGGCTTCCCATACAAGCCCGCATTACTTTCAAAATCTGCCTTCTAATGTACCGAGTCCACACAAACTCATCTCCCTTATGTGTCCTCACTTGTTACATCCTGTTCATCTCTCCCTTCCAGAAGTGGATTACGATCTTCATCGCAAGCTGACTTTGTTGTCACACGATCATTTAGAAAACTTGGAAATCGTGCATTTGCACAAGCCGGCCCAGCTAAATGGAATAAGCTGCCAGACTTTATTCGCAGATCTTCAACATTAACGCTCTTCAAAAAGAACCTCAAGACTTATTTATTCAAGATTTATTATGACTAGACTTTCCTGTTACGCGCTTTTGTGCAAGATTCTTTTTGTTTAGGTGCGCTATAAATGACAGTTTGATAATAATAATAATAATAATAATAATAATAATAATAATAATAATAATAATAAGTAATAATAATAATAATAATAATAATAATAATAATAATAATATAATTATAGGCTAAAGCGCCGAGCGTTTTCTTGCGTTTGGGCCTTCGTCTTATATCGTTAACGCTTCAGATCTTCAGCCGATTCACCCCGAGAATCACATGGTAAAATATGCAGACGACACGTATCTACTAATTGGTTCTTCGATGCGGGGAACGATCAGTCTTGAACTTGCCTCCGTTAAGACCTGGGCATCGCGTAACAATCTCCGACTGAATTCACAAAAATCAAGAGAAGTGATAATATCTCGTCGTCGGGATGTAAAAGTCCCAGAGTTGCTGGAGGGACTGGAAAGAGTAACTTCCATTAACATACTTGGAGTTACCCTGAGCTCCGATCTTCGAGTTACTACTCATGTAGACGCCACTCTTGCCTCCTGTGCCGGGTCTCTTCATGCCTTAAGAACGTTAAGGGCACATGGATTACCACCTGAGGCTCTACATGTAGTGACCAGAGCTACTACTGTCTCCAGGATGATGTACGCTGCCCCGGCCTGGTGGGGTTTTACAACCTCCACGGACCGGGCCAGGATTGAGCGTCTTTTGGCAAGGTGCCGCCGATCAGGTTACCTAAGGGGGGGGCGTGGCGCTTTGGATAAGATCTGGCAAAGAGACCGAGAGGTACCGAGTTCGAGCCCCCGTTGGGCGGATATGCTTTGTGTTTGCAGGCTGTCTGTTCTGTTAGTAGTTAAGATTTGTGTCTTGTGAATTGCATAATTGTACACTGTAACCGGTTGCGGTACGTGTGTCAACCGGATTGTTGAATAAACGAAAATATATTATTAAGGGAAGACTTGCTAACTGCTGCTGAAATGGTGGACCAGGCTGATGATCGCCTCCTGGCTGCTGTCTCCAGAAACGACTTCCATGTTCTTCGGCCGCTTTTTCCTCTGATTATTGATCGTCATTACAATTTGAGACCACGCCCTCACAACTTTGTGTTGTCCACTAAAGATGATAAACTTTTTATCTCACGAGTCCTGTATAAAAAGCCATCCTCAAACCACTAATGCTGATAAATTACTCATCCCACGTTACTCTCTCAATGGGGGACTCTGTAAAAATGGCTGCTATAGGTGGCGCCAGGATGGGATATAGTTTGGCTACTCTAGGTAAAATGTGTGCTCTGTTGTGCGGTAGGTTTATTTCAATGAGATATTATTATCATCGCTAGAGGGAACATGACGTATCTTTCCTTCGCTAATTTTTGAAGCCACAACCATAGATATAATAACACCTTATCGAGAGTTCCGCAGTTAATTTAAATTGAAACGACGCGTTTTGATTGGTTGAAATTCATGGACGCAGTCAAGCTTAAGCGAGACTGTTTAATTTCTTTTCAAAGCTTACGACTTGCAAAAAGTAGGCTACAACACAAAATAACAACTTATCGATTAAATAATATTCCAGCGGCCTCGTTTTCGGGCTTTAATAAGTTGCCGCATCCACACACTACACAATTTAACTTTCGATCGGGTCGCCATTTTGAGCGGGCTCGGGGTCAAGGCCGTTATGGTTAGGGGCCGTCCATAAATGACGTCACGCTATTTTAGCCGATTTTAACCCCCCTCCCCCTCGTCACACTTCGTCACAAAACGTAAGACCCCCCTCTGAAAATGACGTCACAAAGCTCTGACCCTCCCCTAAAACCAATTTCCATGGCAAAGCAAAATGCTCCTTCATGGAACAAATAACGAAAACATGAATATTTTAAAATCTAACGGTGACCAAATATTGAAATAATTAGAAAATTATTAATAATGGTGCCCGTATACATTAAAATAATTAAAAAAAAATAATGAAAATTTAATCCTCAAAATTAGGTCTGTTATTATTAAAGTTAAATTGTTGTTAATTGTTAAATTTAATAACATAGACCTCGTGTGACGTCACACTACTCTGACCCCCCCACCCCCATGTCACATCGTCACAAATTTCCGACCCCCTCCCCTAGGTGCGTGACGTCATTTATGGACGGCCCCTTACCACGTTAGCGGGCTCGGGGTCACAGCCTCAACAAAGATGGCGGATGCGGGCTCTAGTGATATATTTATATATTATACATCTCTATGGTTTATTTCATAGACATCTTACATTTAATATATGATGTCTATGGTTTATTTACGCTAAAGTTGTCTAAAGTTTGACCCATCACATACTGGCGACGCCTATCGCCGCTTAAAGGAACTGCTCACAGAGTCCCCCATTAACTTAACAATTCATCAGGTAATAGTTGATAACAATTTGTTGCCTTATTGTCGCTCTAACATTGGCTTCTTGTTATGGTATATGGTACAATCTTGCTTAGCATTCATTCATAACTTTTGTTAAATTGCAATGTACCTGATGGCGGTGTGACTATCAGTTTTTGTTACCAATAAAACGAATATAATAATAATAATAACACACTTACTTACTAATACAGCCGTTGGTAACGGTTGGTTTCGGTTTCATCCAATGGGGTGCAGTCATCAACGAGGGAGTCCCGTTCGAATGTTATATAATATTATTGGGACAATTTTGTGATCATGTTTAATATGTTTGCTTAATGAATCAGAGATCAAAATAGATTTGAACCAATTTCTATTTATGGATGTCCGGTTAAAAGACGCTTACAGTATACTAGTGGTTTGCCATTTCTAAGTTTCGTAAGCACAATCGGAACCTGACATGGGGAACGCACAAGCAACAACGGGGAACAGTCATCCACCCTCTGGAGCCGCTGACCAAAATATATATGAGAATGCAGAGGTGAGCAGACAACGCGTGTTTTGTTTTGCTGTGTAAGGACCAGCAATCAATGTTAAATCGTTAGAGGAATTTGTACATGGGCCTCCGTGTAGCCAGTACATTGCAAACCGTTGCCTTATTGTTTCATTTGTTTTTATTCTCCTCTGATGGTTACAGAAATAAATGATTGATAGATTGATTGATTGTACATGTATCTACACACGCACGCAAACACCAACACACACGCGCGCGCGCACACACACGCACATTTATCTTCAGTTTGCAAATTATCGTTTCTGTTGGGATATAATGTTGATGTGTAAATGTCTTAATCTGTGTCAGGCAAATAAAATGACAGCAGCAATATGATGCACTATATCAGGATCAGCGGCAAAAATGATGGTAAAGTGTGACTATTAAGTTGTGTAAGACTTGCAACTAGATGTTCTTGACTTTTTGTTGCCTCTGTTTTACCAGCACTGCTGTTGACATTGAGGATTATGCTATTCAACTGTGGTTGGTTCAACTCCCTAATCTCAAATGGGGCATGTAATCTGATGTCACAGTATAACCATAATTATGCAATATGAAGACTGATTTCTCTGGAAATGTCTTGTGAATGATAATGCTGAACATTATCAGATTTGTAAGTGAGTTTGCTGCAAACCTGTTGCATAACATTACAGGCTGATCTGCTGTCCTGATCTGGTTTCATATTGTTCTTGTTTTGTTCTACCACTGTTAAGCAGACTAAAAGATTTATATAATTATAACAAAACATTATAATTAATGTAGAAGTAGTAGAATTTCATGTGTTAGTAGCGATTCATCGAATGAGTATTGCATGATCTTAATTGTTTTAACTATAGACTGAAAAAGATGAAGAAACTGAAATGGATGAATCAGGTGAGCCATATATTCACTTCATATGATACTGAAGGGTTAGTATAAGTTGATATATAAATGTAATTGTAATTACAATTGAACATGTATATAGCGTTGCTCAAAGAGCAAAACCAATCACAGGTGGTATAAATTATGTTGCTTTGCTGTATTATATTGGGTCCTTAAAAGAGTTTGTATTACAATATGCAAAACTATATTTATTTATTTATTTGTTTTTAAATCGAAATGCTAGTGAGAGTTGCTTTGTGAATATGTAGACATGTTAACATTGTATTATTTAGCAGTATTTGCTATGTTGATGGTAATTGATCCTCTCTTAAATAAGCATTATTATTTCATTCACACTTACTGGTCCTGCAAATGTGGATCTGTATCTCATGCAGGGCCGCATTAAGCGTGGTGCTAAGGGTGCTGCAGCACCCAGGCCCGCAGTTTGAGGGGCCCGCATTTTCGGAACTGGAAGTGAAGAAATTTTTTAATATGCTTGTTATTAGCTTACTGTTAAATCTAGCGAAAATGCTGCTACATAAATAGGCTAAATACGAGGTAATAATTAATTTAATTATTTATAGTTATTCGACATAAATAAGTATACGAAGTCACAATTAATTTAATTAGGTCTACTTATAGTTGTTTACCTGACACTAATCATTGCGTGTCCAATAGCGTGGTCCAAAAAATTAAAAGTTGGAAATGCATTGCTCAACAAGGCTGCCCTTGTTACACATGAAAACATGAGTCTCTATGCCAAATTTTGGAAAGATTGGATTATATTTAGAGGTCGCTATGTTTTTCGACTTTTGCTATATAGTATGAACTTGTCAAAAACATGTATAATTTTGATTTTTTTAAAATCAGTTATAATTTTATTTTCAAGTCAGTTTTTATTTTTAACAATAAACAGCCCCAATTAGAAATATATACTGCAGTGTTACTGCTTAGTCATGCTGTATTAAGTTTGTAATGAAATATAGTTTAGATAATTAAAGAAGTTATCGAGTCTGCATAAATCCCGTCATTGAAGTGTTTGAAAACCCGCAACCCACTATTATTTCAATTTGCCTTCGTTGGAACAGAAAATTTTGTCCGATGACTGGAGACAAGTTGCAGCAAGTATTGTTTCTGTGACTCATCCTTATTACATCATTGTAAGAATGGATCAGAGCCACTCCGCGTTCTGCGCAGTCATTGACGACCATCAACATTTTGACATTTGCCTTCATCAACTGTAAAGTAGGGTCCAGTGGTCAGGGAATAGAAGCCTTTGATAGGAAGGCTGTGGGTTGTTCTTGATCCTGGATGGTAAGAAGATCAAGCAGTTTTAAAGATCTCCTTGTGACATACGCTTCCAGTGGAGTCTGGTGGTCGAAGGATTTCCTGTCCAGACGGTATACACGGATAGCGGATTAGGTAGATGAGTAAGATTGTATTACCAGAGCAGGCACGATGTCTTCAGTGACACGCTCATCAAAGAAAGCGCGTGGCTATAAGGTGTTCGAAGAAATATAAGAGATGACGACTGAAAGAGTTAATTTAAATCGACCTCAAAATGTAACTCATTGAATCAGCAGAAATCTTGGCTCATACAACTTCCAGTGCTTTCGAACACCCGAATCAACACTCTTTGCGGGGATTCTAGCCTTCTCCCGAATTACCAACGCAGCGACTATTGTTGCTTTCGTGGCCTCACCAACTGTTAGTCCATTCTGGTAATGAAACATGAAATTCCTCAGGATTGCCTCATTTTTTGGGAGTCCAGACCCAAGAATGTGTTTGTCAGGCATCCTAACAACCAGCACTGTGGGAAACTCCTGGTTGATACTAGTTCCACCATAGCTGCCGTTTTTGTCACGTATGAGCTTTTATTGCAGAATGTGAAAAAACATGTGCTGTAAGATTATTTCAAATTCAAGGCTGGCTTCACAGATTAAAAAAATACTCTAGGCCTATAATTGCTAAATTAGCATCATATAGAGCAATATTGAACAATCCAATTGTATATGAAACGAATTGTAATGAAAAGTTGGCATGCAAAATTAAAAATTACCTATAAGCCAACAACCGTTTATCTATCAGAAAGAACTTGAAACAAGTGTTTATTTGTAAATAAGCTTATTATTCTTTGATTTACTTAAATTATACAGTTGACATATTGATCATGATTTACAAAGATGGTGCTTGATGTTCATGGGTGCTAAATTTAATTCACAATGAAGCGATTAACGCGTCAGATGCACAATTTTTGCAATTTCTACAAAAAGTGTCAAAACCTAGCGACCTCTAAACATGCTCAGATCTCTTCAAATTTTTCAACACAGAGTCTTCTAGTCAAGTGTAACAGGGGCAGCCTTGTGGAGCAGCATATTTTGAAAAATATATTTCCCCATGTAAGTTTGGACCAGTCTAGTGTCCAACTGTCCATATGGTAATGTAACGTTAATTGTGCATAGTGTCTTTAGGCAGTAACTACACACTAGTAAGCATGTTACAGATATGTGCGTGGTGAACCGGTAGTTGTCAGAGGGGGCCTTTGGAAGGTAATCACAATATCACAGCACCCGGGCCTGCACTAGCCTTAATGCGGTTTATACTCCCTTACCAAAATTACCTTTGTCACTCGCAGGATGAGACTGTAGGGCAGGGATGGCGAACCTTTTTAAAGGTGCTTGCCAAAATGCCTTTAAAACATTTATAAAAATACCGTTGCATGCCCCTCAGATTTTGCAGCATATAATTGTTTTCCCATGTAGGTTTCAATTGACATTATTTCAAAGATTTTTTTAGAATGATGTTACGATAAAGTCCTTCATAAAAGCACATGTGGATTCTTTTAGTGATTTTGTATTTCTACGTTTCAAATTTTGGAGGAGGCTCCAAATTCCACGTGACCAAAAAGTTGAGTGCTTGCCACTTTGGGCACACGTGCATAGGTTCGCCATCCGTGCTGTAGTGTTACCTGCCATTGGGCCTCAGTGTGTTGTTCTGGATTGCTTATTTGTAATTGGAATTGCAAATTTTTATTACACCACTTCAAGAGAGACATCAGAGGTGCTCCTGGCCTATTGCAATGAAAACATGATTGAACAGAATGGTCTTGAAGTGCTTGCGAAAAACGAGGCAAAGAGAGGCTCGCTGAGGAGTTCATGTTCCTTGTTGTTAGGCAACTTATTCAGCTTATACAACTTTTTATTTATTAAGGCTGCATTATAAACTTTCAATTATATTGTGTTCTTTTGTTTTCTATTGCATAGTGTTTGAGGTCTCCCTGTTTGCTATTTTGTTTTAGATATTGACTTTGGCAGTGAAACTGATTTTAGTCATCTCTTCCGTTTTGAAGATATCTACCTCATTGCTTCAACCTTAGGGTAATTTGCGGCAGCTTTTTTTCCTGGTTTTGTTTTTAGTGATTCTCTTTGAGTTCATTTCTTTGAAGTGGTAATGACGTTCAACAGGAGTAATAAATGTATGTAATGCCACTTCAAAATCCTAAAATTTCACTGTTCATATGATTCAGTTGGGAGAATCTATGCAGCACTAGTTTATGATGTCTATAATAACCTGTAATAACTTGTGATCATCCATTCATACTAAATTGTAATCATACTGCGTAATTGTCAGTTTAAAAATATTAAACGAAGATTATTATTATTACTTGAAGTCGTCCGAGCCCAGCCATTATGTTCCCAAGAGATTATAGCAAACAGCTCATGGAGAAGATGAAAACATGAATTGAAATATGATATATGATTTATTGGTATGAAACAGGTAGACACACCACTATCTGATAAATGGGGTTATAGGAAAGTTAAGTTAAATGTAAATGTCCACATTTTTCATAGCTACCATATGGCCTTGACCTTGCTGATTTTCCAACAAATTAATAGAGTGAGATCCTGCACCACCGACACTAATTACAATTAAAATTACTGCTGCCCATTTCAATGGTTGCAACACAACTTAAGGTCCTGTGTACAGACCATGCTAGCCTAAGATTCAGATCTCTTATATAAGTATATAGAGCTTTGCAGCATTATAACCCAATCTTTTTGAAGGCAGCATTGCATTATTATGGTGCTTGCAAATGGAACAATCTGTCGTCGCCCCTAAGACAGCTGAAGCTGGGTAGCACATGGGATCACTTGTGAATCCATGACAAAGTGACAGCCAAATACAGCTACATCCTCTTTGAACAGTCTTTAATTTCATGTGCCATTTCTTTTGATCCTGTTTCTGCCTCCATAAAACACTCTTGCTTAGATCAGTTAGGTAACCATGTGTGTAGCACTTTTATTAAGCACTAAATAAATTAAGTGTCTTCAAACACACAAGTAGGAATTTTAATTCCTAGATGTCTCTATCTTTTCCAGCTGAACCCAATTAGTGCCTTGTTGCCTTAGGCTATCACAGACTGATTATTTGGAGTGCTGCTATAATGCTATGATGCTATAAATTACCTTAAAAATAAATAAAATAATATAAGTAATAACCTCTGCAGCTTTGCGAGTGCAGTATTTTCTAGCCCAGCCAGATATTTTAGCCAATTAACGTAACCAATTGCAGTAAATTTAACCAGGCTAATAAATTAAATCCATTTTATAAATTAGCTCAGTCAGTTACTCTAACTCAGGCAGTAAATCTTGCATATCATATAAATTTACCCAGGAAATAACTTCAATGAAACTGATAAATTTAACCCATTCCTGCAAATTCAACCCATCCAGTAATTTTAATCCATTATATAAAATCAAACTAGCCAATTGCTATAACTGTGGTAGTAAATTTTTCCCAGCATAGAAAAATACCCAACCGACTAGTGCATGTGTTTTATGTTATCTCCAGAGATGCTAAGAAAACAGCTTTTGAGCGCTGCTACGAGGATTTGAAATCCGTCCTGGAAGTTCTGGAAGATGAGACTGATGTGGGCATCTCAAAATACATCATTTCTAACATATTGCATGTAGAATAACTACTTGTATATCTTATATGTAACGTTATTTATTGAGTTTGTGAGAGTCTTGTTCTGTTGTTAAAATGCCATCTAAGTAAGTAGGCAGGCATGCAGTGGGTGGCTGGATGGACAGACAGGCAGGCAAGCAAGCTTTAATAGCTAGAAAGACATACTGATGCTTTTCTAAAGTATTGCATCCAGAATAATCACTTTTACGTAGAATAGTTGAAATGTCTTAGCAAATAAAGTTTGTTCGATCTTCATTTGTCATAGTTAATCAGTATCGACTTTTAGAAATATCGCAATAAACAGTAGCATCCATGAACAACTGAGTGCGATCCAATTCCAGTTTTATGTTCTTCCGTTTCGTCTAACCGCCGTCTTCCAGTATGAACTATATTGTGCCATAAGAACGGTGAGAACTATTCAAATAATTTATGTCGAACTCAAAGTCCTCGGGGTCAATGGCTTCTGATGGCATCAGGTGTCATTAAACGTTGCCGTGGATCCATCCATCCAATCGCCACCTTAGAATGGTGTCTTTCGAACGCTATGCAGTGGCGTAACTAGGGGGTCCGGCGCCCGGGGGCAAGAATTACGGGAAAAAAAGTTTTTATTACTTCGCCAAAATTTCTCATGACCTTTTTTTTGGCTTTTTTGCTTTACCGTCTTTTTCCAGCAGAAAATTCTTAAGATCGTCAGAAGCGCCTCTCATTTTGCCATTTTGCGCGCTCCCCCCATACAAGAATCATGTATAATAGTTACTTAGTAACTATTCATGGCCCGATTTCTTTCACAAAACCTTTGTCCAAAGCCTAATTTTGCGCCCCCCTCGTCTTGCGCCCGGGGGTGGCCCCCCCTGCCCCCCTCGTTAGGCCACTGACGCTATGAATTCTTGGTTTACCTTAATTTTATATACTTTTAGCCTATTCGTATTCGGTTTAAAGTTCTTTTTCTTCTTTCTATAGCCTTTCTGACTCAGGCTCCAAGTCATCTTTGTGATCTTATCCGTCGTCCTTTTTCGGCTGCCCCTAGCTTCCCTTTCCATTCGTTAGACCGACAAGACCTCTTGGTGCCTCGGAGTGCAGCTATTGCCCAATACCGCGCTCACGCGTCTGTTGGCAATTTGCTCTGGAACGATCTTACCTCTATGACTCACTCTCTGATCTTAACCCTAGGGCTACCAAGCCTTTTTGTGACACCAGCTACCAAGGGGTGGTTTCCACCCCCCCTGGGTTTCGTGTTTGGTTTCACATATCATAACTTGTAATATAGCAATGGATTCATCATTCATTTCTGCACAGAACGGTATATTTCGTTGTACATTATGTGAATGCACCTCGAAATTACATCACTTTTAACAACGGAACCCATTAATTAGCAATATTTTATATTATTGCGTACATTTTGTACTTTTTGGATAAACAAATATAAGATTATGTGTGTTTTGAAACTAATCTATGTATAAAAGATACACACAATCATCCCTACACATGTTTATATAGTATAAATGTACATCCATACATATATATCCATACATACATATCGGTTTACGTTGTAATGCTGTATTCAGCCATTTTACACAGATTACGCGTATTATTATTTATTTTGATCACTTCCGGTATTCAAAAGACAAAGATGTAGATAAGCAAATGAAGCCCTGCATTCCCTCTAAAGAATGGTATCTCTGTTTCTCATCCAGGAAGACAAATGAATACGCTACAGAAAGAAACTAAGGGGGGAGTGCCTCCATTCAGCAATTTTTCACGCATATTACGCGTATTATCATTTATTTTGATCACTTTCGGTTTTCATAAGACAAAGATGTAGATAAGCAAATGAAGCCCTGCATTCCCTCTAAAGAATGGTATAATTGATTCTCTTCTAGGAAGAATAGTCAATAAGCTATAGTCGAAAAACTAAGGGGTGGTATCCACCCCCTGGTGCCTCGGCTATATCAGGTATAACTTTTGAATGGCGTGGGCTACCACCATGATGTTTACCTCAAAATGTGCGCCAATGAATCTTCTACAGCTACCTAAAATGCAAAAATTATATTCCATATGGGGTAAAAATTATGCATAAAAACGTAGGGGGGTGGTAACCACCCCCTTGGTAGCCCGAAGGTTAAGTGGCCTACTTCTGTCTCTGCGCGTACTCAAAAGACTTTTCTTTCTTGAGAGGCTTTTCGCCTCTGATTAGGTTGCAATGTGAGAGGCGCTTTAGAAATCCGCAGGGCATAAATACAATAAATGCAAATGTACGCAGTCAACAAATTTTAATTTATTACAAAAATAAAAAAAATTGGCCGATATTACCCCGGCTTCCCGTATTGGTAGCCTAATCGTGGTCGTAATCGCAATCGTAAACGTCAAATTTCAAAGGCTCTACTCTGAAGGAAAGCGCAAAGCTCCAGCTTATAATTGAAGACACACCTTTCCCCATCTGACTGATAGCTGCCTACACAGCGCCTCTGAGAGACACTTAAGACGCGCTATACAAATGTTCTGTTACATTACATTCACGAGCGCTGCGTCTTGTCAGAGGGGTTGTCCAGAGATCGATGACCAGTAGAGCTTGAGTGTCCTTTTGATCAGGCAATGAATGATGCTAGATCAACGAATGGTTTAGCGGATGAGACTAAACGTACTCTTAGCCAACTGGCTAAACCAACATTGTTTATCTTTTCAAGATATCACTGTGATAAATAGGCGAATTATATGATATTTGTTTCTCGTCACCGTGTAATAGGGGTTCGTGCGCCCGGGGGCAAGAATTTCTTATTTTCTTACTTCCGTTTTTCATAAAATTATCAGAAGCCTCATTTAGCGCCCCCTTGGCAAGTTACCACACATGTTTCTCGTCCTACGTTCTATGTCTTAATATTAATAAGTTCCACACTTGTTTCTCGTCCTACGTTCTGGTCTTAATATCCCATATCTTTTTAAAAATTGCAACAAATGTATGAAAATCTGTCGAAGTCATGCTGTGTTTTAAATAGCCCTACTCGCATAATAATTATTGTTTCCATATGAAATCGCTAGTGTAGTTTAGTGCAACGTAAACTTCTGATTTCCAACTGTAAAGACTGCATCAAGAGTGAATCTGACACCTCTTATAATACGATATAAACTCTTTGGTCACGTATTGAGCACGAATAATGATGACGTCACTATAATCAGCGACTTAGACTAGTCTACTTGGTAAGGTTTGAAATCTACTGTTTAAAAATTAATTAATATTAATCGTCGATAATTAATAATTTTTTCGCAATTTTCAATTGCTTTTCCTTTTCAGTAGAACGTTCACTGATACAAATTATCATTGTAAAGTCTGCAACTAGCGGACCGCAATTAATATTGTGGCGTTTGCATGTCCGTCGTTCGTTTAGTTCGTCAATAATAGCCTAGGCCTGGGCTTAAGGGTAAACCAAAATAAATCTCCCTAAATATCTGTTTCATATAAAAAATTTCAACGCACTTTACATCCTTGATAATTTTATATTGCTATCCAGGGCGTAACTCTGCCGTACAGCCCTTGTGACCTCTGCCCTTCCCTCATCTCCCTCTCCTTTACGTCCCCTTCCCTACAATGCTTTATTCGCCACTTTGCAGTCGACCTCAGATAACAAAGTTAAATGTCATGTTTATATTGTGTTTCACAACTGTTAATCTGTAGACGACATTGGGAACAACACAATAGAGCCAAACAACAGTCCCTCGTGAATCATTTGCATGCAGCGAAACTTACTTCAAGCCAAAATAACGATATGCAAAAGTGGTGATGCGAAAGTAATTATAACTGGACTCCACCGTTACAATAGAATATTACGCCTATGATGGCTGTAAATGGCTATGAATCCGGAATGTATTTAAAAATTTTCATTTCATTTGGTTTTCTACCTCAAATTGTGGCTTCTGCCGTTGTTCTCCAGTTCTAGACATGATTCAATTAGCAATAGGCCTAGGCTTACAACTCTATCGCAGCAGTAAAGCTTATTCTTCTTGCTTTGACTACAAGCTTCAAGACTGTTGACAGATTCCGTTCTTGAAATAAATGGGCCATCATTGACCTACTGGATCTGTAGATTGTGTGCATGTTTGCGATACTGAAATCGAGAAAATTTACGACACATTGCTTTGCAACATCCCCTAAAGATATTTAATATTATATAGATATTCGACAAAACTACCAAATAAGCCTAATTCTTGACACGTAGAATAAAATGTAGATTAAATCGAGTGCTAGCTTACTAGATGCATGAAATATGTAATTATTCAACGAGAATTGCAACGCTTTAAACTCTGGTTCTGTAATTGGAGATAATGAATCCTGAAGCGCAAAGTTATGGACTCGAGATCCATTGGGCGTAAACAAAAATCGAGATAACGGCAGAGTATTCACTCGTAGGCCTACTCTGATTTAGTCCTCCGCACTTGCCTCATTAATCCCGTCTAGCATTGCCTGTAATACGAGATGGAAGTCTTAGCGTTTTGAGGTTTAAGGATGTGGCCTTAATATGTGGGCTTGGGAACTTTGGGATAACGTTAATAACTTTTGGAAACTTTAAATTTCTCCATCATTCAACTTCTTGTGGTTTAATTTCGTTCAGCCATGCAGAAAGATGGCCTGCTAAACAAAATTAACAGCATTGAATCATGCTGCAAGATTTTAACGCGTTTTAATTCAGGTAATGACCAGCAAATAGCATACCAACGAACTGAAAATAGTGTTCAAGGACTATTTTAGATAGTGGAATACGCAGGGTAATAATTGCTGGGGGTTTGGGGGAGGCGGGCGGAGTCAACCTCTTAGTCTTTCTTAGTACCTACTGTCAAGTCTTCATTGCACACCCCAACTCCACATAGATGAAAGTCTGACCCCAGTCTCTTTTCTACAATTCTCATACTGGGAATACGGACTGTAAATTCATGTTCAATGTGTTTGTTGCAATTGTCTTTGCAAATTCATATTGTGTCTTAGGCGATCAAGCTGGCGGAATTCTGATTCTGTCTCACATAAAAATGTGTCTTTTATATTACGATTACGATGCTGTTCTGTTGTAGATTTCTAGTGCCTGCTTAGTGAGCTAAATACTGAAAAAGCAAACAACTCAAGGTTGTAATTTCAGTCCACAGAAACTTACAAGAATTAGCCTAAATAGTTTACAACTCTGACTTTGCGCAAAAATAGCTTCATAGCTGAAGCACAAAACTCAGACAATTCATAATAACTAACGATGTCGAAAAGCATTTCTACCAAGCATTCATCAACTATTCCATCGGAAATGCAACACAAGAAAAGATAGAAAGTTCCCAACTATGTCAGAAATCATTTGTGCTGGATAGTCATACGAAGGAAAACAAGGAAAGCGATTCAAAAGCAAAGACACACGAATGCGAGCTTTGCGAAAAGATATTTAGGCGCGCCTGTGACCTACAGAGGCACATGAGAATCCATACAGGAGAAAATTCATACTTTTGTTTGGTCTGTAAGAAAACATTCGCATACTCTTCGAGTCTGAAAACACACACTAGAACCCATACTGGAGAGAAATCATTTCAGTGCGAAGTATGTAAGCGAATATTCGCTCGTTCTGACAATCAACAGAACCATGTTAGAATCCATACTGGAGAGAGGCCTTATCAATGCCAGGTATGTCAAAAGCGTTTTACCCAATCTTCAAATCTAACAATTCATTCAAGAATTCATACTGGAGAGAAATCTTACATTTGCCAAATATGCCAGAAACGTTTTTCCCAATCTTCAAATCTAACAATTCATTCAAGAAGTCATACGGGAGAGAAATCTTACCAATGCCCAATATGTCAAAAACGTTTTTCTCAGCCTTCATATCTAAGCAATCATGCAAGAATTCACACTGGAGAGATGCCTTACCAATGTCAAGTATGTAAAAAAAGCTTTTCCACAGGTTCAAATCTGACAGTTCATGCAAGAATTCATACCAGAGAGAAACCGTACAAATGTCAGTTATGTGCGTTGAAAACCAAGTATGAAGGTTATCTAAAAAGTCATATGAGAACACATACTGGAGAGAAACCATACCTTTGCCAGATATGTCAGAAAGCATTCTCATCGTATTCAGGTATGAAAAATCATGAAAGAACCCACCCTGAAGAGAAACGATTTCTGTGTATTCTTTGTAAAAGAACATTTTCCACATCTTCATCGCTACACAGTCATGTTAGAATTCACACTGGAGAGAGACCATTCCAATGTCAGATATGTACAAAGAGTTATTTCGAATCTTCTGTCCTACGAAATCATTTTCGAACCCATACTGGAGAAAGACCATACCAATGTCAAGTATGTAAACAAAGCTATTATCGATCTTCTCATCTGCGAAACCATGTTCGAACCCATACTGGAGAAAAACCTTACCAGTGCCAGACATGTCAAAAACGGTTTATCCAATCTTCTCATCTCAAAAGTCATGCAAGAATTCATACTGGAGAGAAACCATATCCTTGCCAGTTATGTCAATTTAAGACAAATACTAAAAGTCATCTAAAGAGTCACACGAGAACACATACTGGAGAGAAACAATTTCTTTGCCAGATGTGTCAGAAAACGTTCTCATTCGCTTCAGGTCTGAGACGTCATGAAAAAACCCACCTCTTGTCTATCTGATGTCTGTAAAACAGTTTCAACGATTATTTGAAGTATTTCAGGATACATATTCATGCTCTTCGTCAGAAATACATGAACGAACCCTGAACTAGAGAAAACATCTGATTTGTAATAAAACATTTTCCCGATATTCGAGTCTACGAAGAAACAAATGTCTCAACCAGAAATTACCTGAAATATTTGAAGTTTTTGACGTCGGTGAACAAAGAATAAAACTGGAAGTGTTGAACGCTCAATCTATGATGACAACATGCATCATGTACAGCGCATGTACGAACGAATTCATTCATAATCAGTTTTGTATTCAAAGTAAGAACTTCAGTACAGTACAACTGAGTATTCCTGTAGGACTGGACATATTCAAGGATCATGCTTTTGTTTAGCGTTTTTTGTGACACTTTCAGTTCAATTTTAAGTAGTCTTATAATCTTTTGTCTAGTTATAAGCACTTTGACTCTGTTGAAACGTTTTTCTTATTGCACTGCTTGTTTATATACTCTAACTTTGTGCGTGTTTTCATTCAAAGTTTTACGTTGTCTTACTCTCACGCTGTTAGTGTACCGTAAGTGCAATCATAAAGTAATTGCAACGCTAATTTCGCAAAATCAGTGCTGATGGCAACGATGCTGTTAAAGTTGAAATGTTTTAGCAAATAAAGTTTGTTCCACCTTTATTTGTCTTAGTTAACCAGTAACGAGTCCTAGAAATGTAGCATCCATGTCCAGCTGGGAGTGGAAGATAGATCCGCAATAATACTGCCCAGAACACAGTGAACGGTTGAAATATTTGTCACCTGAGTTGGCTCCAATAAATCAACTCTTGTATGAATATATTATATTTGGGTTTAAGTTTTATTTCGCTTGATTTTGATTGATTGATTGGTTGGTTGGTTTATTGTTTGATTGATTGATTGATTGGTTGGTTGGTTGGTTGGTTGGTTGATTGATACTGTTTCTGAAGGTTCACACAACAAACACAAATCGAATAATAATAATAATTCCGCACAGCAAACGTTCTAAATTGCGTATGATACAGTTAAAACAATGTGAACAATAGGCTAAACTAGCCTAATCAGACCTATTGTTCTTTGATATAACAACAACCCAGTACCTTATCCCGTAGATCTAAGGTTAGACCCTAATATAATAGTGCTGAACAATTTCTTTTAATTTTTTAATTAAAAGTCGATTTGTGAAGTTCAGAAATGTGACTAAAGGCGTTGGGACTATAAATGCGCTTAATTAATCAGCTGCTATAACAGATGCCGCAAAGAAAAAAATTGACGAGTGTTCAAAATCCTTTAAAAACGCTCGAGCGTCTTCTCAGGATTCCAAACACAACTGGCAGAACATTTCCTTTACTTTGAACTATTCAGCCTGCGTGTTGGACCAGATAATTATGGTGAATGTCCTTACCCTGGATCCTCTGGCTTTCTCCGATCGTACTATATTGTAATCAGTGGCAGATCGCAGCTGAGACCGTTACGCAACCAGTAAAGGTCAGCGTGACGATGTCCATGTGTTACACATTTATAGCTTAGTAAAATATGTATAATGTTACGAAGTTATAATTATTATTGTAAGCTATATGCTCTATGTCTTTCTGTTCCTGTAGCCTACCTCTGTCTGTTCCTGTATCTCTGTCTGTTCCTGTATCTCTGTCTGTTCCTGTATCTCTGTCTGTTCCTGTATCTCTGTCTGTTCCTGTATCTCTGTCTGTTCCTGTATCTCTGTCTGTTCCTGTATGTCTGTTCCTGTCTGTTCGTCTACACCTGTCCAGCACATACATCCACTTAGCACACTGATAGAAAATCACACATTCACCCTTTCCACTAGAGAGGTATCATTGTCTGGGATAAAAGTTATCAACCGCCCTCGCGGTCCGGTGAAGCAGTGGGACGGGGCTGGAGTCGCCATTAGACAAGACTGTGGAGCGACTGTTCTGTCCGGATCCCAACAAAGACTCATCTTTCCTGAACTCATTTCCTTCGTAGGCGGTTTCCGTGTCTTCTCCGACTTCCTTCTTGGATTTCGACCGGACTTACCGGAAATAGAATGTGTCATGCACAACGATTTCGCAGAGTAGCTACCATCGACTGATGTCTTTAGCATTATGACATTGGCGCTATACAAGTTCCTAGACTAGACTGATCTTTACAGAATCTGAGAAATTTTCTGATTGATCTCAGTTACTCATCAGCCAGCGTTTAAAACTACAAATCTTCCACCTTTCGTTTCTCTCAAGAATTCGGCTTCACTTATGTCCCCAGGGGAACTTATCTGCGATTATGTACACTGATCTTGGGAAGTCACGCGTAGGAAAACGAAGTCGCTAATAATTATTTCATACCCACGGCTGGACTCATCTTAATATCCCATAGCCTATTTTTAAAAATGCCCAAATGTCTGAAGATCTGTTAAAGTCATGCTTGTGTGTTAAATAGTCGCAAAATTATTTGAATATAAAATCGCCAGTTTAATGTTACGTGAAGTTCTCATTTCCAGTAACTGTTGTAAACTGCAACAAGAGTTAAGTGAAATGGCGCACACCTCCGTGCGTGTGTTTTTCTGTTTTCGACTTGAGATTTTTATTATAAAAGATATTTATTACAGTTTTATCTAGTCTTTCTTGAAAACGTCATAGCCTATAGTAATCGCTTAGCCTAACCTCTCTGAGCTTTGGATTATGAACAACATTGTTTATATTGGTCAGTTTACAATAATTCTTTTAACTATTTTCTCTTGCGGCACATATCATCGCTCGATGTGTACGCTGCATGTAGGCTACTGACCAACGGATTTCGAAAATGAACTATTCGTCATGGTACTATTACAATACTCCTCTGCGGAACTGTTTATATTCAGATGTCCGTCTACACCACCACCTCGCTCAACTCGGAAAAAACTGTTTCATTTCAACTTATGGAATCCTGATCATCCAAGAGCCATCACCACCATAGTTACCACACACCACTTCAGACCTACTTCTACACGTTCGCCTTTTCCTCCTCGACAGCTTCGACCGATACAAATTACGCCAGTCAACAACAGGACACCGACTACATGTAAAATTGGTTCGTGGAATGCTTGCTCAATAAACAACAAATCAGCATTAGTCGAGAATCATATCGTAACAACAGATCTTGACATATTTGCTGTAGTCGAAACATCCCACGAAGCCACAAACTCTCCGTCACTTATCGCTTCCTCCCCGTCAGACTACAGTTTTTTGGATAAAGCTAGACCTCTTCTACCTGGACAAGATGTCTCCAATCTACGCGGCCCTAGAGGAGGTGGAATATGCATCTTTTTTAAAAATCATCTACGAACATCTCCAAAAGACACAGGATATTTCACTACTTTTGAACACCTCTCATCCTACTTCACCTTCAGAGATCTACATCTGCTCGTCACCGTAATTTACCGTCCTGGTTCGTCACCTATTACAACAGNACCAGGTTTTAAACTAGAAATAAAATAGCACGGTGAGTGGCAAAACGTTCAGTTTATACACAGCGTTCTTCTGACGGAATGTAGGGGTTGTAAAAAATGGAATACATTGACACCTCTAAATAAGATATTTCACGCTATATATTAATCAGCGTCATTCAATCGTATTATTAGTTCCTTCCTTAATCTATACATGTATACGTGAGTCACATAGACCGATATCCTTAACATAACCTTGATCACCTCTGTAGACTATGGACAAGAAAATGATATGCTCTATACTATACATGTTCAACCGCTCTTATATGCCGGGGCTAAGAACATGAAGTCGCTAACCCCACTCTTAAATCTCAAAGTTTAATTAGACCTTATTGCAGCAAAGGCCGTTGACTTCGATTCTTAAACAGAGTGTTCCAGTCTGACAGCGATACGGTTTTTCATAAGTCTTGTACTTGTAAGGTGGGTTTAAGAGAAAAAAGAGGTGTCTAAGTACTATTTTACCTACGCTCGATATCCGGGCTACTATGCCCTCACACTCGTCTTATCCGCCCGTCTGACTGTCACACAATATGAGCAGAAAAGGAAGAGATTTTCCTCAGGAAAGGTCTAGTTATTTGGTCATTGAAAGGGCGCAGTCTCCCTGGACAGTGGAAATTGTCTTCAATTGTCTTCATATGTTGTCTTCAAATGCTAGAGGTCAGTTTACATCAATGCAGAAAATAATACCACTCACAGTATCAGATTAAACACGATTACAACGTGTGCAAAATGTTCTATATAATGAACTTAATATAAAAGCACATGTTTTAACTCCGGCACTACTCGTACTCTGGCAGTGCCAGGCCCAAGCCTGGAGAAAGAAGGAGGGCGATGATAATCATATAATTATGTTATGACGTCGTTAAACAGCAATTATCCAACCAAAACAGCTGTAAAAGCGGAATTTTGCCACTGCATGTCTGTGAAACAAGTGCCAATACGAAGCATAATTATTTCCTTTTATTCCCATATGTTGCAATTTGTTCAAAAGTGTTTGTGTGTGGAGTACATCTTACGCTTGTTCAAAGTCTACAAAGATATCCAAGACAAGTTTCTTTTTAGATTCTGTTGTATATAATCTTGGGAGTTCAATGATTTGCTCTGTTGTGCATTCATGCTTTCTAAACCTTGTTTGATATTAGTGCATGCTATTTATCTTTTCAGTTTAGTGTTTATTAAGTTTTCGCTGATATTATCTGAGAGGTATTATCAAGCTGCATTCCGATTATCAATTTGTGGTAACAGTTCAAAGCCTGGAAAAAGGCGACGCTAATCCTCTTAACTACTTCTTATAATTGAGAACTCCATCACTGCCCAATAGGCTCATTATATCGGAGTTCGCTAGGTGGCGCCAATGGGGTTGTGTAATGTGGAGAAAGGAGTTTCGCATCGGCTATAATTATTAGCTATAGTTCAGAAACGCTATACGTTCGTCAGTTTCGTCCAGTCGTTGATCATTTCATGAAGTACTCTGGGTCACGTAGATCGATATTCTATTCTTAGCATCGTCGATTTCTGAAACAGTATCCCGGATTAGGATCCGGAGGAGTCCCGAACGCAGGATACGTCACGGTCTGAAGCACTTGGGAACTGGATGAGATGAGAATGTGCGGAGGCGGATGTTGAACAGTACAGTTGGTGTGGCTCCGTTGCAAGAGCATGTCTAGTTGATTAGATGGATTGTGTTTGATAATCTCTGTATAATTATAGCAGACAACTTATGGGTCATTTGTACATGGCATTCCATTGCACTCCATATTGACGCGACGTTACTCGCTGTATTGTGGGTTTACGAAGCAGAATTATTGCCAAAGTAGCAGCAGCCTAATTTCCTGTCTTTAACGACATGTTGATGCAGGCAGAGTAGTTGACGTTATCCTCTATATTCAGGCTTGCGACCAAGTTTTCCATAGCATTTAAGAACGGTTCTTATGGCCGCCAGGGCCATTTACGTCGATCTTACCACACGATGCTAGCAGGACCGATTTAAGAAATGACGTAGCTGATATCTATATATAGCATAGTTGGAAAACTTTTGAAAGGTGTTTACTGAGTGCCTTTAGACATGTTTTGATTGTCAAGGCAGTTAACGCGGATTGGTTTAACGGCTTCTTATTATATGGCAACAAAGGCCGCTGATGTCGAGAGAAACACATTTAGCCTTTGTTGACGTCGGCCTTAGGTATTATTATTGACTAATTAGACCAAGGACTTTTAATACAAAAGGAATGGACTCTCAGCCATGCTACCTATAGGCAGCGTAAGATGTTGATATATTGGGTAAATCTGAGTAATACAAATATGCTGATTACACCACAACTTCGTCGGATGAGGGAGGTTTTCTTTTTATTCTTTAAAATAAAGCCCCATGACCCACGTTCTGGATTTACTATAGGAACGAACAAGTTCACGATGTTAAACACCTTTATAAAATATTTCTATATCCTATTTATAAGTTATGGTTTTGCGGTCATCATGTATGCTTTAGGAAGAAATCGTTTTACTGTAAAAATAGACGTCTATTTTTACAGTAAAACGATTTCGACCAGCATACATAATGACCGCAAAACCATAACTTATATATATACGGGTAAATTGAAGTAATCTGTTTTAATGCGTAAATATTAAGGGGCGTTAAACCATAGATGAAAATCGATGAAAAACTTAATAATTCAATTTAAATTATTAAATTATAACACAATTGTGACATCGGCAACGATTAAGTGATTATTTCTGCTGATACTCGAGTATACCGATTGTTCTAATAATCAGCCCGATTACGCGTATGGCCATTTAATCGGTACAGCTCTATAGTGTGCGTGTGTGATTGACTCTCCTCAAGTCCTCCAACCGACAAAATATCCCACATTGCACCTCCACATCCCTCTGAGTTCCACATTCTCAGTTCCTTCGGCAATACCGCCACCCAGCCCCTAGCTATTTTCCACAGGCTCCACTTCTCATTATCCCACAGGCATTATATTCCAACTATCGAAGTTCCACCTCTCCAGGAATTCCTTCCCTAATCCATCCGATCAAAGCTTTCTTATCGTCAACGAAACCATCTTAACAACCTCTCTGTCCCTCTCTGTCCCTCTCTGTCCCTCTCTGCCTCTTCTCTCTGGCCTCTCTAGCAACCGGACTCCGACCAATCTCTGGACAACCCCTAATAATCGGCCCGATTACGCGTATGGCCATTTAATCGGTAAGCTTACAGCTTACAGCTCTAGTGTGCGTGTGTGATTGACTCTCCTCAAGTCCTCCAACCGACAAAATATCCCACATTGCTCTAACACGACGCAGCCCTCGTGAATAAGCTGATGCCCTGCTATTAGCAATATTGTGTGGCTTTAGAAATGTCGAGTTTACGATTACGAAGCTACATGTAAGCGTACAACAACTAGACCTATTGAAAAGATTGAATACATGTAACTTCATCGAAACCTATAATAATAGGTCGACTTTAACGGTCATGTCCGCCTCTAGATGTCGCTAAACACCACAAACCATTGCTAATACTATGAATTTCCTGTCCACGTTTTGAACACCTCTCTTAAGATGAAAAACACTGGTTCAAGCACTCTAACTATTGCAATGTGCCTTTTATACGAATTACAGTAATAACCAGCACCAGATATCGTTAAACATTACAAAATACCACACTCTTAATAAACTCCGAATAAGGAATATGAATCAGTTTCCTTTTAGACACCTATTTTAGAGTTCATTATCTGGCAAAGAATTCGTAAGTCCGTGCAATACACCCTACAAAATCCGCCATTGCGCGTCCGTGACATGCATAGTGCCAGGCAATGCCAGTCCCAAGCAGTGAGAAAGGAGGAAGGGTGCGATGCTAGTCCTCTTTGTCGCGACAGACGTCGTTAAACAGCAACTAACCAAACAACTAATATGAATTATCTATAATGAGATCTTTAACACAACTGTTGAAAGCTTTTCCTTTAAAACTACGAGAATTCATTAAAAGACAAGGAAGACGGGATTCACGACAACGCGTGTAACAGCTATATATAACAAGTGATACAAGCGTTTAAAAGGTGTCTAGAGCGCAAGCATGGAAAAGAGGTATGTATTAATCATCTTCGTTATGAAAAGGTGATGTAAAACAGCAACATACTGACTGACGAATTATTTGTCTAAATTACATTCTAATTGGAATTGTGTTAAGTCAAAGGAATGGTGAGAACTGTTCAACATAATTTCTGTCGACGTCAACGGTCTTTGATGCCATAAGATGTCGTTAAATTCAAAATCAATCCAACCATTGTTGCAATGACCGGTTGAAAGATCTCCCATGGACCAAGGTCGACGTCAATGTGCATGGACGTCAAAAGAAGTCGCTAAACACTGCGAACTACACGTTTAATAAACGACATTCGGAATAAGGAACATACAAAATATTTACATTTTAGACACCTATTTTAAGTGTGCAGATCAGGATATAAATAATTATTGCAGATGAAAAATTTAGCTGTTTTCATTCGTCTCTTCTACCATTCCAACAGACTAAGGTCGACGTCAGATATCGTAATATCTATAATAATTATAATAGAATAGAAATGCCATGCAGTCCTGAAGTGAACTATTATATTGCTATGCAGCTCATATCGTTTCCTTGTTGCGAGCTGCCTTTTCCGCTGCCGCACCTGCGTTTTGCGAAGTCATATGTTCGTAGGATGCAGCGAAAGTATCTGGCACAGTAACATCCCATGCCAAGCAACGACCTTGGTACCAAGGTATGATGGTGAGTCTGGTGACACCGTCAGGCCTTTTGCCGTCTGATCTGGAGAGGCCATTGGGCTCTTTGATGGCCGGTATTTTGGCTCTGGTGAAAGCTCGCCAAATAACGTCGTTGAGCATGCCATGTCGATGTTGTCTTCCTGCTCCTTTGATGCAAGAGAATCCATGGTGGCCTTTGGATTCTACCATGACACCACATTTGCAAGTGTATTTTTCACAAAAAGCAGTGCCAAGTCGGATGCCGGATGCTATTCTTAGGACCTCTCCTGACATCCGTAATCCTGCTGTCGTAATGGGGAGTGCATGAAGCCAGTCTCCGGAGTGTGGCGATTGTACGGCTAACAATTATTATTATTATTATTATTATTATTATTATTATTTTTATTATTATTAAAATAAAGGTTAATAATTTGTTAACATGGAAACTCCTATCCCTCAGGATTGAAGAAATTATGCTAGGAGCTGATACGGGTATCTGGAAAATAAAATTAGATTTAATTATTGTTAATTTAGTAAATATTATATT
Source organism: Aporrectodea caliginosa (assembly GCA_020284085.1). NCBI lineage: Eukaryota > Metazoa > Annelida > Clitellata > Crassiclitellata > Lumbricidae > Aporrectodea > Aporrectodea caliginosa. Next base: position 725,585 of record JACEVL010000191.1, read on the forward strand.
AATATTAATTTCAATCTAATTATTTTATCAATTTAAATATTAAATTTGCTTAGGCACGTCTACTAATTGCCGAGAGCTTTAGCCGAGTTTCCTTCATTTGGCGATATATGAAGTTTCGATTACGAGTGCCATATTTGTTCTAAGTCACATGTAATTTTATATAGTGAAATATTGAATAGATATAATATTATTTTCCTCGAATATTATAAATTATGGTATTTCAATTTGCTAATAAAATCCTGTGCAAATGTAAGAAAAGTACATTTTCCAAGTGGTGTATTATGCCTTTGTTGGATGACGTATATTTAACCAACATTTTATATTTAACCAACAATTTTAATTCAACTTTTTTAATTATTAAAAACTTTTTTAGAAACTTCTCCGAGATTGGGGCCAGAACTACATCAGAAAGTTACGTCACACTTGAACGCTAGACGGTGTGATCTCAACAATTTCGTCTGCTGGGACTCGCACGTCATACAATAAATGCGCTTAATGATTATTTTGTCTGTTACGTCATGTTAGTGTCGACGGCGGCACGTAAAAATAGATATGACGTCATATGACTTCATAACAATGATGTATTATAAATCATTAGTGTAATTTGAAAATGGTTTTGTAATTTCTGTTGTTTTAATAGGCTCATCCAAATACTCTAATTCGATTTTTATAATGATAAAGAATTTAAATATTTGTGGACAAATTTATGTGACGTGTAATCGGAGTTATTACACGAGTTCAACAAATTTTAAATAGGATGAACACGCGGTGACAAGGATTAGACCTTTTGGTGTTCATGAAGCGTAGACTTAGAAACGGTTGACCTAATATCTTGAGATTATAGTTTATAAAACTTTGAACTCCGGCCAACCACAATATTTAAAATCTGTTCTTATTCCTCTGACTTATCATTATTCAATGAGGTCATCTGATTGTCTTTGTCTGGTCATACCTAAATCAAGAACTGTTCTCGGTGAACGAGCTTTTTAGGTTGCTGGGCCTGACTTTTGGAACTCTCTTCCTGTATCTGGCTCCGTCATTTCAGTCGCTTGTGTCATTTCGTTCTCGGCTGAAAGCTTACCTCTTTCAAATTGCTTATCCACCTTAGGCTGCCTCTCTGTCTCTTACGGACTGATCTTCTGGATGTTGACCTTATTACGGATTGTTTTGATGCGCCATCGGTTGATGCCTTGTGCATGAGACACCGGCGCAATAGAAGTTGCTAATTACATTACATTACATTACATCCGCTCTCAGATGCACCAGTCACCGGTTACCAAGTCACTTGGCAGAGTACGCCAATCTCCAACCAAGCTAGGAAGAATGGCACAACAGGATTATTATGCATCTTCTCAAAGGCAGATTAGCTAAGCTAATATAAACTATATCAATCTAGTGTAATCTTATCTAGGTTAAGGTAATCTATGCCAATGAAAGCTAAAAATACATAAAGCATCCATCGATCAAATGACATAGAGAAACCAATTAGAAATCCGAAAGTCAGAAGAACCTTAAATCAACCTTACTATTCAAAACACATCATAGGATACAGTTAAACCCTCGTAGAGCAGTCGCCTTAGACACCTTGAAAACGGTGTGCACCGCTGCTATAAAGATCTAACGCGATAGACGATTAATGAAAACGTCCCACTCTGAATAGAGATCAAAGAACAACGGATAGTAAGTAGTAACGAATGCTTTTATAAGTTTAGGGCTGAATGACATTAAATATGTTACTGAACGAACTAGACACTGTTGATTCGAAAATCTTTACACCAGACACCAACAACGTAGGAACCGAATAGCAGGCATAATATTTCTAATGTTGCAATTCCCTGCTGATATTTTGGACACCTGTCTTAAGGTCTTACATTCGCTATAAGTTAAACTGCAGGATAATAAAGACATTGACCTCCCCACTTTTTCCTCGGCACTATTGCTTTACTGATTAAGACCTCATTTATTAATAATAACAATGATGATGACGATGGTGATAGTAATAGTCGCAGTAGTAGTAGTAGTAGTAGTAGTAGTAGTAGTAGTAGTAGTAGTAGTAGTAGTAGTAGTAGTAGTAGTAGTAGTAGTAGTAGTAGTAGTAGTAGTAGTAGTAGTAGTAGTAGTAGTAGTAGTAGTAGTAGTAGTAGTAGTAGTAGTAGTAGTAGTAAAAAAGCAATAATGATAACATGTCAAGGTCGACTCAAATGTTCTGGACGTCGCACAGCGTCATTCAAATCTGAGTAAAACAGTTATCTCTGTAGACACCTTTAAAATACTTTTCGACAAAGTTACATATATTCACAATTGCATTCAAGGCGGCTATGATTAACACATTTCTACAAACATGGAAATCTTATACGTAAAACTTCGCCACCGTACGTCTGTGCCCTAGTGCCAGGTAGTGCCAGTCCCAAGTCTGGGTGAGGGAGGGGACGGCTCTAATGATCTTTGCCTTGTACAACTATTTATTTGTAAAGTAAAAGAAGGTACGTGTGAATGTTTCCATGTGTGTTTGGCTCTTTATATAGCACCCTCTCTTAGCAAAAAATGCTTGAAAGCGACCAGAATCACTAACGCCATCTGTCGGGTCGGTCGGTGATCGCTGAAAGTTGGCGACACTCCTACGGTGCGCCACACGATGACAGACTACAGCGGAAGGGGAAGAGGAAGAGGAAGAGGAAGAGGAGGATAGGAGGAGGAGGAGGAGGGAGGAGGAGAAGGAGGAAGTGGAGAAGGAGGAGGAAGAGGATAAGGAGAAGACGGAGGAGGAGGAAGAAGAGGAAGAGGAGAAAAGGAGGAGGAGGAAGAGGAGGAAGAGAAGAAAGAGGAGAAATCCCTTGAGAATCCCTCACAGAAAAGAGGCAGCCATGTGTATGAAGGTTTGCCTACTTAATTCTTGTCTGCCCTCTGCATATTAGGACCGTCTCTGTCTGTCTGTCTCTTTATATCTCACTCAGTATCTCCCTGTCTCTGTCTCTCTCTATGCCTCTATCTGCGTCTGCCTCTGTCTATCTGCGTCTGCCTCTGTTTCTGTCTCTCTGTCTCTGTCTCTGTCTCTGTCTCTGTCTCTCTCTCTCTGTCTTTGTCTGCGTATGTGTCTGTGCTTTTCAATCTCGTGTCTCTCTTATCGTCTGGTCTTCAACTGACTGTTTCTATCTCTCTATATCTGTCTCATGTCGTGGTCTAGTTTTAACCCTGAACATTTCCATCCAGCACGCTCTCCATCTATGAAAGCCATTTATATAATTTATCTAGTAGTTTCAACTGATGAAAGTAACTATACAGTACATGTAGGTAAAACTAATCAATAGGCCTACTAAAGATGATAAAGGAACTGACTAACTCGTATTTTTGCGTCTCTACTTATAGCGAAGTCAGTCGTCCTAAAAAAGGTGTCCAAAGTAACGGCAGAGAATTGTCGTATTTTAAACAATAATAATAATGTCCCGATGCTTTTGTAATTAACGTTCTTGTTCTTCGAGGCATTTAGAAATAAACTTAAAACTAGTTTAATTATGGCTAATGCTCGCATACCATCCGTTTCTTACCCCCTGCATTCTCTGACTTATCGGATTTCGATTTGGTTTCTCTAATTGTCTCTGATTTTGACCTCGATTTAATTTGAAGCAACCAACGATCGAAGCTTTATGCATCGAGATAACAACGGGGCTGGATTAGACTCCTATTATGACCGCTAGAGACCGTTGCCGTCCGTCTTTCCAAGTCTTTAAGAATGATAGACATAAATTACTGCTCGAAAGCTATTGTTACGCTAGGTTAGGATTTTTAGGACATTATTCTTGAAGTAATGAACGCGTTTATCTTTGAGATAAGGTTAGGGTTAGGTAGCATCTGCTTAACGACGTTTTGTCCTAACGAAGATGATTGGCGTCGCCCTCCTCCTTTACCCAAGTTTGGGACTGGCACCGCCAGAGTATACATGACACACATTACAATACAACTGGGGCGCGGTGGTTTAGGGGTATGTTCTGTGCCTTGCAGCCGGAGGGTTGCGGGTTCGGATCCACCTCAAAGTCGCCGCGTAGGGACCCTCGGCAAGTCCTTCACTCGCAATTGCTCATGCGCTTCGGCGTGAAACGCCGATTCAGCGTTCGCGCAGTAGTCGGGAGCGCCTCTGAATGGGAATCTGGTAGGGGCGCTATGACAAGTGTTCAAATACAATACAATACAATACAATATATTATAGGCATGAGACAAGTTTGCCATCTGTTTAATGTGCTCTATTTAGACACCTGACACTATATAGCCACGAGACCGAACATCAAATTAAGTTCTTTCTAGACATTACGTTTCATACTTAACATGACGTTGAACTGCTGATAAAGTTACTAATCCGCTCAAATTGAAATTGTAATTAGTAACTTCTATAGCGCCAGTGCCATATCCTAAAGCATCAACCGATGGCGCACCACAACCTAGAAGTAATCAGATTAATATGCAGAAGATCAGACCGTAAGACATATCAACATCAAAGACACAAGGTTTCGCTTCAACTGCAGGAGATTATATCGTTTAGCGACATCTAATGGCTGCAAAACCATCGCCCTCCTCCTTTGCCCAGGCTTTGGACTGGCACTTCCAGAGTAAGAGTAGTATCGGAATTATTTTTTATTATTATTGTATTATATCATTATATTACTTTATTGCTAGCATAAACTTTCAGCTCTTTGCTAACTAATCAAACTCTGACAAATGAAAATTGACAATATTTAAATATTTAACGGGGTCTGAGGCATATATAATTTTTCTTAGTAGCGTTTTAGAGGTGTCCAAAGGTAAGCAGCCGTCGTATTTAAAATCAATAGCGACATCTTGTGGCCGTCATGGCCGTTGACGACTATCTTACTTCAACTTCGGGCATTCATTCATTTATTCATTCATTCATTCGAAGATTTATATAGCATCTTTAAAAGGAAAAACTCAAAGGTTCTCTCGACTGCAGCACGGTCAAAAAGAAAAGTTTTCAAAGGCGTAAAGAATTTGTCAGAGAGTGACCTAGGGCACGTTTGTAATGTAACTGTCGCAATGTATTACAGTGTATTGGTATTTGTTACTTTGAATTTTTTCTTCTGTTTAACGACGATTAGAGAAGTTTTTGCAACAAAACGTTTAATAATTGTAACCATGAACCTATGACTTAAGCTATCCCTACCTTAATTAGTACTGAAAAACTCAAAGCAGCACGGTCAAAAGAACAGTTTTCAAGGGCTTAGAGAATGTGTCAGAGAGTGACCTATGGCAGGCTTGTAATGTAATGTAATACTCGCAATGTATTACTTTCTGTTTAACACGATTAGCGACTTTATGTTTCAAAACGTTCATTAATTTTAATGTTACCATGCACTTATCATTTATGCAAGTAGTTTCAGTTTAACGACACTGTGTGATGACAAAGATCATTAGCGTCGCCATCCTCCTTCATCCGGGCTTGGGACTGGCCCTGCCAGAGTACGATCAGTGGCGGAGTTATTCGTATTGAGTGTAATTGAAAGTCTACTTATTTCAGAATTTGAGCTCACGGACTCTGTTGTTTTCGGATGCGTTCCTTTGTACGGTTCGCATCAACAGAGCAAATCATCGGAGGTTTTGTCAACATCCGCCTTAATTATGAGGCGCCAATGTTGCCTTCGTTTACGTTATAATTTTTTAATTACCGTTCTTCCGTCGAAAATAATTACGAATCGGTCGACACCATTTTTTCCTCCCATCCACCACGCCCCCACACAGTCTTAAAATCACGTCTGATAGGAATAGATACCAATACCTTCAAATAAGAGGAAAAGTCCCTTAAACACCTTTTTATAGCTATTCATTTGCCTATATATATATAAAGAAGCAGAAACGCATATGCCAAAAACTAATCTTTGTCGGTGGCAACGGCCTATGTAGTCATAAGCTGCCGTTAAACTGTGGACACACACGCGCAGTGCCTTAATAACTCCGCCACTGTTCGCTTTCTGACAGTGCAGCCCCAAGCCTGCATAAAGGAGGAGGGCGACGCTAATGGTCTTTGTTACCACACAGCTAGTCGTTAAACAGAAAAACCAACCAGCAGTGCCTTAAGTGTATTTCCAAGGGTGGATCTTAAAACTGTCGAGTATAAAATTGTGCAGTAGATCTATATCTTGCTATAACACTTCGCACAACCAGAAGTTATCAATTACAGTTGTGTCGTGGTGTGAAGTCAAGGATTCTATTTTAAGAAGTATGTTTCCATGGTGAAAATAATTACTTATATATCCGTTTCACACTTAGTTAAGCATAGATGTCGCCCCATTTCAAATTTTGAGTTTTAATATTACATATGGTGTTTATATCTCCACAAGCAATTTTTCCACTTCGCAAACGTAATTGTTCGTTGATTTGCTTTCATAAATATAATTAAGTGAATGCATTTGTTATGCGAAAAAGGCTTGACTGCTCCCTGGCCCCAACTATCGCCCCAAAACTAATAACACGACGATGTATAAGGAGTTTCTACTACTGTATATAATAGGTCCTTGGTGAGAAGTATATGACCCTGTGGTGCACTGGCCCCGTGTCCAGCCCAAGGGTACATGACTTTGTGTTGTGACGGTGGTGTCACCACCACTTTTAAAAACGGATTTGTTTCTACAGTAAATCCGTGAATGTGTCCGTCTTAAATATGTTCAGTTAGACTCGTGTTTGATGTCAACTTGATACGGCCAGAACCGTCGACGTCGCCCTCCTCCTGTCAGGAGGCTTGGGACTGGCACTTGTGGCAGTACGATCACTGTCGGAGTTCATTAAGATCGCATAGCGAAATAAACCGGGACCGTTGGTTAGTTGCTGTTTAAAGACACTGTGTAATAACAAATATGATTGGCGTCGCCCCCTCATTTTTCCAGGATGTAGGCTGGCACTACCCGTACGGTAGTGGAAGAGTTTATCGCATGAGACGAATATGTTATAAAGGTGTAATAAACCATTTTCATGACTTCATTTGTTTCTACAGTACAGTGGTCCTAGAATGCTATGTATTATAATAATCGTCAAAAATTAACGTTTATATAGCATGAGAGAACTGTGTTATAAAGGTGTCTAATATCGACCATTACTCGTGTGCTTATGCGTCCTATTGTAAATCCACAACATGGGACATAGTGCTTTATTTGAAAGAAGTTGCTGTACAATCAGCAAATCTGTTTTACTTCAATTTACCCAATAAGTCAACATCGCTGTATCCTCTAACGCTGTCTAAATCACATCGTCCGCTAGTGGCACAGTTATGGAGTGTAATTTATAAAGTGTCGTTGGTCTAAGTTGACTATGATAAATAAGGTAAGGCCGACGTCAACAAAGGTCGTATTATGCCAAAAAACTTTCTGCCGACGTCAACGACCTTTGTTGCCATAAGCTGTCGGTAAACATCCACCAATCCGCGTCAATGGCCTTCACGACGATAACATATCTAAATGCACTCAGTAAACACCTTTAAAACGTCTTGCATCTACGCTATATATAATCATCGGCTACGTTATTTGATAGAGATGAATTGTGTTAGTGTTGATGTAAATGGAACTTGCAGCCACAAGAACAGTTGCTAAACGTTGTAAGTATAAGTACATCCCTGGAAAACCCGGTCACCATCCGTAGTGCCATGCGGTGCTAGTCCCAAGCCTGGAGAAAGCAGGAGGTGACGTCAGACTGCAATAATACGTTGTTTAAAACAGGAAATTACTACTTTGGCAATTCTGCCCCGTTAAACCACAACACAGGCGAGTAACGTCGCAACAAATGGAGTGCCAAGTTCTAACGATCTCTAAAATGGTTGCTATAATTATTATAAACAGGTAATCAGACACAATCCCTCAACTGAACTAGACACGCTGTACCAACGTAGCCAAACAAACTGTACCGTTCAACTTCCGTTAATTCCCATCTCATCCAGTTCCAAAGTCCTTCAGACCGTGACCTATCTCCGCGTTCGGGACTCCTTCGGACACTAATCCGGGATACTGTCTGTGGGGGCGCGTGGTAAGCATTCCCCAGCGACCAACCGCTTCATGCCATTTCCGGTCGCCATGAATACACTGCACGGCGCATGTGCAGTGACCTGGGTCACGTCGGGACGGAAGGAATCCACTAACTGTCCAGCTGGGTCCAGTTTAATTCTGTCTAAGACGACCGCTGTATGCTATTTAGGCCTTGGTACACTGCTGCCGGACGCGAGTGACCATGGCTGCAGCCGCCTTTCTTCGGGCTACGGTTATATTGATATTTTGCGGCACACCATGTACAAAAGGTTGGCCACCACTTGGCTACAGGATTATGTTTGTTTAGAACAAACTCTGTTGTATTGTGGCCGTGGAACACAAATTGTCTGTTTCGGGTTTTTGTGGCGCACTGCACACTGTGGTTATGTTATTATTACATGTATTACTGCACCAGTGTTAAATGCAAAAGACACCAACAGAAACACGGAACAAAGACGTCACTGTTGTTTGAAGCTGACGATTATATACGTTCTTTGAAGCGTTTTAAAGGTGTCTAAATAGAAACAGCCGTCTTAAAAAATTTCGGTAACGAAATCTTATGTTTGCCAAAACCGTTAACGACGTCCTTACCGTCTTGCATCTTAATTAATCGCTTACTAATTTTTGGTTGATAAGTCACAGCTAAAAGACGCTGCATCATGAAAAATATGATTAGCGTCGCCTTCCTCCTTTCTCCAGGACTGGGACTGGCTCTACCAAGGTACGAGCAGTGGTGGATTACAGGTCAATATCTAGAAGATCAGTCCGCTAAGGTAGAGAGACAGCTTCTATAACGCCGGGAACTAATGCCTATGGTGGATAACCAATAAGTAAAACGTATGGCCTAAGTATTAATTTTAGAAAAAAGTGACACACAGGCAGTGGTATGTCTCAGAAGATTTCTTGTTTTTTAGAATAGCGCTATATAAATCATGAGATAAAATGTGATCGGATTTTGATTAGACGATTACTTGAAAATTCTTTATTTATTTTTCGTTAATTAAAGGTGTGCATAAACACCTTTATTAAGCAACCACCTTACGTTATTTATAATTTTCTAGATCTTTCTCTGAAATAATAAAGGAGCTTATCAACTTCTGGTAACAGTTTGAAGCCTGGAGAAAGGCGACGCTAATCATCTGAAAATAATTTCTTATAATTATATACCTCCATCAATGCCTGTGTTGGTCTAGTGCCAGTCCGAGGCTTGGAAAAAGGAGGAGGGCGACGTTAGCCATCTTTGTAATGACACATCGTCGTTAAACAATTATAACGAGAGATGGTTCATCAAAGTGCGATTAAGCTCCGCAATGTGGTAATGCCAGTCTCAAACCAGGAAAAATGAGGAAGGCGACGCTAGTCATGTACATGTATGTATGAATGTAACATCGATAGCCTGAAAGCGACCTAAACGACAAACGCCATCTGTCGGTCGGTAATCGCTGGAAGTTGAGGCCAAAAGCTTTCAGAAGATGTTATAAGAGGACCTCTCTAAAACTGTGGCATCATGTTTATCAACAGCATAACTTTTACTGACCCATTTAGCTACCTTGGTAGCTAACTTGGCCAGTTAGAATAGTATGGGCTGCAGCGTAGGCTGCGGCCCATACTATTCTGTGTAAGAGATCGTGCTAATCGCGGTTTCTTCCTGATGCTGGCTTATTTTCAGAGATTAAATATCGGACTAACACTGTCCGTTCACGGACAACTTAAATGGCGTGGCTTCCATTCAAACGGGCAGCGGTGGTGAAGGATCTCTTCATTGAAAAATGCACAGAGTCGAGGCCATATAGAAAAACGAGAACATTTACATTTATATTTGTTGTGACACTATGCACAAGCAGTATTAATTAGGTTGGAAGTATATACTGTCCTGCGTTATACTGGGTTAATTTAAATAATGCAACTCGCCGATTGGGCCCACAACCTGCCAGAGTTGCTCCCATGCAATTCCTCTTTCGGCTTGTTATTCCCAAATGTAATGATCCCTCATACCGCTTGGCAGATTAACTAAAGGAAAGAACGAGGCAACGAGCAATGGTTGATGATAGTTATACACCTTTAAAATTAAATTATCCAGTAATATATAAGAGTCAACGTTTAACATTCGCAGAGCTGTAATATGCAAAAAACTAATCTTTGTCGGCGGCAACGGCCTCTGTTGTCATAAGCTGCCGTTAAACTGTGGACACACATTCGTAGAGTAACGAGTCTGAATCGCTAAATATTGAACGAAGAAATTAGCACATGAAACCTCGCTGTATCATCTCACGCTGTCTATGTCACTTCGTGCGGTAGAAGTTTAAAGCCGTTGATCTAAGTGGAATATAATGCCTTAGGTTAGGCCGACGTCTATTAAGTCTGCTTCATGCCAAAAATACTTTCTGCCGACGTCAACGGCCTTTGTTGCCGTAAGATGTCGTTAAACGTCTTACATCCACATCAACAGCCTTGACAATCATGACATGTCTAAATGCACTCAGTAAACACCTTTAAAACGTTATCCAACCATTTTATATATAAATATCAGGTACGAGGGTTTCTAGATGTCTTCACTTGTGGACTTTGGAACTGATGACATTGCTTAACATTGCGACTAAATTTACGGGACTGGAAAACTCGGTCACGACTGGTAGTGCAATGCAGTGCCAGTCCCTACTGAGGAGAAAGAAGGAGGGCGATGTCACAGGTCCTGGCAGCAATAACAAGTCAATAAAGACTGAAAAGTACTACTTTGGCGGGACAATTCTGCTAAGTTAAGTTAACCCAGTGCACAGGCGATAATATGGGAGTTCCATATCTTATCGACCTCCAAGAGGTTTGCTATAATGATACAGAAGTAATTAAAATACAATACTCACACTAGACACGCTTTGCCAAACAGACACAATCTAATCCAGTGTGTCTCTGACGACTTCATATTTTAAAAAATTTGCTATAGAAGTCATCAGATAATACGATATCGGATTAGATTAGATAAGTCGATTAGTTGAAATTCTTTACATACGTAAAGTTGTGCAAAGAAACACCTTTATTAAACACTCACAATATATTATATATAAAAGGTCACTCGATGAAAGATCCTAGTAAGAAAGGCATAACTATCTAGTGACAGTTCGAGACTAAAGACGAGTTTTGAGCTAGCGAAAAGATGTAGCAGAGCCACCGGATAGTATCATGGTAATGCGAACAAAGGGAAGTTGATTCCATAGCAAATTGACAGTGTAGGCGAGGGCATGGGTCTGGGCTATGGCCGTTCTCACACGAGAAACAAAAATATTAAGAGGATAAGAAGAGCGGAGTGAGCGAAGGGAAGCAACCGAGATATGTGTGCGTTAATAATAATAATAATAATAATAATAATAATAATAATAATAATAACAATAGTAATAATAATAATAATAATAATAATAATAATAATAATAATAATAATAATAATAATAATAATAATAATAATAACAATAATAATAATAATAATAATAATAATAATAATAATAATAATAATAATAATAATAATAATAACAATAACAAGAGTAATAATAATAATAATACTACTAATAATAATAATAATGATAATAATAATAATAATAATAATGATAATGATAATGAAAATGTTAATGATAATGATAATGATAATGATAATGATAATGATAACGATAACGATAACGATAACGATAACGATAACAATAACAATAACAATAACAATAACATTAACAATAATAATAATAATAATAATAATAATAATAATAATAATAATAATAATAATAATAATAATAATAAAACTGTAGGTAAGGTCGACATCTCAGCGGTCACAGATTGTCGTTAAACTGGGTCATACATTGCTCTCTTAACACACCTTTAAAACGGACTTCATCGACGCTATATATTTGCAAATCGGTTAAAACTGTAGCTTCTTTGATTCCCGTTGTAGGTGAATAGTTGCTGTTTAACGACACTGTGTAATATCAATTGCGATTAGTGTCGCCCTCCTTTTTTCTCCAGCATGGAACTGGCGCGGCCAGAATATCAGCGGTGTTGATGGATTCCTTATGAATAATTTCTATCAAAACCTGGGCTCTGTGATTCGACAAGATGTGTTCTTAAAACGGGGTATTATTTTAACTTCGCCACTACACTATCCGTGGTGATGCCAATCCAAAGCCTGGATAAAGGAGGAGATAGACGCTAGTCATGTATAGGAGAATGTAGCGCCCTCTCTTAGCATCGAATGCTTGAAAACGACTAAGCCTTAATAGAGCACTTTTGCATCCATTATAATGTAGCTTAACCCATAATAAAGTATGAACGTTTGCATGTTAAATATATGTTTATAGACCTATATATACTGTACATAGGCACATACGTCTAATAATAAAAGCAGCGATCATTATGAATTATTATGGAGGGCCCGATGGCGCATTGGATAACACACTGGCATAGAGTGCGAGAGGTACCGAGTTCGAGCCTCGTAAGGCGGATATGTTTTGTAGGCTACTGTTAGCGCCGTATATTGCAGGCTGTCTGTTCTGTTAGTGGTTAAGATTTATGTCTACTGTCATTTGTGTTCTTGTGAATTGTTTCAATTGCATAATTGTACACTGTAACCGGTTGCGGTGTGTCAACCGGATTGTTTCAATAAACGAAAATATTATTATGTAAAATTCACGATTTTGTACCATATGAAATCAAGACGATGAAGAAGTTGAACAAGAAGAACACTAAACACGAATACGAACACAAAATGATTCACGTATTAAGTCCAACCAGTTCATTAAGCGCATCAGCCTTAAAATCACGTCTGCATGTGTTACAAAATCATGAGCAGACACTAGTAGGCCTATCTCTTCATGAAATAGAAGAGCAGTCTCTTAAACACCTTTTCCTAGCTTTGCATTTGAATATATATTGAAGAAGAATATCATTCTCTTCAGCTAGGTACTCGACAACGGAGCACGTGTAACTTAATGCGTTTAAGTGAACAATTGTATTGAACATGATTTATAAAAAACTAGTCACACAACGTTGTATAATACAGGCTTAGACAAAGATTAGGTTTGGCATATTACAGCACAATTCCTGTACGTACTGAAGTTTTGGTGTGTATATCTATATATAGCCTCAGAGAATGGTATTATAAAGGTTTATAAAGGTTTTATCATCAACCATTACTCGTGTCTTTCTATGGATAATTCGATGGAGTCGATATTTTTACAAACGTTAAACATTAGTAGTAGTTTCAGTTTAGCGACACTGTGATAACAAAGATCTTTAGCGTCGCCCTCCTCCTTTATCCAACTTTAGGACCGGCTCCGCCAGCAGTGACGAAGTTACATCATTTGCAACTAAAAGATGTCCAAATGCACTCGTTGAACACCTTTATAACGCTTTATTATTAGGCTATATAATATTATCCGCTATGACGGTTTCTAAGATGATGATGGATCTAAGTTGACGACACGAATGCAGTCACGCACTCATTCATAGATAGCTTACTGCGGCTGCCTACAGGAAACAGAGCTTCCATCTTCCAGGCAATTATTCAGAGGTTCTGCAGGCTCTAGAATACCCAGAAAGAACAGTTTTCAGGCGTTTGTAGAATATGTAAGAGTGACCGAGGGAAGGCTAGTAAATTAGTAGTAATGTAATGCAATACTCGCAAATTATTACAATGTATTTGTAATAATGATACTTTGAATTATTTTACTTTTTGTTTAACGACGCGGTTTAATAACGAACATGATTGGTGACGTTCTTGTTTTATGAAGTTTATTAAAATATTTCCATATTTTCCTATCTGTTACATCATGCCTGTACAAATTATTTTTGAGGATTATTTCAAGCCTACTTTTATCAGAATTTAAAATCTTAAAAGAGGTGTCGAAACGTCTGCGAAAAATCATTAATATCTGTGCAACCTTTGGTAAGGTTCGTTGCCTGCTTTCTACAGTCGTTGCTTTCCGGAGAGTTTTTATTCATCTTTTAAATGCGATTTATATTTGTTATCGGGGTGGAATGAGTTCGGATCGAGATAAAGAGCAATTACTTCGATTGTCTCCGGCTTAGCGCCACGTGCAGATTTCTCAACTAATGTTAACGGAGATAATAATCGCACTTGGTGCGATCAGATTCACAACTTCTGAGTTTACGATATTTGCTTCCGACGTTATATACACCTGCATGCGTGTGGCTATTTATATGCCGCCATTTCGCTTAAAATGATCGCTAAACCTGGCAAAAACTGTGCGATTTCAGTGTATTAAATTAATCCAGTTTCTGATCTGCTTCTGTAAGAGTAGTAGGCTACGTGAAACATGACAAGTTCTCAAGTGAATCCAATACATCGTCCGCTAGGTGGCACAGTTATGGAGTCTAATTGCATAAAAAGTCGTTGGTCTAAGTTGACTATAATATATAAGGTAGGCCTAAGGCCGAAGTCAACAAAGGTCATATTATGCCAAAATACTTTCTGCTGATGGCAACGGGTTTTGCTGTCAGAAGATGTCGGTAGACATCCACTAATCCGCGTTAGTGTCCTTCACGACGATAACATATCTAAATGCACTCAGTAAACACCTTTAAAACGTCTTGCATCTGCGCTATATATAACTATCAGCTACGTTATTTGATAGAACTAATAAGAGCTGTAATATGCCAAAACTAATCTTTGTCGGCGGCTACGGCCTCTGTTGTCATAAGCTGCCGTTAAACTGTGGACACATATTTGATGGAGTTGGATTGTGTTCGTGATTATGTAAACGTAACTTGCAGCCACAAGAACAGTTACTAAACGTTGTAACTATAAGAACGTCCCTGGGATACCCGTTCAACATCCGTAGTGCCATGCGGTGCCAGTCCCAAGCCTTAAGGAAGGAGGAGGTGACGTCAGACTGCAATAATATGTCGTTAAAAACAGGAAATTACTACTTTGACCATTCTGCCCCTTGAAACCTCAATACAGGCGACTAACGTCATGACAATGTGGAGTGCCATATCTTTACGACCTCTAAGATGTCTGCTGCCATAATTATACAGAGAGAATCAAACACAATCTAAATCCACACATTAAACACCTTTAAAACGTTCTCCAACCTTGTTATATATAAATACCAGCTACGATGGTTTCTAGGTAATAATAATAATAATAATAATATCTTTTCTTTATTAAGTGCCTGACAAACGCACTGCACTGTACATTTACATGTTATGCAATTGAATCTTAACTACTAACAGAACAGAAAGCCATGTAATACAACGGCGCTAATAGCAGCCTAAAAAGCAAATCCGCCCAACGGGGGCTCGAACTCGGTACCTCTCGGTCTCTTGGCCAGATGTTATCCAAAGCCACGCCCCCCCCCATAAGGTGTCTTCACTTGTAGACTTTGGAACTGATGACATTGCTTAATTAACATTTCGAATAAATTTACAGAACTGGAAACTCGGTCACGACTTGTAGTGCAATGCAGTGCCAGTCCCTACCGAGGAGAAAGGAGGAGGACGATTTCAAATGCCCCGCCAGCAATAAGAAATCAATAAAGACTGGAAACTACTACTTTAACGTGACAATTGTGCTCCGTTAACCGATTTATACAAGGGACAATATGGAGTGCCATAGCTTATCGACAAGACAAGATGTTTGCTATAATTATACAGAGGTAATCAGACACAATCCCTCTATGAAGAGTTCGTGTTTTTTAGAATTGCGCTATAGAAGTCATCAGATGATACGAGATCGGATTAGATTAGATAAGTCGATTGGCTGAAATTCTCTATTATGTAAAAGTTGTGCATAGAACACCTTTATTAAGCACCACTTTTAAAAGGGGTAGTGACAGTGACACCACTTTCTGACTCTGTGATGATTAGCGTCGGTCTGCCTTGCGCAAGATTTAGTAAATTTTAGTTACGGAATTTAAATAAAGCGCTGCCAAGAACGATATAATTTTTTTATTACAAGCGTCATTTTCGTATAATACTAATTGTGAATATAGAGCTGCATTGCTGTGATATGCTAAAATAATTTATGTCGACGGTAACGGCCTTCGTTGTCGTAAGGTGTCGTTAAACTCTGGATCCATCCATTCATAAAAGTTATCAGTGGCTGAGAAATCGGTTAACATGGATATGTTACTACTACTACTACTACTACTACTACTACTACTACTACTACTACTACTACTACTACTACTACTACTACTACTACTACTACTACTACTACTACTACTACTACTACTACTACTACTACTACTACTACTACTAGTAGTAGTAGTAGTAGTAATAATAATAGCAGCAGCAACAACAGCAGCAGCAGCAGCAGCAGCAGCAGCAGCAGCAGCAGCAGCAGCAGTAGCAGTCCTAGTATTGGTAGAAATAGCAGTAATTTTAGTAATAATAATATTCCGTCTATCGGTAACATCTTATCTAGGATGCGACCCCGATCGATAGCTTGGCCGCTTCTTCTCTGCCAAATAGTCTACTGTACCTCTCGGGCGAAGATGTGGCGCCCGCAAATATTTCTAATAGCAGCACCAACTGTCCTCTATCAATGTCTTTGCTTCCTTGGCATTTGAAACCGTTGACCCGATTAACAACGAGGGCTTGGCTTTACTTTCTGCTCTATAGCAGAACCTCAGCACTGCCAAGGGAGACGTTAACGAATGGACCTCTTTGTGTCAACGCCTTCCGCTTACGAATGTGTACTTCAACACATTCCTTAGGGATAGTTTCACCAATTCAGACATAGATGAATACTGCCCATTCTGGAAAACTTTGCGCTTTAAGTAATGCTGAAGTTCATGAGGCATCCTTTTTACCCAGAGGCAAAACAATTATTAACTGCCAGCCAAACTATTGTAAAATGCTTTGGATGTCGCCTAGTCCAGACGTGACTAAGAAAAATGCAAATTAACCACGAAGAACAACATCCATTAATTGCTACCCGTAATTAATAATAATTAAAATTGACGTCAATGGCAAAGAAAGTATTCATCAAAATTATAATACAGCACCATTTCCAACTCGTTAACTTTAGATCTGCAGGATAAGAAACTGGAGTTGTTAGGCCGACTGATGGTTCCATCAAAATGCAAAAGGTCTGCTTATAGACTCGATTATTCTTCACGTTGTTTCAACTGTATTATCGGGCGCAAACGGATGTACAACCTTCGAAGTGAAATAAAACTTAAACCCAAATAAAATAAATTCATGCAGGAGTTGATTAATAGGGTGAAAAATATCTTCACCTTTCGCTATGCTGTGGGTAATTTACTGCTGATTCATCTTCCACTCTCAGTTGTTCATTGGATGTTACATTTATAAGAGTCGTTACTGGTCAACTATGTCAAAATAAAGATCGAACAACTTTATTTGCAAAGACATTTCAACCTCAACAGCATTAGTCCAATCATCACTGATTATGCTCGAGATAATCATAGCAATAGCTTTTCGACTGCTGCCTATGAACAGAAACAACGTGAAAGTACGATTACGTAAGACTTGGATTGAGTGAAAACAACGCAAAAAAGCAGCAGTAAATTATATGAAGCAGGCCTACCAGTTGTTTAATAGTAAAGACAGTTCGAAACAGCTAAAGTGCTTAACTATACTCATGCGTAATGTGTCTACGAAACTGAACTAATAATAGATGTAATCTAAAGATTTTCTTAAAAACGCAAATAAAAAGTAGGATCCGTGAGTATTTCCAGTCCTACAGGAATAGTCAGTTGATCTGTATTAAAGCTCTTAATTTTAAAAGCAAAACTGATAAAACAAAACTGATTGCATGAATTCGATCGTTCGGATCATCAGAGATTGAGTAGCTCCACACTTCCACTTTTCTTCTTTGTGAACCACTGCAGCTGTTGGAGAACGCAAAATTTGACTTCAAAATATGTTAGGCAATTTCTGATGGAGAGTTTAGTCTCTTTGTAGATTGAAAGATAGCGAAAGAAAATCGCAATATGGTTTTCTCCATTTATGGTCAATTCATGAATTTCTGACGAAGTGCATGAATATTGTATCCTCAAAATTCCTTAAATAATGGCGTAAGAATGATCTATGGTATAACTGGAATTTGCATGGCTGTTCTGAAGTATGATTCCAACTTACTTTTCAGACTGTGATCTTTATAAACTGATTTTACAAACTTGAGCCAAACACCGAGTGGATTTTTCATGATGCTTCAGACCTGATGAGTCTGAGAACGTTTTCTGGCATATCTGGCAAAGGTATGGTTTCTCTCCAGTATGTGTTCTCGTGTGACTCTTTAGATTACCACTCCTATTAGTTTTAAACTCACATATTTGGCAGTGGTATGGTTTCTCTCCAGTATGAATTTTTGCATGACTTTTGAGATGAGAAGATTGGATAAAACGTTTTTGACATGTCTGGCATTGGTGTGGTTTTTCTCCAGTATGGATTCGAACATGATCTCGCAGTTGAGAAGATTTGTAACAACCATATTTACATATCTGACATTGGTATGACCTCTCTCCGGTATGGATTTTAACATGACTTCGTAGCGATGAAGATGTGGAAAAAAGTTTATTACAAAGAATACACAGAAATGGTTTCTCTTCAGAGTGGGTTTTTTCATGACTTTTCAGACCTGATATGTCTGTGAATGTTTTCTGACATACCAGGCAAAGGTATGGTTTCTCTCCAGAATGGCTAACTCTTGCATGACGTTTGAGATTAGAAGAGTGGATAAAACGTTTTTGACATGTCTGGCAATGGTATGGTTTTTCTCCCGTATGGGTTCGAACATGACCTCGCAGATGAGAAGATCGAGAATAACTTTGTTTACATACTTGACATTGGTATGGTCTCTCTCCAGTATGGATTTTAACATGTCTTTGTAAACTTGAAGATGTGGAAAATATTTCTTTACAAGCAATACACAGAAATGGTTTCTCCTCAGAGTGTTTTTTTCCATGACTTTTCAGACCTGAAGAACGTGAGAATGTTTTCTGACATACCAGGCAAAGGTATGGTTTCTCTCCAGTATGTATTCTCATATGACGCTTTAGATGATCTTTATACTTAGTTTTAAGTTCACATAACTGGCACTCATACGGTTCCACCCCGGAATGAGTTCTGGCATGACGTACTAGATTTGGCGACAGGGAAAAACGCTTTGGACATACTTGGCATTGGTGAGGCATCTCTCCAGTGTGGATTCTTGTATGACACGTTAGACTGGAACGCCGAGAAAAGCGTTTTTTACATATCTGGCATTGGTAAGATTTCTCTCCGGTATGAATTCTCTCATGAACTGTTAAAGTTGAAGAGAGAGAATAACGTTTCTGACATATTTGGCATTGGTGCGGCCTGTCTCCAGTATGGATAACTGCATGACGCGTTAGACTGGAACACTGAGAAAACCGTTTTTGACATATCTGACATTGGTAAGGCCTCTCTCCAGTATGGGTTCTAATATGGTTCTGTAGAAAGTAAGAACGAGAAAATATTTGTTTACATACTTCGCACTGAAACGGTTTATTTCCAGTATGGGTTCTAGCCTGCATTTTCAGACTCGAAGAGTATGCGAATGTTTTCTCATATAACAGGGAAAGGTGTGCTTTTTCCCGAATATGGATTCTCATGTGCTTCTGTATGTTAGTGTTTTGCGTAAATATTTGTGTGCAAAACTCTCGTTCCTGTGTATTTGTTTTGCAGTCGGTTTGGTTGTTCTTTTTCGTATGACTAACTAGCACGACTGATTTATGACATAGGCCTAGTTGGCGATTTTCTATATTTTCGTGTGTTGCCCGTGGTCTGACTTTTTTCAGTATGAAGCTCACTAAGCATTCAGTAGAAATCGCAAACAGCACTTTTACTTTTCTCTTGCATTTATTTATTTATTTATGTTATTAACCTAAAAAACACTATACTCGTAATATAAAAAAACATGTTATATGAGAGAATCAAATTACACCAGGTTGGTACAATAAGAAACGATATCAATTTGCAAAGACAATAGCACTCTCTGAAATAGTCTTTGCACATTAAATGTTTTATTCGTTTATATGCTACTTCCTGGTCTTTACTTTAATTAAAAGGCGATGATTCAGTTAGAATGGTAGTAGCATTGGGGTTGAGGGAACTAGAAACACAGTGTAGGGTAACCGACGCAACTGAAATGACAGTCACAATGTAATTTAGTAGACACAGATGAGTTCTTGATCTTGCGTGACACTGTTGTCGTGAAACATAGTCGAAAAGGTTAAATAAGGGAACTAATGGCAAGCACACCCAGGTAGATATATAATAAACGGTTACCCGTAGTTTAGGTTGGTAAATTATTTGAATGTCTTCAATGCCGTACTTCATGTTGGTAAGTAAGCATTCTACCTATGTCCATGACAACTCATCAATGCCGCTTCCATTTCATCTTAAAATATTTTTAATCGAAACAGCTTCCATTTCGTGAAAAAAATGACTCAACTTCTATTTAACCCAAAAAATATTTTTCATCAATGGAACTTTTATTTAAGCAAAGAACTATTTTCCTGGGTCCAGCTTATACTTACGGAAACAATAATTTTCACCAATCCAGCTTCTATTGCGTGGAGAACTTAGTTTCATCAATCCAGCTTCTATTTACGGTAAAAATTATTTCCATCAATCCAACTTCTATTTAAACACATAATTAAATGGCTTCATCTATCCCACTTCCATTTAGGGAAACAATTTCTTTAATCAATCCAGCTTCCATTTTAATTTTATGATATAAAATAATTTACCAACCTAAACTACGGGTTTACCTTATAAGCGAGCGGTAGCCTACTTGTCGGTTAACCCTTTGGAGGTGAGGTGGGGTATGACATACCCCAGAGCTATTCTATGTTGAGTTTTCTATGGAAAACGTGGAATCAGCTTCGATTATTTTTGTCTACCTTAGTGAAAGTGAATTACGGACACTCTACAACAATTTCAGGTACTTTTGAATGCAAAAATTTTAATTTTGGTGTATAATAAAATGAAATTATAAATTTGTCGTATACGTGTTGATTTTATTGAATTATAAAAGTAACGGCGCAGTGCCGAAAACAAGATTCATGTGCCATCTGTGTTGCAAGTGTCTTGAACACACGAATACTTTGTGCATAGCTTGCATTGAGCAGTCAGGCTAAAATGATGACTGATCACACTCTATATTTCACTTTAAATATTGGTTGTTCGTGCTTATGGTAATTTTGCGAGTAGATATTGCATGGTTTTTAGTTCACCTGCCGGTCATTTCAATAATGATTGAAAACAGCTATTTGTTTCGTGATAATCACCAGATTAGTTGATAATTGTCTATAAAACTATAGTTTAACTCACAATTAATGTTATGTTGTTGATTTCGTGACTTGAATTAAAAAATAAATGAAAAAATGTATTGGGGTATGTCAGACCCCACCTCACCACTAACGTTCCAATGCTCCACCTCACCTCCAAAGGGTTAATTCACCCAATTTAATATTTCCCTAGACCTTAGTACCAAGCGAGCTGTCGCCGCGTACCCTCCAGGAGTCCAGGTGCTATTAAACTTGGATGGGATGCGTACTTTGCGTAGGCCTATAATTATGGCGATTACGATGCTTTTTATTTACTATTTGCAAGAGAAATAATGTTTTAAATTTTTACTGAATGCTTATCGAACTTCATACTGAAGAAGGCAAACAACCGGAGAATTTGGTGAATATTAGGACTAATTTCAATCTACATAAATTTGCAAGAAGTTCATAATTATTGTTTTCAACTGTAGATTTGTGCAAAGCTCATACCTGAAGCACTAACTCAAACAATTCATAATTATTATTAATGATGTCGAAAAGCAATTCTTCCAAGCATTCTTTAGGAAATCCCATCGGAAATGCAACACAACAAAGGTTGGATGATATGCAGCCTTGTCAGAAATCGTTTGTGCTGGATAGTCATACGAAGGAAATCAAGGAAAGCTATTCCAAAGCAAAGACACACGAATGCGGGTTTTGCAAAAAAGTATTCGAACACACCTATAACCTACAGAAGCATATGAGAATCCATACTGGAGAAAAAGAACACCTTTGCCTGGTATGTGAAAAAACATACGCAAACTCTTCGATTCTGGAAACACACAAGAGAATCCATACTGGAGAGAGGTCCTATCAATGTCAAGTAGGCCTATGTAAAAAGCGTTTTTCCCAATCTTCAAGTCTGACACGTCATGCAACAATTCATACCGGAGAGAAATCTTACCAATGCCAAATATGTCAAAAACGGTTCTCCGATTCTTCAAATCTATCACATCATGCAAGAATCCATACTGGAGAGAAGCCTTACCAATGCCAAATATGTCAAAAACGGTTTTGTCGGTGTTCCAGTCTAAGATGTCACGCAAGAATCCATACTGGAGAGATGCCTTATCAATGTCAAATATGTCAAATACGATTTTCCCAATATTCTCATCTAACAGGTCATGCAAGAATACATACTGGAGAGAGGCCCTATCAATGTCAAGTATGCAAAAAGCGTTTTTCCCAATCTTCAAATCTAATACGTCATGCAATAATTCATACCGGAGAGAAATCTTACCAATGTCAAATATGTCGAAAATGTTTTTCTCGATATTCCAGTCTAACGGGTCATGCAAGAATTCATACCGGGGTAACACCGTACAAATGCCGTTTATGTGAGTTTAAAACTAAATATGAAAGTAGTCTAAAGAATCATATGAGAACACACACTGGAGAGAAACCATACCTTTGCCGCGTATGTCAGAAAACATTCGCAAAACTTTCAGGTCTGAAGAGTCACGAAAGCACTCACTCAGATGAGGAACCATTTCTGTGTATTCTTTGTAAAAATACATATTCCACATCTTCAAAGCTACAAACTCATCTTAGAATCCATACCGGAGACAGACCATATTAGTGTCAGATATGTGAGCAAAGTTTTGCCAAATCTGCTCATCTGCGATATCATGTTCGATTCCATTCTGGAGAAAAACCATAACAGTGTCAGGCATGCAAAAAACGGTTTATCGGATCTTTTAGTCTAAAAAGTCATGCAAGAATTCATACCGGAGATAAACCTTTCCATTGCGATTCATGTGACTTTAAAACTCATTATACAAGTCATCTCAAGCGATACACGAGAACACATACTGGAGAGAAACCACACCTTTGCCAGATATGTCATAAAACGTTCTCATGCGTTTCAGGTCTAAAAAGGGAAATAATTTATTTGACTTAATTCGTGAACAAATGAAAATGGAAATGTTGAACGACTCAATCTACATGTATGATGATTTGCACAAACAAATTCATACAGTTTAGTTATCTGTTCAAAGTAGGCCTAAGAGCTCTAGTTCTGTAGGACTGGACAGACATGTATCCATGGATCCTGCTTTTCTTTTTCGGTTTTATTTGGAGAATTTTTAATTCAGTTAGGTAGGCCCGTTATGCTTGTGTCTAATTAAGGATTTAGCTCCATTGTTTCAATTGGGCTTAAATTGGTATACACCACCTGATGTTCTGTAACTGATTTTATGTTGCTGTTACTGTTTCATAAGTGCATAATTCACAAAGTAATAGCAACGATAATTATTTTCACAAATAATCAGTGCTGGTAGTAACAATGCTGTTAAGGTTGAAATGTCTTAGCAAATAAAGTTTGTTCGATCTTATATTTGTCATAGTTAACCAGTAACGACTCTGAGAAATGTAGCATCCATGAAATGCTGAGGGCGGAAGATATAGATCCGCAGTAAATTGTCCATAACGTTGTGAAAGGCCTCAGTTAAGCAATTACTCGTGCATGAATTTATTCTATTTGAGTTAAAGTTTAATTTAGCTTCATTTTGATTGATACTGTTTATTGAAACACCACACAATACATAAAGCAAGTACTGAAGTGTTACGGACTTCATTTTCTTAGTCTCAACATACGAAGGCCCTGGCCAGTCCTCTCTCTCTCCGTCTCAACTTCCCACCTATTGTGTACGGTCGGTGTACTCATCTTAGTTGAATCGGGTAGGGAGAACAGTCGAAACAGAAATATCGACAAAGTTTCTACCCTTAGGGGATTTGAACCCCGACCTCTTGGTTGACAGACCATAACGCTAACTACTACTCCACTGAGCAACCTATCTAACCTATCTAACTTAGCATTAAAAGGGGTAAAGTAGGCCTATAATAACAACCTACCACGTCACTTTTTAAGATAAATGTAGATTTTCATGACCTTGAATTGGATTGGATCCACAGTTTAACGGCAGCTTATGACAACATTGGCCGTTTCCGCCGACAAAGATTAGTTTTGGCATATTACAGCACATGTCACTGAATTGTTGATTATGTTCCCGTGCGTCAGGGTTTTGAACTCTGATTGGTCGACGCAGCGTTTGGGGTTGTTGTGACGATTATCTACTCAGAAGCGCTCCAGACTCAACCCCGGCTGAAGAGAACAGTCTCGAGGTTAGAGAAGAATGAAGAATGTGGCCGCAAGGGCTCTAGGCATTAGGCGTAGATCCACAGGAGTATTATGTCACACGGCGAATATCAGGCAATATTCTGTTGATTTCAAATGTATTGATTAAAAGTGTTAAAAAATTCGTCGTGGAGAGATTTTGACTCAATCGATTATTTGAGGAGTAGTACTAGTACAAATTGTAGGTCTAATGATAGCTAGCCTACGTCAATAGTTGTTGTATCATTAATGGAAGTGACGCTGTTGGTGGATGTAATATTTAATTGAAAGCATAAGTTTTCTTTCTCAGCTTTCTCAGCCTCTGTTTCTGCAACTTGACTGTGATCTCTCCAGTGGCATAACAACCTATCCGGAGCCATTTCTTACACCTTGCTTTAAGCTTGGTTTCCTCACCATTAGAGAGACTGAAGAGTCAAACAATGAGATAGCTGTTTAAAACTGCAGTTAGGCAAAAAAAGGAGTGCACTGTCGATTATCATCAATAATCCATAGTTCAAGTCACATTAATAGTGGGGGCATGGAGCCTCGAGGCTTTGTTCACCCTGGTTATAGCCTACGGCTGCTACGCCACTGACCTCTTCAGATCGGAGAACGTGAACATTGTAGTTCATCTGACTGCACCGAATTATGGGAATGATAACCTCTAACTGATGCCATGAGCTGTTTCTTTTGTAAAATCACTTTAACCCTCAATGGTTCCTTGGGGTGCAATCTGCACCCCATGGCCGTTTCTATGGCTACTCACGTGTTATTATTAAAATTTCAGCAGTTATCTTCTAGGACATTGTAAGTGTACCATTTTCCCCTATAGTCATGCATAAAACGATAAAAAAAAGAGTTGACGTAAATTTTTGCCAGCACAGGTTCGTCGGGGGTACAATTTGCACCCCCAAATTATGACGTTGATATGATGAACAAATTCAGGTAATTGGTGCTAATTACTGTAATAATTTGTCATGTTATTATATTTTAGAACACTTCATGATATTAGTTTTATCTTTCTACAAGTCAGCCATTTTGTTTTGTTTACATTTCAAGTAGTAGAAAATAAATAACACCATGGCTAGGTATTCCACAGCTGAAGCTCTTCGACTGATTATGGAAGATGATACAGAAGTTGATGAAGACAGTGTAGTTGAAAGTGATTCCGATTATAGTGAAGATGGAGATTATTTGCCTGAAGTTGGCACTGCCTCTGATAACGAAGATCATGTGTCCGAAGAATTCGACGAATCGGAAGATGTCAGTGCGTCTGACGAAGAGCAGGTAAATGAACCATCTATACTACACGGCATACAAGAGGAAGAGGTAGTGTAAGAGCTGGTTCTGCAAGAGGAATTACAAGAGTAGCCTACACGTGGAGCAGGAACTGAGATACCAGCTAAAGCGAAGAGGACACAGGGACGTTGTCATCTATGCCCGCGCGAGTTTGACAGAAAGACGCGCAAATTCTGCGATAAGTGCTGTAGGCCTGCTTGTCCGGCACACTCTGTCACTATAAAAAATGCACTGTGTGACAAATGTATGTAACTGAACAATTTAGATATGTCATTTGGAGAAAACATTGAACAGTATGTTTAAATAAAATACCTGGTATTCGATTACCGGTAGACATAGCATTTCCTTGATTTATATTCTCAAACAAATAGGGGTGCAGTTTGCACCCCAAGGACCTGGAACGTAACTTCCTGACATGAACCCATTGAGGGTTAATTTCGGCTTCATCTGAATATCTTCTGTTTAAAACACGTTGACTGATTTCTTCTAAGTGCAATAATAGGCACCAGGAGGGTTGCTGGTTCGAATTCACCTCAAGCCGCTGCGTAGGGACCCTGGGCAAGTCCTTCACTCGCAATTGCTCATACGCTTCGGCGTGAAACTCCGATTCAGTGTCCGCGCTGTAGTCGGGAGCGCCTCTGAGGAGAAATCTTGAAGGGGCGCTATAACAAGTGCTAATATATACTTAATGTGTGAACAAAAAATCCTGAAACTCACTTGCCCGAGGTGCATGATGTGCATCGCCTCTTGAAGTTCTGCGAAACTTTAGGCTACTTTTTCCTACTCATTATCACATAGCTTTGTATTGTGAAGCGCATGTGAGACATCGCAACATTGTGCTAACCAGTTACAAATTACCAGTTTATTTATTTAATTAGCAAACGTCGCCTAAACTGGTAATCTCAAAAGCACTGCTATCTATAGAAGACTATTATAATTGAGAACAGTGGAAAGACCCAATGTTTATCGAGAGCACTTGGTGGATGCACGACATTATCAGACCCAACAGTTTGTAGGAAATAGGCATAAAAGCCTACTATTAATAAAGAGCGCAAATTAAATGTATCGAAAGCGAAGCCGGGCAGATTTGAACAGAGTTTTAAAATTGAGTGACATTAAAAATATCAAATTGGATTATTCTTGAACCGCTATCATTCTGGGCTTCTTCGATCACTCTTTGAAATAATTATTATTTCCTTAATGGGAACTGTCCATGGTCATGATAATAGAACATCGTATAAATATCGAACTCTAGGTGCACGAACTAGGGCAAAGCAGTTCTCAATTAAGTGCTCAGATCCACCACTTTGGGACTCTCTTCCTCCCGATTTAAAACATTTAGGCCTAGGACTATTGCACATGGCTGACTTTAAAGCTGAATTGAGACGTTATCATTTATCTATTAAACACTTAAAATAAATAACACTTGATTGATTGCTGTAGGCCTACTTTAAGATTGTTAGGGACTATTTTCTGTGGCCTACAATGTGTTTTTCGTATTTTCTACAGCAAAGTTTTGCTGTTCATTCAGTTGTTTGGCTAAAGTAGGCCTATAATTCTACCAATGTTAATTAGGTTTATATACGACCTTGAATACATAAAAACATAGTGACCATCAGAAAATCGTAACTGTAACAATGGAAAATGACAGCCCAGTAGGTTACTAGTGGATTAGTTTATCCTTTAGGGCTGTTCTATAATTGACGAAATAAACAGGTTGACTTTCAAATTTTCCGTATTATCACTGAGTCTGTTCTTACCTGTAAGAAAAAGTCTTCTGTTGTTGTACAGTGAATAAACAGCTAATTGATTGATTAATTAAGTATAGTGGGCCAATCGAACAGTTCGTTTCATTGTCAGGTTTGACTGTTAGGCCTTTATTATTACAGTACATGTATCTTGTTGATGAATTTTCACTGCTTATTTAATTAATATGGGCATGACTTGTGTCAGCCTCTTCTCCTCGATGAATAGTTCGCTGCACTAGATTCATTGATCTAGGTTTCAGTATATTGTAGGGCAGTGCTGTCCAACCTTTTTGACACCACGGGCCACCGAAGAAGTAATTTTTGAAGCCGAGGGCCGCACCAGTCAACTCAAAAGCAGCGACTAAAATTTATTGAAAATTATTAACTCTATTATAATTAATTATGGAGTTATCATAATGAATGCGTCTTGGGAACTGGATTTTGTGTAGGCCTACACATTGTCAAATGATAAGCCAAGTTACGAACGAATAGCTATGCAAGTAGGCCAGTGACTGTCTTTACTTCATTTTAACGGAAATTGCAAATATTTGGCGAGCTGCGGCGGGCCACTTAGAATCTGCCGGCGGGCCGCATGCGGCCCGCGGGCCGCGGGTTGGACAGCACTGTTGTAGGGCCTACATTGTTATATAGGCCTACTATAATTAGTTGACTTAAAGCTGAGAATGTCCAATGCTCATGTCTGACTAATAATCTGCTAAATAAAATAATGTTTGTGACAGGCCTACTGTTCAAAGTATGCGATTCAAATAAAAATGAAATTCAAACTTGAAATCGAAATTCGCATGTTTAGTGAAATAGTTATTATAAACATCTGATTTCCAAATGTAAAACTGCACCAAGACTGAATGTTGCACCTCGTATCATAAGATATAAACTTCTTGTTGACTCAATAATGAGCGCATAGAATGATGACGTCACTATTATCAGCGACCTATTCTACTTGGTAAGGCTAAAAATCTACTTTTAAAAGTATATATCATGTTATTCGTCGATTATCTGTTTCCCTTTCAGTGGAATGTTTCCTTATAATAATTATAATTATCAGTGCAATGTCTGACAACTAGCGGACCGCAATTATTAATGCTCTGTCTTTTGCATCTCCGTCGTTCCGTATATTCGTCAATAGTTAGTCTAGATCTACATAAGGTTACTCTCTTTAAATTTCTTATTTTAACGCGTTAAACATCCAGGGGGTAAAAGTGGTGACTGTCAGCACCACTTTTAAAAGTGGTGCTGACCGGTCACCACCGTCACAATACCATGTTAATAATGTTATGCCTATGATCGCTATAAATGACTGTGAATCTGGAATATATTTTGAATTTTTCATTTCGTGTGATTTTCTATTTGAAATTTTTGCTTCTGGCGTGGTTCTTCAATTCTACAAGTAGGGCCTGTGTAGAATTCGCAAGCAATAGGCCTACGCTTTACGACTTGGCTTGCTTATCACAGCAGCAAAGCTAATTTAATTCATCTCGCTTTGGCTACTAGCCTGAAAACTGTCGACATCTCTTCTTCAAAGAAATGGACTAGGTCTATAATTTATTCCTAGTGGATACGTAGATCACAAGTGTGCATGTTTGGTTTATTGAAATCGCGAAAATTTTGCCTTTCAACGTTACTTTGCAACGTGCCCTAAAAAACCCAGATTTTCGCACAATAATTAGGCCTATCAAAACAATTCTTGAAATGTTGATTCTGCTAAAACAAACTCGTTTATGCTAGGCCTATTACGTTTCCACATTTTAATTCACCCTCAACATTCTAGACATGCCGTTTATTCAGAAGTCTCGGAAGAGCTGTTGAATGCGACATACAAAGGTGAGTTCTTGATCGTGCGTGACACCAAGGTCTCTACCGTAGTCGAGATAGTTAATAAAGGGAACTCAGTGACAAGAACACCCAGATCGATATTAGCGATCTGTTGCCCATTACCAAACCAGATGTGTTGAGTCTTGGATTGTTATTTGTCTTTGCAAGTGGCGACTATGATGCTGTTTACTTTCATACGTTAACAATCTGAATAACTATGTGCAAGAAAAAGAGTTCAAATTTTTGGTCAATGCTTCGGGAACATCATACTGAAAAAGGGAAACAACTGGTGTGCAAGGGGAATATGTGTGGGCCTAATACACTCGAACTTTCGAGTAGAAATCATATTATCTGAAGCACAAACTCAGACAACTCATAATCACTAATGATGTCAGAAACCATACATTTTCTTTCAAGCATTCATTTGGATGTTCCATCAGAACAAAAGAAACGATAGATAGTTATCAGATATGTAAGCAATCATTTGTGCAGGACAGTTATACGAAGGAAAACAAGTAAAGCTGTCCCAAAGCGAAGACACGAGTGCGAATTTCCCAAAAAACATATTTACGCACACATAATTATAACCTTCAGAAGCACATGAGAAATTCAGGTACTTGTCGGTTTTACGACCCCCAAAATTCTTCATATATTACGTGATTTAAAATTCCTCATATCCACCAATCCAACTACTATTTACGCAAAAACTTATTTTCATCAATCCAACTTCCATTTACGCAGGCAGACAAGATAAATAATAAAATACGCTAAAATACAGGATATATTCAATCGAAAACTTAGTTTCATCCATCCAGCTTCTATTTACGGGAAAAATTATTTCTATCAATCCAGCTTCTGTTTAAACACAGGAATGTTTTCATCAATCCCACTTCCATATCGGGAAACAATTTTTTTCATCAATCCAGCTCCCATTTTAAAGTGACGACATGAAGAATTTTTGGGGGTCGTAAAACCGACAAGTACCGAAATTCATACTGAAGAATGCGAGAAAACACTGCATGCTCTTCTAGTGTGAAAAGTCACTAGAACCCATACTGTGGAGAAACCATTTCGGTGCGAGATATGTAGGCCTAAACAAATATTTTGTCGTTCTTGCTTTCTGCAGGATCATAATTATTACAATGCATACTGGAAAAATACCTTATGAATGCGATGTATGCCAAAAGAGTTTCTCCAAATCCTCAAATCTAGCGCGTCATGTAAGAATTCATACAGGAGAGAAACCTTACCAATGCGAAATATGTCAAAAACGGTTTTCTCGGTGTTCCGGTGTAATAAGACTTACATCATGCAAGAACCCATACTGGAGAGATGCCTTTCCAATGCCAAGTATGTCAAAAGCGCTTTTCGATGTCGTCAAATCTAATACATCATGGAAGAATTCATAATGGAGAGAGGCCTTATCAATGCCTAATATGTCAAAGAAGTTTTAGGCAATATTCCCATCTAACAGTTCATGCAAGAATCCATACTGGAGAGAGGCCTTATCAATGTCATTTATGTCAAAGGCGTTTTTCCCAATCCTCAATTGTGACACTTCATGCAAAGATTCATACCGGAGAAAAATCTTACCAATGCCAAATATGTCAAAAACGTTTTTCACAACCTTCCATTCTCACATGTCATGCAAGAATTCATAGCGGAGTAAAGCCTTACCGATGCCGTTTATGCGAGTTTAAAACTAAGTATGAAGGTCATCTAAAGAATCATGTGAGAACACATACTGGAGAGAAACCATACATTCTCGTGCGCTTCATATTTGAGAAATCATGGAAGAGCCCACTCTACCGATAAACCATTTCTGTGCATTCTTTGTAACAAAACATTTTCGTCATCTTCAAGCCTACAAACTCATCTTAGAATCCACACTGGAGAGAGACCATACCAATGTCAAATATGCAAACAAAGTTATTCCCATTCTTCTCTGCTAGGATATCATGTTCGAACCCATACGGGAGAGAGACCATACCACTGACTGTTATGTGAGTTTAAAACTAATTATAAAAGTTATCTGAAGAGACACATGAGAATGCATACTGGAGAGAAACCATACCTTTGCCGGTATGTCAGAAAACATTCTCATGCGCTTCAAGTCTGAGACGTCATGAAAAAATCCACTCCGTGTCTGGGTCAAGTTAGTAAAATATTGTCCAAGGAATACAGTCAGCAAAGTTATGTTGGAACCCATACTTGAAAAAGAACCATACAAATTCGAGTTATACCAGAGAACATTCTCACGCGCTTATTTCACGTTTGTAAGGAAACATTTTTATGCACTTCGTCTGCGATATCTTAATGAAACCTAAATGGAAATAAACCATCCTGTGCCAGGTTTGTAAGAAAATTTTCGTGATCTTCGAGTCTACAAAGGAACAAAAAATTCTCAACCAGAAATGTCCTTAAAAATTTGACGTTATTGACATTCTCCAACTACAGTTGGTTAACAATTTATAAGGAAAGTGTAAGCGTGGAGCTACTCAATCTATGACGATACGCACTAACGAATTATTTCATATCAGTTTTGTATTCAGAGTTAGAGCTTTAGTAGAGTGCAGCTGAGTATTCCTGTAGGATTGGACATATTCAAGGATCATGCTAAATTGTTTTGCGTTTTTATAACGTTTTTAGTTCACTTTAGGTAGACATAATTATTACGCTCGTGTCTAATTAAGCATTTCAGCTATATTGTTTGTTTTATTATTTCACTGATTGTAGACTTCACAGGACAAACTGCTGGCTTTTATGTTGTTCTCACTCATTCCAATAGTTGCATAGTCGTATACTATCACTCTGTTACTGTTCCGCGACTGCAATCACGAAGTAATTGCAACGATAATTTCACATAACTTGTGCTGGTGGTAACGATGCTGTTGATGTTGAAATATCTGAGCAAATAAAGTTTGTTCGATCTTTGTCATAGACTAGTGAACCAGATAATGACTTAGAAAGTTATGGACTCATTATTAAGAACTCATTGTAAAATATAATGTATTATGAATGTCTTGATAATTGTAATACTATTATGATACGCCTCGGATATAGGCCTAATCATTTGGAAAATATAATGAATTGTTAATTATTTTATTATGTACTTGAACTAATTAATTAACAAGCAAAATATTCTGAACATTGCTCTTTTATTTACTGTCATGATAACTATAACGAACTTGTAACCTACTTTGATGTAGAGCCTAAAAAGTCACAGAAAATGGAAATCACAGAGAACTGTATCAATTTCTCGAATGCTGTATGAAACTATAAAGTTGCTACTTTTAGACAGTAACATGGAAAGAACAATACTTTTTCTGTTTGTAGCATTTAATGGGGGACTCTGTAAAAATGGCTGCTATAGGTGGCGCCAGGATGGGATATAGTTTGGCTACTCTAGGTAAAATGTGTGCTCTGTTGTGCGGTAGGTTTATTTCATAGACATCTTACATTTAATATATGATGTCTATGGTTTATTTACGCTAAAGTTGTCTAAAGTTTGACCACATCACATACTGCCGACGCCTATCGCCGCTTAAAGGAACTGCTCACAGAGTCCCCCATTGACCTGCAATGTAATTTACAGTTGTATAGTACAAGATCTTTAGCCTTAGTTCGGCCAAATCGTATAAATACCTATCTGTTAATAAATTAAAGTCACAAGAGCATTGACCACAATACATACAGATGAACATAGCAGCAAATAAATAATAAGTTAGTATGCAAATCTTGTAAACACTAATAAATAATGCTATCTCAATGCCTTCAAAACAATATGACTTACAAAAACGATAATGACTATATCGCACAAAAATATCTGAGTATGTCCTGAGTGTAAAGCCTTTTGAAAAATAAGTTGTATAAGATTGACATTTTCACACAACAAAATAGATACGAAATAAAAGACACCAGATTCGCTTAACGTTTCCCACCGGCAAAATCGAGTAGAAAAGCACACTTACTCACTTATTATCAAAACAAAAGTCGCCATCTTGCATTGGTAGCCATGTGTTCGTAACTCTAGTATGCGATATTCAACTATCATGTTCGTCTGTAGCAGAAAGACGTTACAGAATTATAGACAAAGGCCAACAAGTGTTTTGGCTGAAATTGAAATGAACATATACATGTATAGCGTAGTTAGACTAATGGCTGGGTTTCCTGGCGCATGTACAGGCTACGCTTATCCGTTGCCAAGATCTCCTTAATCGCGATTCGCATCTACCTTTCTTGCGAGTATCATAGCGTACTACGGGAACGTTGTTGTAGACACGTTCGCAAGCGTTACCAGGGACTTGTATGCATTCCTGGCATCTACACTTGACCTCCAATAAGTCTTGTGGATATCTGAGCTCATCATGGTTGACGATCGTGTTCCAGGGACAGAGAGATCTGTCCGAAAGCCTGTCGTTCAGGCCGGTCAGTGGTTCCAAGGGACAGACCTGCAGTGATTCATCATCATCCACGGGGTACTCTTCCTCGGTGTCGCTGTTATGGTGTACGTTGACATTGTGCGTAGCATTTAAGACGTTGGCATTTAGATACTTTGCGTACAGTGTCTTCATTTTCACCTGACACTTCTCAGGTATTGATTTATTGTTAAACACTTGTCATTGTTTGTATTATATTCTTTTAATCCCGCCACGGGGTGGGGGGGAGGATAGAGAGTGAGACAGAAAGGCAGGCAGGCAGGCAGACAGACAGCCTATATCGAAATAGCCTATATATCGAGAGGCGGTTGGATATAGAGTAGGGCATTGACTAAATGGGATATTACCTGCTGAAAACCTGGAGGACTATGCATTCTGTCTTCGCAGGTATTTCTACACACAGCCACCTCTGCCGCTTGTTCGATCGTTAAAGTTAAGAGCACCTACTGTCCTCTCTCGCGTTTATTATCGAATGCTTCCGGGTATTAAACGGTGATTTTGACTCCACTAATAACCAGCTACGATCGCCCTCTTATAAGGTCATTGCGATTAAATCAATCAATCAATCAATCATTTTATTGATCCAGTTCAAAAATGACAAGTGTTTAACATAAAATTACAACAGAACTTGAAGTAATAAACAAAAGTAACACAAGATAAACAGGTATAATAAGAAATCCAGAACAATAGGCACACCTAGAAGGGAGGGAGTTCCCGCTGATTAGGGGCCCAAGTTGAGTATATCAATGGCTAGTTTCTCAGGGAATACATGTCAACAAGATAAGTTTATTGAAAATAGATAAGCATAAACCAAATAAAAATTCTTCAAAGACGATAAACCGGACCAATGAAGTTATACATTCATTTTTATGTATGCACGCAAAAGTTTTTTAAATTGAGGAAAACCTGTAGCATTTTTAATGGGTATTGGTAGATTGTTCCATATAAGTGGTCCTTGATAACCAATAGAAAATTTACGTATATTAGTCCTGGCATACGGGCATATATAGGAGCGTTTATTTCTAGTTACAATCGTCTGTTACTGGTGGGAAAAAAGGAGATGAAGGCTAATGGAAGAAGATTCTTGTCATATCGATACATTAATTCACCTATTTGAATTTGCCTAATTTGCTCTATATTCAATAGGTTCAGATTATCAAAAAGTGGTTTAGTATGAGTATTGTAACAGGAATTTGTAATTATACGTAATGCTTTTTTTTGGTAAGATTTGAAGTTTAGTTAGGTGAGATGGGTAGGTTGCAGTCCAGATAAGGTTGCAATAAGTTAGGTAAGGGTAAATAAGAGTAGAATATAAGTTCTTGAGTATGTGTTGGGGGAGTAGGTGCGATATTCTTTTAATTATCCCAATGTTTTTCATAATTTTTTTTGCAATTGCATTAATATGGAAGTTCCATTTTAGATGCTGATCAATAATAACACCTAAGAATTTTGAAGTTTCCACCTTGGGGATTATAACGTTGTCAATACTTAAGTCAGTATCTATTATTGGGATGATTTTGTTAGCGGTTCTAAAAATTATAAAGTTAGTTTTAGAGATATTTAAGGACAGTTTGTTTGCCTTGAACCAATCAGCTGCCAGGGCCACTTCCCGATTTGCTAGCTTGATTAGTTGGTCATAAGATGAATGCGAGAGGAAGGCATTAGAATCATCAGCAAACAAGATGAATCTCAGTAGGGGGAATTAGGAAGATCATTAATATATAAGAGAAATAGAAGTGGACCCAAGATGGATCCCTGCGGAACCCTAATTAAAATCTGTTGTAGATTAGAAAGCCTACCATTGCAAAAACACATTGTGTGCGATCCGAGAGATAACTTTTAAACCAATCAAGCGATAACCCTCGAATACCATAATGCTGTAATTTAGTTAAGAGGATACTATGATCCACCGAGTCAAACGCTTTGGCTAGGTCCAAGAATATACCTATTGAGAAGTCATTCATATCCATAGACTTAGAAATTCTGTCCTGTATATCAAGTAGCGACATTGAAGTAGAGTGGCCCGGTTGGAAGCCATGTTGAAGCGGATATAAGAGCTGCTTATGGTTAATGCATGAGAAGAGCCTATCGAACATTATTCTTTCAAAAAATTTGGAAAAGTAAGGCAGAACAGAAATTGGTCTAAAGTTCGATAGTTCATTTTTTCTACCTTGTTTGAAAGTGGGAATTACTTTGGCGGATTTAACTTCGATAGGGACACTCCCATTTACAAGTGAGCAGTTAATAATCTCTGATAGAGAAGTAGCAAGAATATCCATCAAAGGAGAAAATATATGAGGTGACAAGCCAGTCCTGCACTATGAGAAGCTTTCAGGGTTTTATTGATAATAAGAATTTCATTAGGGTTAGTGGGAAGTATTCCCAGGGAGTTCAAAGATGTAGGGGGTAAATAAGATTGAAAAGTTCTTTCCGTAGGTAAAATTTTCATCAATAATGTAGAGGCTAGTCCTGTAAAGTAAGAATTGAATTTATTAGCAATGATAGTTGGGTCTGTTATGATTTGGTCATCAATCAGTAATTCCTTAATGCTTTCATCAATGTTCTTCGTATTAATCATCTTTTTGATAATATCCCAGTTTTTTTTAATATCCTTATTATATTTCAAAAACTCACCCTCATAAAAGGATTTTTCTAAGTTATCTCTAATCTTCTTATATTTATTTCGATAGTCAGTGAAGATTTTCTTATTGTCTAAAGTAGGGTTCTTAATATATGCAATATAAAGTTGTTTTTTTTTAAACAGAGTTCAGTAAGCCTTTGGTCATCCAAGAATTTTGAGGGGTATTTTTTTTGGATCTCTTTTTGATATGCTGTGGGCATGCTAGGTCATATTTTTGTTTAACCCTTTCGATCCCATGGCCGCCGGATATATCCGGCGACCAAAAATAATTATAATCCCTAGCACGCCGGATTAATCCGGCGGCATACCATAGACTCTATTATAACGTTGGTCTTTCAATTTTTCAATAGCAAGTACTGGGAATATTACATGTGAGATAGGCCTACTAGCACGTGAGTTTACATCTATAATCTCCGCAAGGTGGCGCACTAGTAGCGAACAAATGATAACCTACTATGACGTATGAAAATATGTGTATTCTGAAACTGTATGTTTATTTCTTGACTGTGTAAATAGAAATAATAATTTTATTAGAAAATTACATAGCCTAAACATCGGAAACCATGTCACATAAGAGAAAAATGTACACTTTGAAAGAAGTGGTGTATCACTTTGCTAATTTAGAAAGCGACGATGGCGATGACAGTGGAGTGATAAAAACTTATTTTTTATCACAAATTTTATGGAATTGTTCATAATAATACAAAATTCTTTGCACATTTCTCCCAAAACAATAGCTTTGAACTGCTCGTTTAATTTCGTTTACTTTACTTAGCAATTACTCTTGATTTTTGTAATCATAACTATGAAAGAAATAAAAATTGTTTTTTCGTCCAATTTCATCCAGGATTTGAATTTTTTAATGGGTAGGACTGAAAGGGTTAATTAAGTTAATAAACGAATCATAGGCCAAATTTGTCTCATTAGCTAAACACAACTGGTTAATGGGGGTCCAATCAGTATGAGTAAGTAACTCTTTAAAAGTAGCTAATGTTTCAGTCGTTATTGTTCTAGTTAGTACACTTTTATTAGGTGTCCGATGGGTGGGAGGTTTATTTATTACCCAGGTGATAATTGGTAAGTGGTCCGAAATATCAGTCATGATTATAGCAGACTCAATGATTTTGTCCACCATGTTTGTAAAGATATTATCAATTAAGGTACTAGAGGTTGGGGTAATTCTAGTTTGTTTTAAAATTAAGGGTAGAAAATGTTGAGCTATCATAGAGTTCAGGAAGTCATTAGTTGACTGATGCCTATCTGACGATAAAAGGTCTATATTAAAATCACCTAACATCACTATTTCCTTTTTTTTATTATTCTTAGTAGTGAGAAATTCCATGAGTATATCAAATTCTTGAAGAAACATATCCAGATTCTGTCCTGGGGGTCTATATATAACACATATTATTATATCTGGAATTTTGATTTGTGGAATACTTAGTATTAATAATTCAAAAGAAGTAAACAAGCAAGGAGGATTAATTCTCAGGAAATAAATGCCCTCTTTGACCAGGAAACCAACCCCACCCCCTCTACCCTCTTTCCTATTCTCATATACAAAGTTGTAGCCCGTAATATGCATAGTAGATGCTGACTCCTCATTTAACCACGTTTCTGTAACTGCAAAGAGATTAACAGGTACTTGTGTAGTTATAAATATAATTTCATTTATCTTAGGCAGTAAGCTTCGGCAGTTGATGTGCATAATTGACAACGACGTAGAATCCTCTTTAAATTTCTGAGCTATTTCAAATATACTACGATAATTACTTTCGTTTATTAAATTAGAGAAGTAATTAGTATCAGGATCTAAGTCCGAGTTATTTAGTAGAGGTTTTTTAGTGTCAAGGTCAATTATATTCAGGTTCCTATTTTCCTTCTGTTCAGGGTTATCAATCATGCCTTTGTTGGAGATAGTTAATGACAAGGAGGTATTGCTAGAACAATAAGCACAGGGTCTAGAGTTTGGTAAAGTGCCAGGAAATAGGTCAGCACTACAGGTTATATGCCAGTAGTTATCACAGAGGGAACAGTTATAGGTTTCTTCATAAACAACAATTTGTGCATTGCAAACATAACATACAAAATGGTCGGCCATATGCCGATCAATGTTCATACGAATATAAGACACTCAAAAGAAAAGAAACAACAAATGAAAAAGAAAGTCGTAACCATCGACAAAACAAACCGCTATCCAGTAAAGCACATATCAAAATCGTTATTCAGTTAACCAGATCCTAAAATCACTATCCAGTTATGCAAATATCAAATAACATAAATCAACAGTATAAACCCGAACAGGTAAACAATGCAGATCAATTGGAAAATAGCATTCATAATCCAATCCTAAACGCCTGAACCAGTTACAAGACGCTTCTAATCAGACCATTTGGTGGAGGCCAAGGACAGCCAGGCAGGACCACATTAAGTACAAAATTAATTCAGACAAGATTAGACCATTCCCACATGACGCTAGAGCTTTCACGCTCTGAGCAAACTCCAGTCATCTCAAAACATCAGGAAAGCAGAATGAAGTATTTATATAGCTAGTAACACACCAAAATGCTCTCAGATCATCAAATATTATTTTTATATTCAATGAAGATATACCATTATTAAAATAGCAGAGGAGCTCCAGTTATGCGAGCCATTTAAAGCAGCCTATCCCACAAGAGCATCAATTCATTCAAGAGCATCAATTCCATTCAAAGCAGCCTATCCCACAAGAGCATCAATTCCAAGACCTCCTTTTCATTACAAACACATCACAATAGGAATGCACAGCAGTGAGTGACTGTTGGGTCCGCCTGATCAACCAGGCAAAAGCAATGGGTCGTTATTTTAAGTCAGCTGCCAACTAATTATAATATTGAAACCTAGAAGTTCAATAATAACTGATTTTCTAAGAGACATCATATTAGGGAAAAACTTGATTTAGTAAATTATATAAAAGAAAAACTTCTCTTATTCTAAGAGACCCGCTGACCTAACTTCTAGGGCTGTACAACCCTTCAACATACTCCAGCATATCCTATAATCATTCTACACAGCCCTTTATCGATGAAGCCTAGACGACCAATATACCTAAATCCCGAGTTCAACACAATAGAGAACATAGAGTAGCATTCACAAAATTCTACACAAACGAATACCTATCTGTTCTGTCCTCAAAGCTCAATAAGCAGAAGTATGATCAACCTCAAAAGCCCAACATTCATTTGTCAGTAGTAATTATTTCCGTAAGTAAATCAACGTCAGCATAACTAACTTTCTACGCAGGCGAAGATTGAATTCGAGCAATAACCGTCACATAGCAACACTAGAGGGCGCGTTTAGCTGTTGATTTATCCTGTGGTTGTTGGTTCCCACACTCGTCAGAATTTCTTCTTTCCTAACATAAACCACTTCTTGTTTCTCATGAGCTAGAATTGGGATGTTTAGTGTAAGATGATGTAACCAGATAAGTAGCGATATTCACAAGTAGGCCTATGCTTGTAGCCAAATTGCGATATTAAAATGCAGGCGTTGGCTATTTCCAGTTTACGATTGGAATAAATTAGCAAACAAGAGCGGTTCTAATTTGTGGTGGCCTACTTGTTATGACAGTTTCAGTCATGGCGTAACTTCTTATTGTGACGGTGTGTCCGGTCACCACCGCTCTCAAAAGTTGTGATGACCAGGCCTGACTTGGGAGCGCCTCTGAGTAGAGCCCTTGAAGAGGCGCTATATAAATTCTATGATTGATTGATTGACAGTAACCACAACTTGGCTGCTAACAAAATGTGCATCTGTCATTTACATTTTTTTAAATTTGTTCCAATATCTCTTAACATGCTTTTCAACCAAAAGTAGTCTAATGATTAAACTGAAATGCTGCGATCAGTTTATAATTTTTGTTTTATGTAATTTTACCTGGGCCCAAAATGGCCCGCATTGAGCTACGAGGAGCCAGCTATGGGCCCAAATGTGCCCCAAAACGCGTCTTCCATTATAATTCAGCAAATCTTTTAACTGATTAACGCTCATTATCGAATAAATTAAATCTAAATGATTTCGGTAAAGTCGTGGTTTACGTTGCTAAATTATTTGATATTGTCACTTCAACATGGAAGCTGTATTCATGAAAAAAATTGTTTCCCTAAATGGAAGTGGGATTGATGAAACCAATCATGTGTTCAAAATTGAAGTTGGATTGATCGTAATAATTTTGTCCGTAAATAGAAGCTGGATAGATTAAATTAAGTTTTCGATTCAATAGAAGCTGGATAGA
This sequence comes from Aporrectodea caliginosa, assembly GCA_020284085.1. Taxonomy (NCBI): domain Eukaryota; kingdom Metazoa; phylum Annelida; class Clitellata; order Crassiclitellata; family Lumbricidae; genus Aporrectodea; species Aporrectodea caliginosa. The sequence goes on from JACEVL010000191.1 coordinate 766,267, forward strand.
TGAAAATAATTGTTTCCGTAATTAGAAGCTGGATCTATGAGAATATATCTTTGCTTAAATAATAGTTCCATTGATGAGAAATATTTATTTCGTCAAATAGAAGTTGGATTGATAAAAGTAATTTTTTCCAATTAAATGGCAATTGGATTGATGAAAATATTTCTCGATGAAATGGAAGCTGGATTGATGATAGTTAACATGCACATAGGTAGACTGCTTACTTACCAACGTCAAGTACGGCATTGCAGATTATTAGAATAATTTAGCAGCGTAAACTACGCCTTTAGCCTACTATGATTTCTATACCGTACGTCTTATTATTATTGTTGTTACTACTACTGCGGCTACTAGCCTACTACAACCAGCCCATTTTTAGGTCTACGCATTCATCACTATCTTGTATTAAATGTTGACGCCCCTTCTGACGACTCGCGCTTTTTGGCAAATGGCTGAGCTGCCAATGTTTATCTTCACGATAACACGGTGGTAAATAATTATAATTATGACTTAACATTAAATGAAATAAATTTGCACTTGGCTCTCTTCTTTCTTTCTCGTCTTAATATCGCATATTTTAAAATGTGCGACAAATGTCTGAAATGATATCGAAGTCCTGATGTGTGTCAAATAATCGCAAAATAATTAGAAAATAAAATTAATTGTTTAGAGATTTGATTTCCAACTTACTGTAAGTCTGCATCAAGAGAAGAGTGCATTTAACACCTCTTATAACACGATGTAAACTCCTTGTTTAAGAAACGAGCACAAGGAATGATGACATCACTATGATTAGCGACTTAGCTAGTATACGAAGAAAGGTTACAAAATACTACTGTTTAAATTCTAATTCATGTGTTTCGTTGATTATCAATCAGTTTTCATGATTTTAAATTGCTTTTCCATTTCAGCTGAATGCTCTCTTATAATGAATATCGGTTATACCGTAGTTGGTAAACTGTTGTTTACGTTATTAAATTGGTTTATAGGCCTATTGTCAGTTTAAAATGGAAGTTGGATTGATGAAACCAATTCTATGTTTATAGAAGCTGGATTGATGGATATAATTGCTTCCGTAAATAGAAGCTTTTATGAAAGGTTCTTTGCTAATTAACTGTGAAGGGACTTCTGTTACCAATTGACATGGAAAGATCTCTATTAGATAGAGGAGAATGTCCTGCATTGGGTCAGTTTTTACATTTTTATGCATACAATTGATATTTGTTGTAGTGCATATATTTTGCTGTCATTTTTAGAAAGAGCAACGTTTAATCAATCGAATGTGATATATACTGCTACATTATTGCAAGAATAAACCATAAAAATTTAGTATTTTCCTCACTGGAAAAAATCGTCCCAATGCAGGCCACTATGGCCTACATTGGGACACTGCTTGAATAGCGTTTGGTCAAGCAACTGATCTTGTTCTAAATTCTAATCACGTTCAATAGAGTGTGACAGATCATATTGCAGTTGAAGATGATATTCTGTTTCACAAAATATACAGTAAATTATAATTATTTGTCCCTAGGTACCTCAGATCCACCAGGAATTAAAATCTTATTATCAGTAGGTAAGCGTGTCCTGCATTGGGTCAATTTTTTCATTTTAATGCATAAAATTAGTATTAGTTGTAGTATATATATTTTGTTGTCACCAAATATTATTTAATATACGTCTACTGAAGTCATAAAATATACAGCAAAATTATTCAAGTTTAATTTTCTATGAATGGCCTATATTGGGTCTGTCCCAATGCAGGCCATCAGTGCATGTCCCAATGCAGGCCATCAATGGCTGGTTACCTATTTTTCAGATAATACAAAAGGTAACATGTATACTCCGGTCAACTTTAACGAGGCGTCCCAAGCAAGACCCGGTGAAGTATATTACCAGGCGGGGTCTAGGTCGTAGTTCTCGATTCAAACGTCTCTAAAATTCTCAAACACGTCGGCGAGTAGAAGAACGTCTGACAGATTATATAAATCGTGATATTCTCTAAACGTTTTACATCCGAATTCTTTCCATACCGTCCGTGCGTGATTGTAGTCTTCGTCGCTAATGCCTGAATCGTTAAGTCTCGAATAGAACGCCGACCTCGGTGGTAGTTCCGTTTCGTTTAGTCGATCGATGCTATCGACGTAATCGTAGGGGTAGGCGCCTTTCCTTAACAAGAGATCGAGCTGATTACCGGAATAGTGCTTGCTTATATTTTTACACTGGTCTTTGCTCAGGTTCTTCGATAATGCGTCTAGACTCATAGCCATAAATCTAAAACTATCGAGGAAACGTAATTCACGTTTAACCTCTACTTCCTTATTTTCTTTACCTATAAACTTATCGACTACGACTTCTCTGCAAAACGATAATATTTTTCTTCATTTAAAGGAATGCAGTTAATCTTTTCATTATCATCACCTCGTAACTTTTTTACGAATAAATGAGAGTCGTATCCAGATAAGTTATGTAGTAGTACTGGGAAAAACTTGGGGACCTTATAGTTTAAATTACAAATGTTATGAGCGGCTCCTCTATATTTTCCAGTTAGATGACAGTGGTCTCGAACTCGATCTTCACCTAGTTCGCCTTCGCAAATATGGCAAACAGTGGCTGAGTCGTATAGTTTCTTGTCTTTCTTCTTGAATATCATTCGTTTCGGAAATTTAAATCGTTTGTAAATATCTTTTATATTCTCTATAAGAGTGTCTATAAATATCTGCGCTACATCATCGTCTTCGTTCTCCGCTGTAAACATTACGGGGTCTTGCGAATATAGGTCATCATCGAAACATTTTATATAATAACAGAAAGAACTCGGAACGTGTTTTTGGTATTTGTTAGTGTAGGATGTGTTAGGATTTGGTTGACAAGTGTCTATAGGTTTAATAAACGATTCGAAATCTGCATAGACTACGAAGGGGACTCTCATCTTTCTATAATAATTTTTAAAACTCAACATAGTTCCCGGTTCTGGAAGTTCTATCTTTTGCGCCTCGTGTTGGGAACAGTACTCGACGTGTTTGCGTAGTGAATCTATCGATCTATATCCCTGCAAACATCTTTTACAATAGTGCATCGATTTTTTAGATTTCTCTGTGTGTTTCGTCATCAATCTGTTAAAATTCTTTATCCAACAATAATGCTTCTTTTCTCCGTCGGAAATGAGTAATAGATCTACAGGCCTATCGTTCTCGTGCTTCGATAAATATAGTGGGAACAGGTTAACATCTGTCTCGTAACCAAAAACATTAATACTAATATTATTATTTCTCTCAAACTTACTTATCACATTAGCATCCGCCGCTACTGGGAATTCGATACCTAACCAATCAAGATCCTCAGACTGCTTGATTAATTCTTTCGTAATTCTTTCTGAATCTCTCGCAACAGGGTTTAAGGCTCTCGTGACGCACCACTTGAAACATTCTTCGTCTTCGTTCTTCATATTAATAATTCCCTTTTTACTCGCTAGACATTGCGGTAGCGGAATGTAAGAACTACCTTTCAACGGTTTGTAAACAACCGTGTTGATTTCTAATTTTTGAACCGCCCTGAGTCGCCAGTTACTACCACGCATCTGGAAGGTAGCCATCGACTCAATAATTTTATCTTTAGCGTTGTTATAAATTTCGTTTACATCGGTGGAGTCTAGAATCACCGATGTCTTTGAAACGAATGGGAAATCTTGGGCATCTACTTCTCCAGACTTCATATCAACACGCTCCATCGTGCAGGTAAGGACAAAGTTGGTCTTAGTCTCACGATTTTTTGTTAACAAGTCTACCGCCGGTGCTCGAACGGCGTTAAGAAATGATGTGGCATCGATACCTTTAGCTCCCTCTACCGTGTATTGTTTCGTGAAGCCTTTGATAGCAGAAGCCGTTTCATGAATTTCAAACTTTGGCTTAATTACTTTCCTAAAATATGAAGTAATTTTTGTTTGCATTTTAGCAAACTTCTCATTTACAATTTTCATCGGTTGCTTAGGTATGTTCCTTTCAATCGCCTCAACACATGTATTAATCGCTGATCTCGTCTTATCGAATAGTTTTCGTACTGTCGTTACTGGCACGGGTGTTTGAGTTGGGATTTCAATAATATTAGGTGAGATCGGTGTAAAATGTGAGGGGATTAATGTTTGAGTCTCGTTAGCTTCAATTTTAGCGATCAACTCCGCTTTCCGTAGTCTCGTATATCCGACTAAGCCCCTCTGCTTGGCGAGTTTTCGTAATTCGATAACAGTGTTCTTCGTATGATCCATTTTATATTGGGACTGCAATCCTTTAAATTGTATCGTTAAAATATTTTCGTACATTTTATATACATAAGAAAAAAAAGTTAGCGATGATGACGACGACAAAACACGGGCCTATGCATTTAATAGAGAATGAGTGTAGGCCACGATAGACGGACAGACTGAAGGCAGGCGGATGAACAGACGCATGAAGAGACGCATGAAGAGACGGACATTTCCAATTAGTGTCGACTTCAACGCGCGTATAAGAGGCCTATTGTTCTATTGTTGTCACACGCCGAGACGATTTAAACCACATGTGGCTAGATTTTTTGCCTGCTTACGATTTCTGTAGGCGTATATAGGTTCGTGCATGAGGGGTCGGACTTAATATTGGTTAGTGTATGATAATTTAGACCAATATTAAGGTCCGTTCATGGCGATTTGAGGCTATTTTGACCAGTATTTAGGTCAAAATCGCCAGAGTACCCAATTCTATACTACTACCGCACTAGGAGGCACTTTGCCTCCTCTTGCTTTTTTATATACTGGAACTTCCATAATTTACTAATTACCCCAATGACCAGGATTTTGCCAATGGTCTGTGAAGTTTCCTCCTCTTGAATTTAAGTCTCGCCAACTGCCTGTTTAAGATCTACATGCACCTGAATGAAATTTAACATGGAAGTAATCTGCTAGTAATAGTGTATAAAACTTTAAGAACAATAATGGCAAAACTGGGAACGGCGGTCCCAAATTATGAAATGAAAGAAGTCTACAAAGTTATTTGATATTGTCACTTTAAAATGGAAGCTGAATTGATGAAAAAACTTTCCCTAAATGGAATTGGGATTGATGAAAACATTCCTGTGTTGAAATAGAAGCTGGATTGATCGAAATAATTTTTCCCGTAAATAGAAGCTGGATACCAAGCTGGTTGCATGGATGAAACTAAGTTTCCATTCAACAGAAGCTGGATGAAAATAATGTTTGAAGTAATTAGAAGCTGGATTCCTGAGAACATATAGCACGTTTTAGCGAAACTATTAAGAAAGCGGCATCTGTTGATTTCTTTTGAATTCATAATTTGGGACCGCCGTCATTTTGATAATTTGGGACCGCCGTTCCCAGTTTTGCCAACAATTCATATTTAAAGTTCTGGGACATTTGAGCTACAGTGTTTTAAGTGAAGCTGCACGTTTTTATGCGCTTAAAATTAGCTAGCAGTGTACTCTGGAACTGTTGCATAATTCTTTCAGCCTCCAATGGTGCCTATCATTAGTTACCATTAGTTGTTGCTTGTGATTGGATACGTGCATAGGCATAAATGGCGTTGGATTCATCTGTATTAATGTGTTACAGCCTACAATATACCAAAAGATCTAGAATAAAATGGGTGCAATTTTCATTTACACAATGCGATGGAAGATTTAAGTCATTTGATATAAATCAACCTGTTCTAGGCATCATATGATCTCAGATATATTTAATACTTTTTTCCAATCGTTTGTGACTATAAGATTATGATAAGGGATATGATATCAGATACTCTTGTTTTCTGACAGAACAATTTCTTTTTGGAAGTCTTCTGCTAAAATTCAGCAGTCAATGAAGACAAGTGATTAACGTTGTATGAGTGCATGGTTGCAACTTCAGACATAAACATAGATGACAGAAATTTTGTGCAACAATAATTACCATATCAACAATTGCTCTAAGACATCATTTTTGCTGTTTTAACAGTCTCAACATAAAACTATAAAAAGTAGATAATATAACTGAAGCTGGAGAATGAAATATTGCTAATTGTAAATTTGCAGCTATTCAAACTGTCTTATCTATAAAATTATCAACCAAATTGTGAACTAATGTTTTGCATATATAATGAGCACAGGTGTTCTTTAGGTTGATATATATATAATGTGTATCGATTGTTAAGCGTTTTAGTCTTAGGCCTTAGTTGCGCTGTCGGCTCGTGGGCGCTTGGCCTAAAGTAGCCTAAACTTTGGCTGACGATAGATTCTCTACACGTGCAGTTAGCGCGCCAAACTTAGAAACTGCTGATGACAGTGAATTTGAACAATACAGTGTAGTAGTTGGTTTAATGCAGTAGAGAGCTGTATGTTAGAAGTTACCGTTGAGTGGTAATTGATAAGAACTTTGATATTAAGTGTACGTTTGAAATAACTGTGTTTGAAGAAAGGAGAAACATTCAAAGAACTGTGTCAATTTAATTCTTAAACAGTTAGAAGACGTTGAGCAATTTATATGTAGAGATAAGGAAAGTTCTTGAGGTAGGTCACAACTAAGAAAGAAAAGAGTTGGTGACATATTTGGTGGCAGCAGCGGTGGAATTCGAAACAACGTCTGGGATTCGAAACAACGTCTGGGATTCGAAACAACGTCTGGGATTCGAAACAACGTCTGGGATTCGAAACAACGTCTGGGATTCGAAACAACGTCGACTGGTGAATACGCATTCAAATCATTGGTAAATCTACGACAACGAAAGCCTCAACGACAAAGGTATAAAAGTTGGTTGTTATCAAACAAAGAACAATTCCCAATACTTCAAACACAAAAGAAAACTGGTGTTTTCCAGAAAGGACAGCACTGAAGTAAAGAAGTAAGATGGAGAAATTAAGTGTCAAAAAACAAGCAGAACTGAAGAAGATGTCTTCTGAAAGATTAAAACAGCGCTTGTTGAAGGCTGGTTTTGAAGAAGAGAAACTGAAAGATATGTCACGTGAGGACATGTTAGAAGCGCTAGCTGAAGTCTGGCTTAAGGAAGAAGCAGAAGAAGAAGGTGCTGTCGGCGGTGTTGTGGAAAAGGTTATTGAAAAACCGCCTGGACTTATGTCTATGGAGATGATGATGCAGTGGATGATGATGAAAGAAGAAAGAGAGGAGAAACGAAGACAAGAAGAGAAAGAAAGAGAGGAGATACGAAGACAAGAAGAGAAAGAGAAAGAGGAGAAACGGAGACAAGAAGAGAAAGAAATGCGACAGGAAGAATTACGTCTTCAGAGAGAAAAGGAAGAGAAGGCAGAACGTCTTCAGAGAGAAAAGGAAGAGAAGGCAGAACGTCTTCAGAGAGAAAAAGAAGAGAAAGCAGAAAATGCACGACAGGAAGAATTACGTCTTCAAAGAGAGAAAGAAGAATTGCAAAGGCAGCAATTTGAAATTCAATTAGAGCAATTGAGAAAAGATAGAGAAGATGCTGAAAGGAGAAGATTAGAGCAGATGATTGAATTTGAAAAGGCGCGGAAAAGTGACGAAGAGATACGTCAGCAACAGATTGAAGAGAAGAGACTACGTGAAGAAGAAAAGGAAAAAGTGCGAATTTCAGAGTTGGAGCGAGCAGAACAGGTTAGACAAGAAGAACTGAAATTACAGAAAGAAAGCATGGAGAAGGCGGAAGAGGAAAGACAAGAACGTTTAAAGTTGGAACAACAAAAAATAGCATTAAAAGAAGCACAACTCAAAGAGGAGAAGCGAAATAGAGAAGCTCAAGAGCAAAGAAGAGAAGAAGAACGAGAAGAACAGAAAAGGAAACAGGAAGAAAGTGAAACGATGGTTTCGAAAATAAAGAAAATTGGTGATGCCATGAAACACGTGTTACCTAAAATGCCAAACGATATGATGGAGGTGCCATTATATTTCGAAACGGTTGAGAATGCGTTTCGTAGTTTCAACGTGCAAGAACAATTCTGGGTGAAGTTACTATTGCCATTGATGACTCCGAAAGCTAGAACTGTGCTAAACAGATTGTCATTCGCTGATTTAGATGATTATGAGATCGTGAAACAGCACTTGTTAAAAGAATTCAAGTTGACACCGAGAGAGTACAGATCGAAGTTTATTGATGCGAAGAAGACAGCTGAAGAAACGTATACAATGTTTACAGCTAGGCTGAAGAACTTGCTGAACTATTATGTGAAAAGTCGCAAAGTGGATAAGAATTTTGAGAAGCTGTTTGATTTATTAGTGGCGGATAAGTTGAAAGAATCACTACCACCAGGTCCACTACAGTTTGTATTGTCGAAGGAAGGAACTGATTGTTACGAAGCTAGTGTTGTGGCAGACCTAGCGGACATTCATGTTAATAATCGAATTGGTTTGGCAATTCCGAATAAGACAAGTTTTGATTTTGTACCCAATGTAAAAAGAAATCAACAGTTCACTCCAAATTTTGGTTTTCATTGGAAGAGCAATCAAGAAACAGGAAATCAGTTCAGAGGTGCAGAAGTGAAACCAAATTCTCCGGTTGTTCATGAGAATAGAGAGTCGATGATGACCAGACAACGTCAGGTATATAACAAATCACCACCAAGGTTTGTCGCGAGAGAAGGCAATGCATCGTTTACTCCATATAAGAGAAAAGAAAGCATCGAACAACGAGGTGCAGTGGTGAAACGTTGTCATAACTGTGGATCAGACAGGCATTTGATGAAATTCTGTCCAGTTCCTGTTACAACCTCAAATTATGGAAAACAAGAACATTCGAGGGTGAATCGAATTCAAGTGGTTGATAATTCTGAAAGTCAAGCCACAGAACATCAGAACAATGAAACTGAAGTAAAGTCAGTGATGAAATGTCACCTTTCACCTGATATTCAGAAAGAAATTCTATTGCACAATGGAATGCAGAAAGAAATGGCTGGAAGAGATGAAAGTACAACATTGAAGAAAGTGGTATTGCAGTACGTCGAGGTAGAAATTCGTGGAACAGCAGGAAAAGAACCAATAAAAGTAAAAGCACTGATTGATTCTGGAGCAGAGGTTCCGGTGATTAGTGAAGAATTACTGGAAGGCATGAAGGTGGAGCAGATTGGAAAAGTGAACTTACAATGCGTGGCAGGAGATGCCATTCCTGCAAAGTTGGTGAAAGTTGATGTAAGGCTGTGTTGTAACGATGTGGAAGAAGAGGTAATTCCGCATAAAGTCAAATGTTCACTTACACCTTATGTGACATTGATGTGTGCTAGTATTGCAAAAATGGGAAGCACAGAAAGATTCTTGTTGCATCCAGAAATCATTGCAGAACTTAAAGCCGTGCCACAAGTGAAAATGATACAAGGAGATGTGCAAGCGAATGTAACGACGAGATTGCAGAGTCAGCGAAAGAAAGTGGTAGAAGTCGAAGATGAAAGTGAAACTGAAAGTTCAAGTGAAGAGGAAAACGAAAGTGATGATCAACAAAGTTTAATGCAAGACGGTATAACAGCAGAAATGAGTGAACAAGAGATGGCTGCATGCAAGAATGGTAATCTAAATGAAACGAAAGAGGATAATGAATGTGATGTGGAGATAGCAGATTTGTTTCAAGAAAATGAGAAAGATGAAGAACAACAGATGCAGATTGCAGACGCAAAGAAATTCGAAGAACAGCAGAGACAAGATGAATCATTGAAAGCATGGTGGACGTTAGCACCAGATAAAGAATCTGAATTCTGCGTGGTAAATGGCTTACTGTACAAGAGATATCGAATATTAGAGCAAACGATATATCAATTGGTGTTACCAAAAGAGCGACGAATGAAAGTGATGGAGTTGGCTCACGAATCAGTATTTGGAGGACATCTTGGAGAAGAGAAAACTAGAGAACGAATAAAGTTGTCTTTTACGTGGCCAAAGATGAGAAGAGATATAGTGAAATTTTGCAAATCATGTGAGAAATGTCAGTTAAAGGCAAGAAGTTTGGTGATGGACAGGGTTCCTATCACTCCAATTCCAAGAGAAGATGTAGCCTTTAGAAGAATTACAATGGATTGTGTAGGACCAATCGAGCCAGCATCTGCTGCAGGTCACAAGTACTGTTTATGTATTGTCGATTCTTGCACAAGATGGCCTACAGTGTTTCTGTTGAAATCATTAACTGCGAAAGCTGTGTGTGATGCTTTGATGGAGTTGTTTATGAACGTTGGTGTACCTTCAGTGATCACAAGTGACCAAGGAACAAATTTTACTGCGAGTCTGACAAGAGAATTTCTGAATTTAATGGGGTGTAGTCCAAGATTTGATACGCCAGGTCATCCAGAGGCAGCTGGACTAGTAGAAAGATGGAACCAAACATTCAAGAAAATGATCCATCATGTAATTGTTGACAATCCAAGGCAATGGCACAAAGTAATTCCGTTTACAGTGTGGGCATTACGAGAAATACCGAATGCAACTACTGGAATTGCTCCTTATATGTTGGTGTATGGAAAGATTCCGCGTGGACCACTGGCAATTCTTCTGAGTAGGTCCCTTGAAGTCGCGCTATATAAATTCCATGAATGAATTAATGACAATTCCGCCTATAGCAAATGTTCTACATTCGTTTGCGCTAGATAATACAGTTGAAACACTGAACTATAATCTAGCATAAGCAGACCTATTGTATTTGGATGGAACAGCCAGTAGCAACTCCATTTCCTATTCGAGCAGATCTAACCAGTTTTTATTATAGGCCCTATTAATAGCATAAGCACACACATTGTACTTTCAAGGAACAACCAGGAAGACGAGAGAAACAAATGAGTATTCAAAATCTTTTAAAACGCTCAAATAATATCGGGATCCCTAAGCGCAACTGGCAGAACATTCATTTCCTTAACTTTGAACTATTCATCTGAACAAACTCCTGGAAATGCTGACAGAAAACATTCCACCGATGTGGTCAAGAGAGTGGAAACAGCAGCGGACTGACAGAAGGAAGAGATGGAGATGGAGGCAGATAAAGAGGCACAGTGAGGGAGAGACTGAGACAAAGACAGATATAAAGACAAAGACAGAGATTAAAGATAGAGACTGGGGTAGGTATAGAGATAGAGATAGATGGATGGATTCACTAATAAATACGCTTTGAACTATTTAGTTTATTTTTGCGCCTCTTCTAACAACTCGTACTCTTAGGCAACTGGCTATCGTGCCATTGTTTATCTTCAAGATATCACCGTGATAAATAATAATGATTTTACATTAATAAGTTATATAGGGCCTACTAGGTTCTCGTCCTACGTTCTGGTCTTACTTAATATCCCATATTATTTTAAAATTACAACAAATGTCTGTAAATATTATGTCGAAGTCATGCTGTGTTTTAAAGAGACCTCTACCCGCAAAATTATTTAAATGTAAAATCGCTACGGTAGTTTAGTGCAATTTAGGACTGCATCAAGAGTGAATCTGAGACCTCTTATCATAAGATATAAACTCCTTGGTCACGTAATGAGCACAAAGAATGATGACGTCACTATTATCAGCTACTTGGTAAGGTTTGAAATCTACTGTTTAAAACGTAATTAATATTAATTGTCAATGATTAATAATTTTTCACAATTTTCAATTACTTTTCCCTTTCAGTCCAACGCTCCCTTGTAACAATTGTCAGCGTTAAGTCTCACAACTAGCGGACCGCAATTAATATTGTGGCGTTTGCATATCCGTCGTTCGTTTAGTTTCGTCAATATCTAGGTATATTCTTCTTAAGGGTAAACCAAAATAAATCTCCCTAAATATCTGATCCATGTAAAGAATTTCAACGCATTTGACATCCTTGATAATTTTATATTGCTATCAATGGAGTAGGCTAACTCTGACGTACAGAGTGGTTTTGACAAATCTCTTCCCTTCCCTCTGCCCTTCCCTCTGCCCTTCCCTTCTCCCTCTTTTTTACGTCCCTTTCCTTATAATAATGCTTTATTCGCCACTTTGCAGTCGACAGCAGATTACAAAGTACATGTTTACATTGTGTTTGACAACTGTTAATTTGTGCATAGACGAAACTGAAACCACCATAATAGAGCTAGCAGTCCCTCTACAATCATTGGTATGCAACGAAACTTACTTCAACTAAAATAACGATAGGCGAAAGTGGTGGCGACTTGTCACCGCCATTTTGAAAGTTATGATGACCGGACTCTACCGTTACAATAGAATGCTACGCCTATTATGGCTATAAATGGCTTTGAATTTGGAATGTATTTTGAATTTTTCATTTCGTTTGTTTTCTACCTCAAATTGTGACTTCTCCCGTGGTTCTTCAGTTTCATACATTTAGATGTCGTAAGCAATAGACTACTCTTAAATCTTAATGACTTGACTTGCTTTCTACTGTAGCAGTAAGGCTTGTTCTTCCTGCTTTGACTACAAGATTCAAGACGGTTGACATCTGTTCTTGAAACAAATGTACCATCATTGTCATACTGGATAATAGATTGTGTGCGTGTTGTCGCTAATGAAATCGCGAAAATTCACGGCACGTTGCTTTTCAACATGCCCTAAGATATATAGGCCTACGTAAGTATTTGTCACAATGACCAAATAGGCCGAATTTATAATTACAATTACCAAATAATTCCTACAACATAGAAAAAAGGTAGTTTAAATCGAGTGCTAGCATACTAGAATAACTAGATGCATGACATATTATGTAATTTATTCAACTAGAAATACAAGTTCCTGAGTGGCCGAGTGGGTTGGTAGCCCGCTCGTCACGCCGGCGCCCCGGGTTCGCTTCCCGGTCGGGTCGGTTTATCAGAGATTAATTTCTCGGATCTTTACTGCGGTGGCTCGGTCGCATTATAAACGTGAGTACAATACAACACACAATACAACACATCACAATACAACTGGAGCGCGGTGGTTTGGGGGTATGTTCGGTGCCTTGCAGCTGGAGGGTTGCGGGTTCGAATCCACTTCAAAGTCGCCGCGTAGGGACCCTGGGCAAGTCCTTCACTGCAATTGCTCATGCGCTTCGGCGTGAAACTCCGATTCAGCGTTCGCGCAGTAGTCGGGAGCGCCTCTGAATGGGAAATCTGATAGGGGCGCTATAACAAGTGTTCAAATACAATACAATACAATACAATACAACACTTGAAACCTTGTTTCTATAATTGAAGACAATGACTCTGGAAGCGCAAGTTTATGGACTCGAGATTAGAGGTCTGCGGGTACAGCATTTTTGCTACCCGACCCGTACCCGTAACACAGAAGCGTTACCCGTACCCGTACCCGACCCGTAGTCAAAATTACTACCCGACCCTACCCGTACCCGCGGGTATACCTGTACCCGTACAGTACCCGTCACGTCATTAGCACGCCTTCCCAAAGTCCCTATTCCTACCAGGCCATTAGGCTTACAACTCAGCATGTTGTGATAACAAGAAATAGGCTGATGATGATGATGATGATGATGATAATGATGATGATGATGATGATGATGATGATAGTAATTGTAATAGTTGTTGTAGTAGGCCTAGTAGTAGTAGTAGTAGTGGTAGTAGTAGTAGTAGTAGTAGGAGGAAGAGGAGGGAGGAGGAGGAGGGAGGAGCAGCAGCAGCAGCAGCAGTTGTAGTAGTAGTAATAATGATAATAATAGTCAGTCAACTTATGGAACCTGTCACATGCAACTGTTGTGCTGCTCAATTGCATTACACTTTTGATCTCCGTGGTCTGTATGCTGTCACCTAGAACACTAAGTAACTGTTAATAGTACGTTGCAGACCCGGTCAGGGTCATTGTGCGCCGACATTCTCTATTATATATAATGGTGACATTGTAACCCCAAAACTTCACGTCGGGACGGGTAAAACCGGATATACCCGTACCCGTGATGACCCCTACCCGTACCCGACCCGACCCGTGAAATGCGTACCCGACCCGTACCCGACCCGCGGGTACGGGGTCGGGTATACAATAACCCGCGGGTACGGGTATACCCGCAGTCCCCTACTCGAGATCAATTGAGCGAAAACAAATCGAGACACTCATACTCTGATTTAGTTGTCCCCAAATCTGTCAAATGCATTTTTCCACATCTTCAAGTCTAACAATTCATGCAACAGTTCATACTGGACAGAAATCTTTTCAATGCCAAATATGTGAAAAACGATTTTCCCATTCTTCAACTCTAACGCATCATGCAAGAATCCATACTGGAGAGAGGCCTTACCAATGCCAAACATGTCAAAAACATTTTTCTCATTATTCCAGTCTAAAACGTCATAAAAGAAGCCACACTGGAGAGATGCCCTTCCAATGCCATATATGTCAGAACCGTTTTTCTCGGCTTACCAATCTAAAATATCATGCAAGAATTCATACTGGAGAAATGCCTTACAAATGCCACATATGTCGAAAACGTTTTTCCCACTCTTAGTAGAAGCGGTACAAGACAAATTTGGTCAGTATACTGCATTTTTTGAACACGGATTGCCGCTTTGCACAGTTGTAGTTGGCACCTAAGAGAACATTTTAAGAAGGGGAGGCATTCGAAATTTCCCTTAGAATTCAAGATGGCGGCTTTTTTCAAAATGGCCGACCTAAATTGAGATTTTTCAATATCTCGGCTTCTGGTTCACTTAGAATCATTATCTTGGTGTCTAAACATACACATTTAGGGGTAATGATTCCAATAGGGCCATCGCAGATTAGCCCCGGTCTCATCGGTCGGCCATTTTCCAAAATGGCCGACGAAAATTGAGATTTTCAATATCTCGGCTTCTAGTCAACTTAGAATCGTTATTTTGGTGTCTAAACATACACATTTAGGGGCAATGATTCCACTAGGGCCATCGCAGATTAGCTCCGGTCTCATCGGTCGGCCATTTTCCAAAATGGCCGACGAAAAATTGAGATTTTCAATATTTCGGCTTCTGGTTCACTTAGAATCGTTATTTCGGTGTCCAAACATACACATTTAGGGGCAATGTTTCGACTATAGGGCTATCGCAGATTAACCCATGATCTCATGAGTCGGCCATTTTCCAAAATGGCCGACGAAAATTGAGATTTTCAATATCTCGGCTTCTAGTCAACTTAGAATCGTTATTTTGGTGTCTAAACATACACATTTAGGGGCAATGATTCCACTAGGGCCATCGCAGATTAGCTCCGGTCTCATCGGTCGGCCATTTTCCAAAATGGCCGACGAAAAATTGAGATTTTTCAATATTTCGGCTTCTAGTTCACTTAGAATCGTTATTTTGGTGTCCAAACATACACATTTAGGGGCAATGTTTCGACTATAGGGCCATCGCAGATTAACCCATGATCTCATTAGTCGGCCATTTTCCAAAATGGCCGACCGAAATTGAGATCTCTATTTTCCAAATAACTTAGTACAAGAAGGACATTCTTAACGGCATATGCACGCCATATCACGCACTTGCTGCATGATCAGACGACCATCTGCTTAGTCCATTTTTTCACATGAAGTGCCATCTAGGGATATGTGTTGGGTACCAGATGGGAGGAGTTCCTTATCTACGTTTGTGACAACATGAACTTGACTAAAATTATGGAGAGCGTAATTCGCAAGCAGAATGAAAAGTTCTTTCTTATTTCTTTCATTTATAAGAAAGTCAGGCCAGTTGAGTGGTAGTGTTGTTTCTGGAGCTACTTGTCGGCGTGTACCAGATCCTCGCTGCTGTCGAACACCATTCTTCAGGCTAGCGGCAGCAGAAATGTCCCAAACCAAATCAATATGAGTAGCAGCTAAGCGAGCCACATGCCGTAACAAACTGTCCTGAAAATCACTCACACAATATTCTCCCAAATGATTTTGAACAACGTGGCTTCATGCCATTATAATATGAGGGCTGCACCATCATAAACAAAAGCACATGAACTTCCATAAAATTCAACTGGTTTATCAATTCCGCTAGGAGATTGCCAAATCTTCCTCCCACATGTGATGCGCTAGTCCTACACACTCTTTGAGCCAATACCAAGGTGGGCATATGTGAGGCCAGGCAGACAGTATCATGACTGACATGCCATCTCCAGCTCATTGCAATGGGGATCGAACCGATCGATGGACAAAGCGAGGTGAGGTGCATGTGGACTCCACAGTACACCACACAACCAACAGTTTGGCAGGCTTGCAGAGAACTATTGAAATGTTGGTGCAAGGAGGGTTGTACGTCAAATAGATGCTCTTGTAAATGTGCTGGTGTCCCATGCACACTGAAGTGTTACAACAGTTAGCCTACTGTAGGGGGAAATGTTCGAATCCTAGCTAAGGAAGTAATTTCTTACTTTTTATGAAAGAAATAAAGATAAATTATGTCTAATATGTTTTAGAAATCCATGGAAGACTCTTATAATTAAAACGCTTAGATACCATCCACAGCAGTGCTTCCCAAACTTTTCAGTGTCACGGACCTAGGGCCCCCAAATCAGGAAGGGCCCCCAAACGAAAGAAAATAAAAATAAAAAAATAAATAAAATTTTAAAATTTTTGATTTATTTATATTCTCTAACTAATCATAGCTGCATTGTCAATAACACGCACAACAACGGCTTCAAGTTCAACTTCGTGGGTTTTGCACATGATAGGCTAAACACCACCAGAGTCTCAGTCTGCAAGTTCAGAAGGGTCCCAAAAACGTTTGCGCCTGGGGCCCCGTTTTCTGTAAAAGCGCCTCTGCATCCACAGCAGTGCTTCCCAAACTTTTCAGTGTCACGGACCGGCAGGAATTAAATTTTAGTGTCACGGACCGGCGCGAATTTTCCACTGCAGGAGTACCGGTGCCAAATTTATTACTTATTTCTCTGTTTCGTTTTCGATCACTTAAATTCCTCAAATATTCCATTTAGATGCATGTTTAGCCAATTATCTGACTTTCTGCCCTTTAAATGCTATCCTAATAAGTCCTTTTGTTATGACTTTTGAAAATATAATATAGTCGTTTCTTGATTCCGAGACAGTTTGACCAGTTTCTTGACTCACTTTGCGGACAGTGAACTAGAAACCGAGATATTGAAAAATCTCAATTTCGTTAGGCCATTTTGGAAAATGGCCGACTGATGCAGTGTGATTCTCCTTACAGATTTTATTTTAGTTATAGTTATAGTTAATGGTTTTTTATTTTAGTTATAGTTATAGTTATAGTTAATGGATTTTTTATTTTAGTTAATTTTAGTTACTACTTAGTTACAATAATTAAGGCTATAAGCAAAATTGTGCATATTAACACGCTGTTTCACAATTTGTTCAGATCTTTGAAAGCCTTTAAAGCATGGGTGTATTCAGCTTCATGAATACACAAGTTTCCAAAGCAGCTGACAAATTGCATTTTAAAAATATCGCATTTTTTCGTTCTCATTTATGTCGAATCGTCCATATTGTACTTCCTATTTTTATTTTTTGTATTAATGAACATAAAGATGAATTCTCGTTATTGTTATTTTTCGTTATAGTTATATAGTTAATGATATTTTTTAGTTATAGTTATAGTTATCGTTAACGAAATCATTTTATTTTCGTTAACGAACATTTTCGTTATCGTTATCGTTAACGAGAATCACACTGGACCGATGAGACCTGGAGCAAATCTGTGATGGCTTCAATGGAATCATTGCCCCAAAATGTGTATGTTTAGCCAAGATAACGATTCTAAGTGGACTAGAAGCCGAGATATTGAAAATCTCAATTTTCGTCGGCCATTTTGGAAAATGGCCGACTCATGAGATCATGGGTTAATCTGCGATAGCCCTATAGTCGAAACATTGCCCCTAAATGTGTATGTTTGGACACCAAAATAACAATTCTAAGTGAACTAGAAGCCGAAATATTGAAAAATCTCAATTTTTCATCGGCCATTTAGGAAAATGGCCGACCGATGAGACTGGAGCTAATCTGCGATGGCCCTAGTGGAATCATTGCCCCTAAATGTGTATGTTTAGACACCAAAATAACGATTCTAAGTTGACTAGAAGCCGAGATATTGAAAATCTCAATTTTCGTCGGCCATTTTGGAAAATGGCCGACCGATGAGACCGGGGCTAATCTGCGATGGCCCTATTGGAATCAGTACCCTTAAATGTGTATGTTTAGACACCAAGATAATGATTCTAAGTGAACCAGAAGCCGAGATATTGAAAAATCTCAATTTAGGTCGGCCATTTTGAAAAAAGCCGCCATCTTGAATTCTAAGGGAAATTTCGAATGCCTCCCCTTCTTAAAATGTTCTCTTAGGTGCCAACTACAACTGTGCAAAGCGGCAATCCGTGTTCAAAAAGTGCAGTATAATTCCGTGTACCGCCTGGACTATCTGGATATCTAACACGTCATGCAAGAATTCACAACGGAGTGAAATCGTACAAATGTCAGTTATGTGAGTTTAAAACTAAGCATGAAGCTAATCTAAAGATCCATACGAGAAAGCATTCCGGAGAGAAGCCATACCTTTGTCGGGTATGTCAGAAAATATTCTCAAGCATTTCAGGTCTTAGCAGTCATGAACAAACCCACTCTGAAGCGAAACCATGTCTGTGTATTGTTTGTAACAAGGTATTTTCCACATCTTCCTCACTACAAATTCATGTTAGAATCCATACCGGAGAGAGACCATACCAATGTCAGATATGCAAGAAGAGTTATCATCAATCTTCTCACCTGCGAGATCATGTTCGAACCCATACTGAAGAAAAGCCGTACCAGTGCCAGACATGTCAGAAACTGTTTATCCGATCTTCTAGTCTAAAACTTCATGCAAGAATTCATACTGGAGAGAAACCATACCACTGCCAATTATGTGAGTTTAAAACTAAATGGAAACGTTGTCTAAAGAGGCACACGAGAACACATACTGGAGAGAAACCATACCTTTGCACGATGTGTGAGAAAACCTTCTCAAGGGCAACAGGTCTGAGACATCATGAAAAAACCCACTTCGTGTCTGGCTCAAGTTTGTAAAATATTAAGAAAGTTTACAGTCGATATAATTTATTTAGTTGAAGACCTTACTTGAGAACAGTCGTGCGAATTTCCAGTTATTCTCATGCGATTATTCCAGGTATGTCAGAAACCATTTTAATGCATTCGTTGGAAATACATGAATGAAACCTAAATGGTGAGAAAAGAAACGGTTTGGAAAAACATTTTTCGATCTTAGGGTCTAGGGAGAAACAAAAGTCTCAACGAGAAATTACCTGAAATATTTTACGTTATTGAGTTGACAAACATCAGTGAGTCGTCAACAAAGAAGGAAAATGGATGTGTGGAGCTACTCAATCTATGATGATAGTATACACACGAACGTAGTCGCGCATATCAGTTTGGTATAGAAAATAAGAGTTTTAGTGCAGTGCAACTGAGTATTCCTGTAAGACTGGACAAATTCAAGGATCCTGCTTTGTTTTGAGTTTCCTTTTAATTTTTTTTAGTTACATTTAGTTAAGTTTATTGTTCTCATGTCTAATTAAGCATTTTAACTCTTTGCTTATTTCACATGATCAACTGCACCGTTTTCTTTATTTCACTCAATCGAAGTTTTTCATGATCCTATTCACTGACTATTTTAGTGCCCCGTGACTGCAATCACAAAGTTATTGCAGCGATAGTTTTATACATGTATGATCATTATGGTTAAGGTTGAAATGTCTTAGCAAATAAAGTTTTTTAGAATTTTATTTGTCATAGTTAACCAGTATATCGACTCTTAGAAATTTAGCATCCATGAACAACTGAGTGCCATCCAATGCCACTTTTATGTTGTTACTTTTCGTCTATCAGAGGTATTGTGCCATACAGAGTTGTTTAAAACGGTAAAAACTGATTAAAAAGCAAAACGTCGTTTTCTAAAAGCAAAAGACGGAAATAAAGAAAAAATAATAATTTAACTTTGTTACATCTTGTACAGCATTCTAAAATTAAAAACTGTTTTACACAATTTAATTTTAATCAGCAAATAATACGACATTATTAGTAAACACTAAGTAACATTAATCTACATGTACAACAATTAGTTTTGTAAAGTTTGGTTTTATAAGAAATTGAGAAATTAAAATATTGAAATCTTTTCAAATTTCAATTGTAGACAACGTCCACATACGTCTATGCTGACATAAACTAACACAAGTAAAAACCTAGACTTTGTAAGTATAGAGGTTTTGAATCCTTGAAAGTACGGAGACAATGTGAGTGACATACAATTAAACAAAATAATAACACTGTCAATAAATAAGTAAAGTTACATAAAAACTATGAAAAACATCGGTTTTAACAACAGTATTGCAGTACGAACAGTGTGAACTATTCAAATAATTTCTGTTGGAGTCAACGGCTTCTGATGGCATCAGATGTCATTAAACGTTGCCGTGCATCCACCCATCCAATCGCCACCTTAGAATGGTGGCATTAGGACGCTCTAAATTCTTGTTTTAACTTAATTGTATGTTCTTTTATTCGTATTCAGTTTAACGATTTTTTTCTTATTTCCAGAGCGTTTCTGGGTCAGGCTCCACTTTATCTTTGTGATCTTATCCGTCGTCCTCTTTCGGCTGCCTCTGGTCGCCCTCTCCGTTCGTTAGACCGACATGACCTCTTGGTGCCTCCGACTCGGACTGCCTCTGCTCAATGCCGCTCTTAGGCCTATGTGTCTGCTAACCCTTCCTTGGCTCTGGAACGATCAACTCTATGACTCGCTCTATGATCTTAACTGGGGTAGGCTAATTCTGTCTCTGCCGCACTCTTAAGACTTTCCTTTTCTCGCTGAGCTTTCGCATTGGGATCTCTTCTGATTGGGTTGTACTGTGAGATGCGCTGTAGAAATCCGTAAATACAATACAATACAATACAATACAATTATATACCTTCAAATTGTTGTCAACGAATTTTGATGTGACAATCAATTCTGTGGGACAAGCGACTTGAATTGTTAGCAGTAGTTTCGTATAAGGGGAGTCTAAAAGTGTATTTAGCGTATTTAATTATTCGTCATTGCATGGGTTTCAGTGTTGGTCGAATATAAGTTGGATTGACGAAAAGAATTCAACCTCAAAATTATAGCGAAATATTAATTGTACAGATTTTGATTAATCAGAAGTCGTCGAAAATTTACTTTTCTATAACAGATTAGGCCTATCTATGAAACCAGAAATGTGTAACTAGCGATCTTTCTAAATATCGAGATCTAGCCTACTCTTTTGTTAGACAAATCTCTATAATTAATGGTTTTCTGTTCTTTTCTTATACGATAATATTATGATTTCGAATACCAACAGAACTATAATTGTGAGGACGAATCTCAAAAATAAATTAACGTTCGAGAAATGCGCTATAAAATATTTGAGCTGTGCATCCTTGCCGAGATCTTTGGGGCGTAACTTCCGGGATTTGTATCAATATGGCGTGATCGGCAACTTTTCAATACGTTTCTATAGAATAAAAAAAAACGCGTAGGAAATCATATAGGGGCCTACTCGTTTCAAGAAGTTGAAGTCAGGAACAGTAGCGCTTGACTACTTTCGTTGCGAGGTATCATCGAGTGAAAATAATTTGATAGCATTTACAGTAACTTACTAAATCCCAAGTCTTACCCGTAACTCTGCTGTACAAAATGGCGGTGACCAATCCCGGCCTCCCTTTCGCTCTGTGTTCCCTTCTCTCTCTCCTTCCCATTCCTTCTGTGTGTACAACTTTTAGATGTTTTATTCTCCACTTTAATTCCACTCGCAAATAATAAAGTACATGTTTACATTCTGTTTTATTACAACTGTTAATATGTTGACGACACTGAGACCTGTACAATAGAGCTAAAAATAGTACGCAATGAAACTTCACAAAAATTACGATGGCCAAAATATTTTACGCCTATTATCGCCATAAATGGCTTTGCTTTTGGAATGCATTTTCAATTTTTTAGTTCGTGTGGTTCTTTTCTTGAAATTGTTGTTTGTTCCGTGGTTCTTCAGTTGTCTACATTTAAAATAGGTAAATAATAAGTTGTACGACTTGACTTGCGCTCTATCACAGGAGCAACGCTTATTCACAAGATTCAAATGGGCCATTATGCTACTTTGGTGATGTAGATTGTTAGCGTTTGTGCAGTGGCGTAACTAGGGGTTCGTGAATTTCCGGAAATTTTTTTTGCTTTTAAGAAGAAAATTGTGGTTAAGGCGCCTCATTTTGCGCCCCCTAGTAGCTATTTATGCCTGATTTCGGTAAAAAAAATTGTCAGAAACCTCATTTTGCGCCTTTTAGCAGCTATTCATGCCTGATTTCTTTAACAAAAACATTGTCAAAAGCCTAATTGTGCGCCCCTCCTGCGCCCGGGGGCGGCCGCCCCCTGCCCCCTCGTTACGCCACTGCGTGTGTGAAACGGAGAACATGTGCGGCACATTGCTTTGCAACATGCCCTAAGCAAATCTAAATTTTCGCACCATCGAGCGCTACTGAATGGCCTCGGCTGTGAGCGGCGATATAGGGGGCCTATATAAATTACTAATTGCATTACATTACCATCAACAAATCATTCTTGAAGCGTTGAATAAAAGTAGTTTAAATCGAGTGCTAAATTATTAGATGCACGACATAACATAGTTTATTTAACACAAAATACAATATTTGCGCACAGCGATAACCAGCACACGAGAATCCATACTGGAGAAAAAGCACACACTGGAAACACACACTACACCTCATACTGGAGAGAAACTGTTTCAGTGCGAACAGTGTAAACAAATATTTTCTTGATTTTACAGTCTACAGAACCATATTAGAGATGCCTTATCAATGTCAAGTATGTCAAAGGCGTTTTCCCTATCTTCAAATCTAACTCGTCATGCACGAATTCATACCGGAGAGAAAGCTAACAAATGCCTAGTATGTCAAAAACGTTTTTCTCACCCTTCATATTTAAGGATTCATGCAAGAATCCACACTGGAGAGATGCCTTACCAATGCCAAGAATGTAAAAAACGTTTTTCCCAATGTTCAAATCTAACACGGCATATAAGAATTCATACCGGAGAGAAACCATACAAATGTCAGTTATGTGAGTTTAATTCTAAGTATGAAGGTCATCTAAAGATTCATGTGAGAAAGCATTCAGGAAAGAAACCATACCGTTGTCGGATATGTCAGAAAACATTCTCAAGCATTTCAGGTAAGAAAAATCATGAAAGAACCCACCCTGAAGAGAAACGATTTCTGTGTATTCTTTGTAATAAGCCATTTGCCACATCTTCATCGCTACAAAGTCATGTTAGAACCCATACTGGAGAGAGACCATACCAATGTCAGATATGTACAAAGAGTTATTACAATTCCTCTGATCTACAATATCATGTTCGAACCCATACTGGGGAAAAACCATACCATTGCCAGACATGTCAAAAACAGTTTTCGCGATCTTGGTGTCTTAAAAGTCATACAAGAATTCACACTGGAGAGAAACCATACCATTGCCAGTTATGTGAGTTTAAGACTAACACTAAAAGTTATCTAAAGATTCACTCGAGGACACATACTGGAGAGAAACCATACCTTTGCCAGATATGTCAGAAAACGTCCTCATTCGCTTCAGGTTTGAGACGTCATGAAAAAACCCACCTCGTGTCTGGCTCAAGTTTGTAAATTCATTACCAGAGAACATTATAACTCGATTTTTTTCAGGTACGTCAGAAACATGTTTGTGCAGTTTCTTAGAAATACTTGAACGATCCCTTGGTCTACAGAAAACATGAGGTTTGTAAATAAACATTTGTCGCGATCTTAGAGTCTACGAAGAAACAGAAATTACCTGGAATATTTGACGTTGTTGGCTTTGGCGAACACAGAATGAAAATGGAAGTATTGAGCACTCAATCTATGATGATATGCACGAACGAATTCATGCATATCAGTTTTGTATTCAGAGTAAGAGCTTTAGTACAGTACAACTGATTATTCCTATAGGACCTGCCATAGTTAAGGATGCTGTTTTGTTTTGCGGTTTTTTTGTGGCACTTAAACTGCAATTTAGGTAGGCCTATAATTCCTATGTCAAGTTATAAAATATAGCGTAACTGAGAATTACTGTATGACTGGATATAGTTAAGCATCCTGCTTTTGTTTCGCTTTGTGTGACACTTTTAGTTGAATTTAGGACGGCCCATGGGCGTATTTAGGTGGCGATTTTACGGGTCCAACCCCACCCAAAATAAGTTTCAGAAAAATTTTTTATATGCTCTTTTATGCAAAATGCAAAAAACCTGGACTTTTGCGACGATTTTCAATGGAACCCCCCCGGAAATCTTAAAATCCCTTCGATTTTTTTATTGCTACGCCCATGGGTAGGCCTATAATTCTTATGTCTAGTTATAAGTAGCCTACTTTAACTCTTTCGAACCGTTTTTGTTATTGCACTGCTGGTATACTTCACATGATCTACTGTAGCTATGTTCGTGTTTTCACTCAATTCAAGTTTTACGTAGTTTTACTCTCACGCCGTTACTGTTCCGTAAATTCAGTCACAGAGTAGGCCTAATTGCAACGATAATTTCACACATAGTCAGTGCTGATGGTAAAGATGCTGTTAAGGTTGAAATCTTTTAGCAAATAAAGTTTGTTCGATCTTTATTTGTCGTTGTTAACCCGTTACAACTCATCCATGTAGGCTTACAGTTGAAGGCGGATGATAGATCCGCAGTTAAATGGCCAGAACAAAGTGAACGGTTGCAATATTTGTCACCCGAGTGGGACCCTATAAATCTTGTATGAATATAATAATATATATATTTGGGTTTAAATTTTATTTCGCTTCATTTTGATTTATTTATTTTTAATTGATTGATTGAGTGATTGATTGATTGATTGAGGCCTACTGTTTATTCAAACACCACAGAAATGAAATAATGATAATTCCGCCTATAGCAAAGGTTCTACATTTGTTTGCGCCGAATCAAAGGGTGTACACTGAGCAATAAAATGGCAGTAACAGCTTGCCAGTACCTTCCCGCAGATCTATACTTAATATATGTGCTGAACAATTTATTTCTTTTTGATTTTTATTATTATTTTTATAAGTTGCTTTGTGAAGTTCAAAAGAGTCCTCTATGCTAGTGTTCAATGACTATGTCCATTCCTCATTTGAACATTACGGTTAGCTAACTACGCAATGAGTAAATCAAACACCTGTTATTTTCTATTAACTCTTTGACATTGTAACTGATTGCGGTGTGCCAATTAGAGTTGTCTTTCTCAATAAACGAATATAATTATTAAAAGATGTCACTAAACAAATCCTAAACGCGCTCAAGCAGCTGCTCAAAAGATGATATGAACAAATGAGTCTTCAAAATCTTTTTAAAAGCGATAGAGTCTATCTCAGGATCCCAAAGCGCACCAGGCTGAATATTAATTTCCTTTACTTTGAAGTATTCAGTCTGCAAGATCGGCCAAATACTGCGAATGTCCTGGCTCTGGACCCTCTGGTTTTCTCCGACCATAATAGATTGTAATCAGTGGCAAAGTTTTAGGTCAGTGTGACGATGTCACTGAATCTGTAGGCTAATATCTTGTCAAATAATTATGTATAAATGTTGTTTAGTTATTAGGTGTTGAGCTGTATGTCTGTCTATTCCTGTATATCTGTCTGTTCCACTCTGTAGCCTATGAAGCATTTATATCTTATTAAAATATGTATAATGTTGTGAAGTTATATTGTAAGCTTTATTAACCGATTATTACGTCGTATAATAATGCACAGGCGATATATATTTTTACCTAGCGCCTCCGGAGTGTGGCAGTTTTTTACGACGTCCTATAAAGTAAGATTGATAGATGTTTATGTGGAGACTCTGAGCTTAATTCTGGGTTCTTTCTGTTTTGCTTATTGGATCTGGCAATAAGCTATCTCTCTGTTGGTGTTCTTCATTCGCTGTTTGTGTCTGTGTGTTTCCTGTCTTTTTTCATCTGCCTGTCCACATTTCTCATTCAGTTTCAAATTTCTCTCAAACGCCTCAACATGTCTGGATTATCTATTCACTTTTGCGTTTATCTATTGCCGGTTTAGCTACAATGGTCAGCGATGGGAAAGACATGCAAGGGGCCCATCACGTCCTACTGCTCATTTTTTCAACGCCACCTAGCGAATGAAAAATCTGAGTCGACCTTAAGACGTCGTAAAAAACTGCCCCACTCCAGAGGCACTAGGTAATAAAAAATTTCGCCTGTGTTTTATTATAATTATGACGTGACAATCGGTCAATAAGGAGTTGGTCAAGTGCCTCGGTCTTTTGATCACGTGAATTAGTCACGTGGGTCGAGACGAGTTGACAGAGCTCTCTTCGATTTCCTTGCAGACGTCGTCCAAACAAACACGTAAAGGGTGGAGAAGTTGAGAGATTGGAAGTGGAGAGAATGGAAGCGAATAGAGAGAAGATGCCAAACGGAAGTCACTTGCGTCCTTTCGAACGACCGATACTCCTACGGTGGTACAGCTATACGTTGGGGGGGAAACCGTTCGGTTGCAGTCGTCCAATATAGACAGTCGCCAAACAGGAGGACGGAAGAGCGGAAGCCTGAAGGACAATCGGAAGGACAAACAGACACAAGGACGGAGAGAAAGAAGGACGGATATAAGACGGACAGAAGGACGAACTGGCAGAAAGACGGACAGAGAGAAGGTAGGTTCTGGTCTCAATATCCCATATCCTATCAAAAATTGCAACAAATGTGCTCATTGTTGCTCAACAATAATTATAGCAACAAAGACATATAACCGATTTGAGAAAATATAATAACTTATTTAAAAAAGTTATGCAGCAAAAATTGGCAGGGGGTCTGTTCGGATAAGGGTTAATAATGACACTTATAGGTTTCTCTTGTTTGTTCCAGGTCGAAAATATCACGGAAGTTGCATTGTTCGCAAATTATATTAGGCATTTTTCGAAATTCGATATTCGAGAAGACTCTGAAATCATTAATTTTTACTAAACAGAAATTAATTACGTTATATCATCTTAAAATCCAGTGTTTAAAACTAAGAGAATAAATGAAGCATTCAAAAATACCTCACTTCGTTTGCGAGTGAGTGTCCGGTTGGGTTGGTTAGTGAGTGAGTGAGTGAGTGATTGAGTGAGTGAGTGAGTGAGTGAGTGATTGAGTGAGCGAGTAGATCAGTCAGTCAGTCACCTTTTCATTTAGACAGTGAGTCAGTTTGTAATTGAATGTGTTAGTGACTTATCCAATCAGTCAACCAATCAGTTATTCAGCAAGTCAATTGGTCAGTAAGTCTGTCTGGATGTATTTCCCACCCACTTTCAATATGACCAGATTCAGGTCTTAACACAATATTTATAAAAGTAAAATTAAGTATAAATCCAAGTAGGCCCTATCATCGTTACAGCTATAGTAAACACGTTTATTTGCGAAGATATACAATTACCACCAACATTTTCGATTTCTTAATTAGGCTACCAAGACTGAGTTGGCGTTCTCCAGGCGAGAGTAGACAAGAAGAGATCAAGCAGGCTAAGAGTTGAGCTTGTGTGACTAATAGCACTGAAAAGATAGAAACATGATTTGCTAAAGTTTGCGATGTAGGGTCAAAGTGTAAGTATTTGATTAGTAGTTAAGGGTCACAATTATTTGTGGTTCAATCTTAGATAACTTACTTTTATATCATGATTCCAATAATATAGCCTACTCATTTCGTACAATAATATACTCATTTCAGCGACTAAAAATGATATGTTCGAATACACGACTTAACTAGTATCAATGATTGCTAAAAGACAATAAATAATTTATAAAATGACATTACATTTAAGGTAGGCCTACATGTAAAACAGCCTATAATATTAATTTGGCATTGATGTGTCACGTGTGTTAAATGTTTTTGAATATAAAGTCGCTAGTTTCTAAGTGCAATGTAAAATTCTGATTTCCAACTGTTAGGCCTAAACCGCAGCAAGAGTGACTTCCTTACCTGCGAGGGCCTCTTTGCGATCTTCGACCTGTGGCCTTATGGTTGTCCCTCGCATGCGCTCTGCCACAACCCACTCTAGGTGCTTTGCCCGTGTTGGCCCATCAGCTTGGAACTCTTCCCCAGTCTCTTCGCCTTGAGTTACTAGCCCTCTCTACTTCCCAGTTCCGTAAACGTCTTAAGACTTTCTTGTTTCCTGATGCAGCCACTG
The DNA here is from genome assembly GCA_020284085.1 of Aporrectodea caliginosa. Classification (NCBI taxonomy): domain Eukaryota; kingdom Metazoa; phylum Annelida; class Clitellata; order Crassiclitellata; family Lumbricidae; genus Aporrectodea; species Aporrectodea caliginosa. Next base: position 794,393 of record JACEVL010000191.1, read on the forward strand.
ATGCAGGTAGAGAGCGCTGCTGATTTTTGAGTGGTGCTATATAAATGTTCGATTACAATTATTGCAATTACGATATCATCTCCTTGCTCACTTATTGAGCACAAAGAATGATGACGTCACTTATTAGTGACTTGTCTACGAGGTAACGTTACAAATCTACTGTTTAAAAATAAATTCATGTTAGTCGTCGATTATCAGTATTTGCAATTTACTTTCTCTTTCGGTAGAATATTCCCAAATAGCCTAGCTATTATTATCAGGCTAAAGTATCCCAAAATTTTAAACGCATTTTACAACCGTAATAGTAGTAGGGTCAAAGTACGAAATAAATACGGTGAACCCTAAAAAAATTGCAAGAAAACGTTTTATGTTGATTTTCTGCTGTATTTGGTCTGGGGAAGAACATACCGAAAGTTGGACAAAATCGGAACACGGCATCACCCCCAAAAATGCTTTTTAACCAAGATGGCGGCCAATAATGGCGCCAAAACAAAAACAGTATATATCAGGTCATAGGTCAGCTACAATAACAAATGAAGTATCAAATTTAACATTATCAAGGTCAAGGAATCGATTTATCATAGTGGCAATACTGTTGGAATGTTACTATCCAAGATGGCGGCCAATATGGCCGCCAAAACACAAAAATATGTCTATATCACTTCAGAGGTAACCCACAATAACAAATGAAGTGTCGAATATAATGTTTTCATGGGCAAGAAATCGATTTAGCGTAGTGGCAATAGTATCGGAATGTAACTATCCAAGATGGCGGCCAATATGGCCGCCAAAACAGAAAAATGTGCATATATCAGGTCATAGGTCAGCTACAATAACAAATGAAGTATCAAATTTAACATTATCAAGGTCAAGGAATCGATTTATCATAGTGGCAATACTGTTGGAATGCTACTATTCAAGATGGCGGCCAATATGGCCGCCAAAACACAAAAATATGTATACTTCTTGAAAACTATTGTAGCGCTCACAACAGCAGAAGCAGATCCTAGGGTTTTGACTTTGAAGTTCTTTTTGTGCTTTCTTGGACTGTAGCATACCTGCACTATTGCCAGCATGGGAATATATGATAAAATTTTACCACACATCTTAAAATTAAGCAATTACCATTAGCGAGCCAGGCTTTGACAATCTTTCCCAAAAGCTCAAGAGACTTTACACTTGTCTGGAGGCTGGTAAAATTGATTTGGAAACATTACTGAAATCAGACTGCATTGATGGGATAAAGAAAGGACTGAGTTCTAAAAGTGTGAACTATCCGATGGTTCCGAAACGAGCAAACTGTGGATGAACTACCTTCAAATTTTGGAAACAGCCAGGAAGCTCATAGAAGCCGATCGAACAGGGTCGTGGGACTTGCATCTCCACGCTGTTTTTGATTGTCTACCCATATTTGCTGCTGCAGCGCACGCTAATTATCTGAAATCTGCTTTCTGTACCTCCAGAACATGAAGTTGTTAGAAACTGAAAATCCTGTAGTGTTCCATAAATTCCAGGAAGGATTCCACGTCAGAAGGCGAACAAGCCAGTACTGGGCTGGTCTTGGATCCGACATGGTGATTGAGCAGACTCTTATGCGATAACTTAAGACTGCATGTGGTTTAACCAGAGGAAGTGGCCTGACTGAACATGAAAGAGCCGTTTGGACAATGTCTGCTCCCATTTGTTCGTCATACAACTACGCCATGCAGGACTTGAACAATAGAGTGTTCACAACAAGTAAACAACACAAGGAAGCGACTGCTTCAAGGATGGAGAAGGACAGGGCAGACTTGGCAAAACTTGCCACTACACTTGAACAATATTCTCCATTCTCGGAGGAGACGACCTTACGAAACATTATCACAGGGATCAATGCTGATAAGTATGTAAATGTCCAAGATCTTTTCACCGGGGGCAAAAGCGTGGTTACAGAAATGAAAGGACAATCTGTTTTTGAATATTCATACAAGCGTAAAAATAAAGTGAAGACATTAGCATCCGCTCGGAGCATCAAGGTTAGTGAGGACCGGACCATTGATCCAGCTCTGTTGTTTCAGAGATTCCTGGTTGCATCACAGTCCGGAGATTTGTGCCAAGATGATGTGATGAAGTATGAGCTTTCACCGTATCCGCCGTCGTTGTTTGAAGCAAAGTATCTTTTACGAAAGCCAGAAAAAGCACAACTTCTGGAGGCCATACGAAACCATGTGAAGTCATCTGATGGCATGATGCTGCTGTAATTCAGTCCATTCCAAAGACTGATCACTACGTCCTTGATGGAGGTTCCCTTCTACATCGGTTAAAATGGAAGGAAGGAAGTATCTATAGTTCAATTGCTGATAACTACTCGTCTTTCACAGTAAAACTCTATAGCAAGGCCACTGTAAGTTTTTCATGGATACAATGGACGACCAAGTACGAAAGACAATACACATCTACGTCGAAGAAGTAGTGTTGAAAACAATGTCAATATAAGAGAAGCAACACAGTTTGTTGGGAAACTGCAAGATTTTCTTGCAAATGAGACGAATAAACAGGTCATCATCAACTTCATCGCTGACCGCTTGCGACAGAGAGGCTGTCATGTCATACACGCTGAAGGAGATGCAGACGTAGATATAGTCAAATGTCATCTTACAAGTCAACAACCCTCATAGGAGAAGATACAGACCTGTTGGTTTTGTTGTTGCATCACGCTGCAAGTGACTTTCGGCCCGACAAAGACAAAGTGAAATCATATGTAAATAACATCAAGGTTCTGAAACAGCTACTTGGTAATGATGTATGCTCTGATCTGTTGTTCGCCCATGCATTCTCTGGTTGCGACAGTACCTCAGGAATCTATGGGGTCGGCAAAAAGTCAATCTTCCAAAAAATAATCAGTGGCGATCCTGCCTTTCACAGTTGTTCGAAGATCCTCTGTGCACCAAATGCCGATCCAGTTAACTTACAGTAGAGACCACTGGTTGCACAGCAATGGTATCCATGTTTAAGGGGATCCAGTCTGAATCTCTAGTGTCACTACGCTACAGAATCCTTTGTAGGAAGGTGTCCACTGCAAAGACCTTTGTGAAGCCCGAAAGACTGCCTCCAACACCCTCGGCCACAAAACTTCACTCTCGGCGAGTTTACTTACAAATGATGCAGTGGCTGGGCAAGAGTGACGATATAAATCCAACTAAGTGGGGCTGGATTATACAAGATGGAAAATTTGTTCCAGTCATGATGGATATCAGTCCGTCATCAGACAAACTTTCCTAAAAATTATCCGATGTAGTTGCTCTGCACGATGCAACACACTGCAGTGTAGCTGCAAAAAACATGGGCTGGAATGCACCATAGCTTGTGGACAATGTCAGCACTCAGCATAGCTACTGCGACAATACGACGCAAGAGCCAGTTTCAGATGAAGAGAACATTGAGGGCTCACTGTGAAACTTTACTTGGACCAAACTATGTCCTATTTGTAATAGATGTTAAATGTAATTAATGTTATCAGCTACTTTCAAAGGTAAACTAATACAAATTGCTCAATTTTAAGATGCGTGGTAAAATTTTATCATTTATTCCTATGCTGGCAATAGTGCAGGTATGCTACAGTCCAAGAAAGCACAAAAAGAACTTCAAAGTCAAAACCCTAGCTTCTGCTGTTGTGAGCGCTACAATAGTTTTCAAGAAGTATACATATTTTTGTGTTTTGGCGGCCATATTGGCCGCCATCTTGGATAGTAGCATTCCAACAGTATTGCCACTATGATAAATCGATTCCTTGACCTTGATAATGTTAAATTTGATACTTCATTTGTTATTGTAGCTGACCTATGACCTGATATATGCACATTTTTTGTTTTGGCGGCCATATTGGCCGCCATCTTGAATAGTTACATTCCGATACTATTGCCACTACGCTAAATCGATTTCTTGACCATGAAAACATTATATTCGACACTTCATTTGTTATTGTGGGTTACCTCTGAAGTGATATATACATATTTTTGTGTTTTGGTGGCCATATTGGCCGCCATCTTGGATAGTAACATTCCAACAGTATTGCCACTCAGTAGTGTAGTCCTAAAAATGAAGTGGGGGAACGCCTGGATATTGAAGTAAGCAAAAAGTGCCATCTTGCAAGAATTTTGCATAGTGTGAGAAAAAAGTGGGGAACGGCGTTCCCCCACGTTCCCCCCCCACTACACCACTGTTGCCACTATAATAAATCGATTCCTTGACCTTGATAATGTTAAATTTGATACTTCATTTGTTATTGTAGCTGACCTATGACCTGATATATACTGTTTTTGTTTTGGCGCCATTATTGGCCGCCATCTTGGTTAAAAAGGCATTTTTGGGGGTGATGCCGTGTTCCGATTTTGTCCAACTTTCGGTATGTTCTTCCCCAGACCAAATACAGCAGAAAATCAACATAAAACGTTTTCTTGCAATTTTTTTGGGGTCATGTTGTATATCTATCCGACTATAGGCCTATATATCGCTATCAAAGGCTCAAGCGTCTAAACCTCGGCGTCCATGTTGCCGTTCTCAGTGTTGGTATCTTGCAACTTGGTTGGACATTAATGAAAGGTCCTTACTTATTTACTGAAAGGATAAATCTTCTGCGGCGAAAGATACCGCCGCAATATAAACTAAAATTTTTACTTCTGCGGCGGTAACTTTTTTTGCATTCGCCGCGCATGCGCGGCACATACGACTTGAAAACATGTTAAAATGGCTGAATTGTCGATAGGACAAACCTTTCCCAGAAGATTTATCCTTGTTCAAAATGCGTTACTTCCTAAAAATTGGCGTCGTGAGGGTCGGTTAGGGTGAGGTTAGGCGTCGTGAGTGTCGGTTAGGGTCGGGGTTAGGGTTAGTCTTTTTTAGATTTAGCTATAAGGTGAAAAAATTCCGCCGCAGAAGTAAGTTTTCGCGGGTTGCGTGGCGGCATTTCCGCCGCAGAAGCACCACGCTTACTGAAAAGGGACCTCCGCTGCCAATTCGTACGGAAAGGTCTCCTTTTTTCCTTTTCATGCTGTGCTACTGGGGTGCTACTATTCGTCAACTGATGCCATGTGGAATGTGCTTGGAAATATCAATAGTGCAATGAAGAACTGATTTATTATTTGTTTTCGCACAAGAGATTAACGTACCTTCTCATTCACGCAGATAATTTATGCTTGACCTAAATTTGCATTCTTATGTCATGTATAAAACGGTTGCTTGACAGCAAAGATAATTCTTCTACGACTGTCTATTGAAGCAAACTCGCTTTATTTTATTACGTTTCCAAATGTTAATTGATCATCAACTTAATAGGTTTCGACGGGTTGTGAAGCGAAGAAAAACTGGTAAAATTAAAGAAATCCTCTACGGTTCTTTTGAAATATCAGCTAACGGTAATTTTCACATGTTAATGTACATGCGCATTCGTTTTAATACAGTGTGCAATGACTATTTTAGATAGTGGATAGTGGACTGTTAATTCATGTTCAATGTGTTTGTTGTAATTGTCTCTGCAAATTGATACTGCGTTTTAGGCTGAATTCTGATTCTGTCTCCCATAATTACATGTCTTTTGTATTACGACTATGATGCTTTTTTATTTTTTAAGTTTAATAATATGCATAAATAAATGCACTATTTTAGATTCTACTGAATACTTAGAGAGCTTCAAAATGAAGAAGGTAGAAAGTTCCCAGCTGCAGAACCATATTAGAATCCATCCTGGAGAGAAATCTTACCAATGCCAAATATGTCAAAAAGGTTTTTCTAAGTCATACAATCTAACAGATCATGGAAGAATCCATACTGGAGAGAGGCCATACCAATGCAGAATATGTCAACGACGTTTTTCCCATTCTTCAAATCTAGCACGTCATGCAAGAATCCATACTGGAGAGATTCCTTACCAATGCCAAATATGTCAGAAACGATTTTCGCAATCTTCAAATCTAACAGTTCATGCAAGGATCCATACTGGAGAAAAATCTTACCAATGCCAAATATGTCAAAAACGTTTTTCTCAGTCTTCAACTCTTGCACTTCATGCAAGAATCCATACTGGAGAGATGCCTTACCCATGTCAACAATGTCGAAAACGTTTTTCTCAATCCTCAAACCTAACACTTCATGCAAGAATTCATACCGGAGTCAAACCGTACATATGTCAGTTATGTGAGTTTAAAACCATGTATGTAGGTGATCTAAAGATTCACATGAGAACACATACTGGAGAGAAACCTTACCTTTGCATGGTGTGTCAGAAAACATTCTCAAACATTTCAGCTCTTAAACGTCATGATAAAACCCACTCTGAAGAAAAACCATTTCTGTGTATTCTTTGTAAGAAAACATTCTTCACATCTTCAGCTCTACAAATTCATGTCAGAATCCATACTGGAGAGAGACCATACCAATGTCTGATTTGTAAGAAGTATTATTCCCAATCTTCTCACATGCGAGATCATGTTCGAATCCATACAGGTGACAAACGATACCAATGCCAGACATGTCAAAAACGGTTTATCCGATCTGATAGTCTAAAACATCATTCAGGAATTCATACCGGAGAGAAACCATACCACTGCCACTTGTGTGATTTTAAAACTAATCGGAAAAGTCAGCTAAATAACCACACGAAAACACATACTGGAGAGAAACCATACCTTTGCCAGATATGTGTTAAAACGTTTTCATGCGCTTCAGGTCTGAGACGTCATGAAAAAACCCATTTAGTGTCAGGCTCAAGTTTGTAAAACCATTTTCCAAAGCTCACAGTCTGCAAAATTATATTGAAATCTATAGGCCATACTTGAGAAAATGCGTACACATTCCCGTTATAGTAGACAACATTCCCCCGCGATCATTTCAGTTATGTCCGGAAGCATGTCTATTCACTTCGTCTAAAATATGTCAATAATATAAATAATAATAAAATATCGCTAATTAACCCTAGGGCTACCAAGCTTTTTTTGTGACATCGGCTACCAAGGGGGGTGGTTACCACGCCCCCTGGATTTCGTGTTTGGTTTCACATATCATAACTTGTAATATATCAATGGATTCAGCATTCATTTCTGCACAGAGTGGTATATTTAGTTGTACATTATGTGAATGCACCTCGAAATTACATGAGTTTTAACAACGGAACCGATAATTCAGCGATATTTTATATTATTGCGTACATTTTGTACTTTTTGGATAAACAAATATAAAATTATGCGTGTTTTGAAACTGATCTATGTATCCAAGATACAAACATACATCCCTGCATATGTTTATATACGTATAAATATACATCATACATATATATCCATAGCCTACATATATATCGGTTTACGTTGTGATGCTGTATTCAGCCATTTTCACACAGATTACGCGTATTATTATTTATTTTTCATCACTTCCGGTTTTTCAAAAGACAAACATGTAAGTATGCAAATGAAGCACTACATTCCCTCATAAAGAATGGTATATTTGTTTCTCTTCCAGGAAGATAAATGAATACGCTACAGACAAACAACTGTTTGCATTTTGACATTTTTCACGCATGTTACGCGTATTATTATTTATTTTGATCACTTCCGGTTTCAAAAGACAAAGATATAAGTATGTAAATGAAGCCCTGCATTCGCTCTAAAGAATGGTATATTTGTTTCTCTTATAGCAAGAACAGCCAATAAGCTATAGTCGAAAAACTAAGGGGGTGGTATCCATCCCCTCTGGTACCATGTTGCGATGCTGCATTCAGCCATTTTCACGCAGATTACGCGTATTATTATATATTTTGATCACTTCCGGTTTTCATAAGACAAACATGTAAGTATGCAAATGAAGCCCTGCATTCCCACTAAAAAATGTTATATTTGTTTCTCTTCCAGGAAGATAAATGAATACGCTACAGATAAAAAACTAAAGGGGGAGTGCTTGCATTCAGCCATTTTTCACGCATATTACGCGTATTATTATTTATTTGGATCACTTCCGGTTTTCAAAAGACAAACATATAAGTATGTAAATGAAGCCCTGTATTCCCTCTAAAGAATGGTATATTTTAGGGCTGGTACTGATTAAAATAATTTTAATCGATTAATCTTCAAAATGTAATCGAGATTAATCGATTAAATTCGATTAATTTGGTCCATGTTACATAAAGCGTGAAAAACTGCTTAGACAGCATACACTGCAAAAATCCTTCATTCGTTCGGCATTCTAAAGTTCAAATTGTGAAACTGAAAAATGTAGCTAGTAGTAACTACCTTCAATCTACAAAAATCTTCAATAATTTCGCCATTTTCGACTTTTCCATCAGCATTTACCTTAAATGCAAAATGATCGCTTAATTTTCTCACTCAAAAGTTTTACATTATTACTGTTTGCTACATTGTTTATTCCGGAAATAGGTCATAAAATAAGTCAGAAAATTAATCGAAAATTAATCGAACAGGAACAAATTAATCGATTAAAATTTTTTAACGATTAATCGATTAATTAATCGTTAAAATCCGCAACCCTAGTATATTTGTTTCTCTTTTAGGAAGAATAATCAATAAGCTATAGTCGATAAACTAAGGGGGTGGTATCCACCCCCTGATTACCTCGGGTATATCGGCTACCACCATGATGTTTACCTAAAAATGTGCGCAAATTATCCTGCTACAGCTACCTAAAATGTAAAATTATATTCCATAAGAAAAGAAATTATGCATAATGACGTAGAGGGGTGGTAACCACCACCCCCTTGGTAGCCCGAGGGTTAATACGCACAATTTTGTTTAATAATAGCTTTAATTATTGCAACTAAGTAGTAACTAAAATTAACTAAAATAAAAATCCATTAACTTTAACCATAGCTATAACTAAGAAATAATACTAACTATAGCTATGACTAAAATTTAAAAAAACCATTAACTAAAACTGTAACAATAACTGAAATAAAATCTGCATGGAGAATCACACTGATGTCTATTAGGTAGGCTGACCAGAGAGACAACTCTGAGTAGGTTTCTTGAAGAGGCGCTATATAAATTCTCGGAATGAATGAATGAATAGACTCTATATTAATTTGGCATCCGGACCCATGTTTTAAGCTTTTTTGAAGAATATACAGTCGCTAGTTTAGTGCAATGTAAAATTCTGATTTCCAACTGTTAAACCGCAGCAAGCGTGAATTTGTCCTCTTATGATACGATATATTAATCTCCTTGCTCACTTAATGAGCACAAAGAATGATGACGTCACTTATCAGTGACTCAGAAACAATTAGTCAACGAGGTTACGTTGCAAATCTACTGTTTAAAAATAAATTCATGTTAGTCGTCGATTATCAATCAGTCTTTGCAATTTGCAATTAACTTTCTCTTTCGGTAGAATATTTCCATAAGTTATTATTATCAGGGTAAGGTATCACAACTAGCGGACCGTAATTAGCACATTTTGAGGCGTTTCAACATAATTATGTCGATCGTTTAGATTGTCAACATCTAGGCCTAGGCTGGTTAAGGGTAAAATCCCTAAATATTTTCTCCATATCAAAATTTCCAACGCATTTTGCAACCGTAATATAATTATCGCTATCAAGGGCGCAATCATCTAAACCTCGGCGCCTAGGTTGCCATTCTCAGTCAGTATCTGGCAACTTGGTTGGACATTAACGAAAGGGTCTTTACTTATTTACTGAAAAGGGACCTCTGCTGCCAATTCGTACGGAAAGATTTCCATTTCTTCCTTATCATAGTGCTGCTGAGGTGTGTTATGCCTTATTTTTATTATAATAATATTCGTTTATTGGAGAATCACTAGATTAGCACACCGCAACCCACTACAGAAAACAGCAAAACCAGTTACAAATTAGTTAAATTGATAGATTTAAATCACTGTGCGAGTAGAGACGAGATAGTCAACGGGGCAACATTAGACTCCTGAATAATATATTAAATATTTTTTAATTCTGTTATTTCTGTTTTTATATGTTGTTGTTGTTGTTGTTGTTGTTGTTGTTCTTATTATTATTATTATTATTATTATTATTATTATTATTATTATTACTATTACTATTATTATTATTATTATTAATTATTATTATTATTATTATTATTATTATTATTATTATTATTATTATTATTATTAATATTAGATTATTATTATTCAGTTAGTATTATTGTATTGTATTGTATTGTATAATATTGTATTTGATCATTTATAAAGCGCTTCTCGTAGCATAAGCCTTTTTAGAAGCGCTCCCAGTGCTAGGTACTCTGAGAGGAACGGAAGGTTTTAAGGTGAGAGAAAGAGGAAGATATGCTACTAGAGAGGATTGTAGAGCGTAGAGAAGGAGGAAGTATATTCCATAGAGAGGACCTATGCAGACAAGGGATCTGGATTGAGACATTGTGGTCCTAACACGGATAATAAAAAGGTCAAGCCGGTCAGAGGATCTGAGAGGACGCCTTGACGTGGCAGAGAGGAGCGGATAATTTGGTGACAAAGATATTTTGGAGCAAGACCCAGTTGAGATTTGAGCATGAGAATAAGAACTTTGAATTGGATGCGCACAGAGAGAGGAAGCCAATGAAGTTGTTCAGACATAAATGTAGAGATGTGAGATAATCGAGGGAGGCGAGCTCATAAGTCTGGCAGCAGCATTCAGTACGGACTGAAGAGGAGATAGACGAATATTTGTTTGGTAAGCCAACATGGAGAGCACTGCAATAGTCAATTCGAGAACAGACAAAGGCATGGACAATTGAGGTGAAGGTAGACGATGAAACAGATCTGCGAATAGCTCTAAGACGCCTAAGTTGGAAGTAAGAAGAGCGGGTAAGCTTGGATATGTGTTCATTGAAGGTAATAGAGCTATCTAGGGTGACACACAAGTCACGGATACTATAGATAAGAATGTGAAACGCAGAAACTTTTCAGATAGCAAGGTATAGTCGAGTTTCAGGAGTTGCTGTGGTATACCAAACAAATTAGGCCTAAGTTGGGCTTTGGAGGAATTTAAAGAGAGGCGATTAGAGAACATCCACAGATGGAGATCCTGGGAAAGAGCGTCAATGTGTCTAGCAAGAAGGATTTGAGCAGAATGGGGCCCACAGACATTATTATGACTGAACATCGTCAACAAAAAAATGGCCGATAACCGAATGATTTAGGAAAAGGGAAGGAATACCAGCCGTGTTTAAAATAAATAAGAAGGGTCCAAGGACAGAACTCTGAGGAACACCCAATTTAACAGGGACCCACTGAGTTGTGGAGTCACCAGAAATGATCATTTGAGTGCGATCAGACAAGTAATACCGAAGCCAAAGAACGGCTGCCACTCGTCAATTAATGTCATGTGGACTGTGCTCTGGTTATCAACAGTGCAATCAAGAACTGAATTTTCGCATAAGAAATTAACGCAGATATGCTTAGCTTAAATTGCACTTGTATGTCTTGTATAAATCGGTTGCTTTACAGAAAAATAATACCTTCTTCAACTGTCTATTGAAGAAACTCGCTTCATTTTATTACGTTTCCATATGTTAATTGCCCATCAACTTTCTAGACTTATCTTTCATTCACAAAGTTCTAATAGGTTTTGACGGGTTGTGAAACGAAGAAAAAGTAGTAGGCTAAACTTTAGAAAATCTTATAAGGTTCTTTTGTAATATCAGCTAACTGTAATTTTCACATGTTAAAGTATATGCGCATTCGTTTGAATACAGTGTGCAAAGACTATTCTAGATAGTCGAATACAGACTGTTAGTTCAGGCTCTCGGTTCCGCGACAACTCGTCGAACGACATTTCGTATAACGACACTTCGTCTACGACAATTCGTATAACGACATTTCGTCTACTAGATAAACTCCATGGTTCACATAATCGAGCACAAGGAATGATGACGTCACTAGTATCAGCGACTTAGACTAGTCTACTTGGTAAGTTTTGAAATCTACTGTTTAATAATTAATTTATAGTTATCGTCGATAATTAATAATTTTCCGCAATTTTCAATTGCTTTTCCTTTTCAGTAGAACGTTCACTGATACAAATTATCATTGTAAAGTCTCAGGCGCCGCAATTAATATTGTGGCGTTTGCATGTCCGTCTTTCGTTTAGTTCGTCAATAATATGTAGGCCTGGGCTGCTTAAGGGTAAACCAAAATAATTCCCTAGATATTTTTTTATTGAGCATCTATCAAGGGCGTAACTCTGCCGTACACTGTGGTGATGACAAATTTCCTCCCCTTCCCTCTGCCCTTACCATCTCCCTCTCCTTTTCGTCCCCTTCTGTTTAATGCTTTATTCGCCACTTTGCAGTCGACCTCAGATAACAAAGTAAACTTACATGTTTACATTGTGTTTCACAACTGTTAATCTGTAGGCGACACTGAGACCACCACAGTAGAGCTAAACAGTCCCTCATGAATTATTGGCATGCGGCGAAACGTACTTCAATCCAAAATAGCGATAGGCAAAAGTGGTGGTGACTGTCACCGCCACTTTTAATAGTGGTGATGACCAAACTCTACGTTACAATAGAATGTTACGCTTATTGTGGCTATAAATGGCTTTGAATCTGAAATGTATTTTGAATTTTTCATTTCATTTGGTTTTCTACCTCAAATTGCGTCTTCTCCCGTGGTTCTTCAGTTCTATACATAGGCCTAATAGATTTCTTAAGCAACGGTCTAAACGACTTGACTTGCGTTCTACCGCAGCAGTAAAGCTTATTCTTCCTCTTTGACTACAAGCTTCAAGACTGTTGACATCTGTTCTTGAAACAAATGGACCATCATTGCCATATTGGATACGTAGATTGTGTGCTAATGAAATCGAGAAAATTTTGCGCTACTGAAATCGAGAAAATTTACAGCACTTTGCTTTGCAATATTCCCTAAAGATATATTTAAATATTCGATACAATTACCAAATAGGCCCAATTCTTGAAACGTAGAATAAAGGTAGATTAAATCGAGTGCTAGCATACTAGATGCATGACATATGTAATTTATTCATCAAGATATACAACACTTGAAACCCTGTTCCTGTTATTGAAGACAATGAATCTGGAAGCGCAATTTTATGGACTCGAGATCAATTGAGCGAAAACAAAAATCGAGACACTCATACTCTGATTTAGTTGTCCCCATCTCTCCATCAATCCTGTCTAGCAGTGCCAGCAGTGCAAGATGGAAGTCTTAGTGTTATGGGGTTTAAGGATATGGCCTTAATATGTGGGCTTGGGAATTTTGGGATATCGTCAATATCTTTTGGAAACTTTAAATTTCTCCATCATGCATCTTCTTGTGGTTTAATTTCGCTTCAGCCACGCAGAAAGACGGTATCCTACTAAACTTAAGTGGCAGCAATGAATCAAGCTGCACGATGATTTTTACGCGTTTTGATTCAGGTAATGACCAGCAAGTAGCATACCAACGAATTAAACATAGGCCTACTGTTCAAGGACTATTTTAGATAGTGGAATACGGACTGAATATTGATGTTCAATGTGTTTGTTGCAAATTGATATTGTGTCTTAGGCGATCAAGCTGGCGGAATTCTGATTCTGTCTCCCATAATAATGTGTCTTTTATATTGCGACTACGATGCTGTACTGTTTTAGATTTCTACTGGCTGCTTAGTGAGCTAAATACTGAAAAGGCAAACAACTGGCAAGGTTGAACAATAATTTCAGTCCATAAAACTTAAAAGAAGTACATAGTTTTAAACTCTGGCTTTGTGCAAAAATCATAACTGAAGCACAACACTCAGACAATTCATAATAATTAATGATGTCGAAAAGCATTTCTACCAAGCATTCATCAGCATATTCCATCGGAAATGCAACACAAGAAAAGATAGAAAGTTCCCAACTATGTCAGAAATCATTTGTGCTGGATAATCATACGAAGGAAAACAAGGAAAGCCATTCCAAAGCAAAGACACACGAATGTGAGTTTTGCAAAAAGATATTTACACACGCCTATGACCTACAGAGGCACATGAGAATCCATACTGGAGAAAAAGCATACCTTTGTTTGGTATGTAAGAAAACATTCGCATACTCTTCGAGTCTGAAAACACACACTAGAACCCATACTGGAGAGAAACCGTTTCAGTGCGAAGTATGTAAAAAATTATTTTCTCGTTCTTACTTTCTACAGAACCATGTTAGAATCCATACTGGAGAGAGGCCTTACCAATGCCAAATATGTCAAAAGCGTTTTTCCCAATCTTCAAATCTAACAATTCATGCAAGAATTCATACTGGAGAGAAATCTTACATTTGCCAAATATGTCAGAAACGTCTTTCATGCAAGAATTCATACTGGAGAGAAATCTTACCAAATCTTCATATTAAAAATTCATGCAAGAATTCATACCGGAGAGAAATCTTACCAATGTCTAGTATGTCAAAAACGTTTTTCTCAGCCTTCATATGTAAGGAATCATGCAAGAATCCACACTGGAGAGATGCCTTACCAATGCCAAGAATGTAAAAAACGTTTTTCCAAATGTTCAAATCTAACACGTCATGCAAGAATTCATACCGGAGAGAAACCGTACAAATGTCAGTTATGTGAGTTTAAATCTAAGTATGAAGGTTGTCTAAAGATTCATATGAGAAAGCATACTGGAGAGAAACCATACCTTTGCCGGGTATGTCAGAAAACATTCTCAAGCATTTCAGGTCTGAAAAATCATGAAAAAACCCACTCTGAAGAGAAACGATTTCTGTGTATTCTTTGTAAAAAAACATTTTCCACATCTTCAGCGCTACAAATTCATGTTAGAATCCATACTGGAGAGAGACCATACCAATGTCAGATATGTAAAAAGAGTTATTCCCAATCTTCTCACCTGCGAGATCATGTTCGAACCCATACTGGAGAAAAACCATACCAATGCCAGACATGTCAAAAACGGTTTATCCGATCTTCTATCTAAAACGTCATGCAAGAATTCATACTGGAGAGAAACCATACCACTGCCAATTATGTGAGTTTAAAACTAAATGGAAAAGTCATCTAAAGAGTCACACGAGAACACATACTGGAGAGAAACCATACCTTTGCCAGATATGTCAGAAAACCTTCTCATGGGCATCAGGTCTGAGACGTCATGAAAAAACCCACTCCGTGTCTGGCTCAAGTTTGTAAAATATTTTCGAAAGTTCACAGTCGACAAAATTTATTATGTTGAAAACCTAAATACTTGAGAACAACCATGCGAATTCCAGTTATACCAGAGGACATTCTCACGCGATTATTTCAGGTATGTCAGGAAACATTTTAATGCACTTCATCAGAAATACTTGAATGAACCATAAATGGAGAGAAAACAAAAGGTTTGTAAAAAGACATTTTCGCGATCTTCGAGTCTACGAAGAAACAAAAGTCTCAACCAGAAATTACCTGAAATATTTGACGTTATTGAGTTCACCAAAAACAGTTGGTTAAACAAATAAGAAAAATGGATATGTGGAGCTACTCAATCTATGATGATATTATACACACGAACGAATTCATGCATATCAGTTTTGTATTCAAAGTAAGAGCTTTAGTGCAGTGCAACTGAGTATTTCTGTAGGACAGCAAATATTCAAGGATCCTGTTTTGTTTTGCGTTTTTTTTAAACATTTTTAGTTCGGTTTAGTTAAGCCTATTGTTCTTATGTCTAATTAAGCATTTTAACTCTATTGTTTTTATTGTTGCACTGATGGTTTACTTCACATGATCTACTGTAGCTGTTTTCGTGTTTTCACTCAATCGAAGTTTTTCATGGTCGTATACTCTCAGGCTGTTTTAGTGTCCCGTAACTGCAATCACAAAGTTATTGCAACGATAATTTCATACATGTATGATCAGTATACTGTGGTTAAGGTTGAAATGTCTTAGCAAATAAAGTTTGTTCGATCTTTATTTGTCATAGTTAATCAGTATCGACTCTTAGAATGTCGTAGCATCCATGAACAACTGAGTGCGATCCAATTCCAGTTTTATGTTGTTCCGTTTCGTCTAACCGCCGTCTTCCAGTATGAACTATATTGTGCCATAAGAACGGTGAGAACTATTCAAATAATTTATGTCGGACTCAAAGGCTTCTGATGGCATCAAGTGTCATTAAACGTTGATCATCCATCCAATCGCCACCTTAGAATGGTGTCTTTCGGACGCTATAAATTCTTGTTTTCACTTAATTTTATATACTTTTATTCGTATTCGGTTTAAAGTTCTTTTTCTTATTTCTAATGCATTTTAGAGTCAGTCTTCCACGTTATCTTTGTGATCTTATCCGTCGTCCTTTTTCGGCTGCCCCTAGTTGCCCTCTCCGTTCGTTAGACCGACAAGACCTCTTGGTGCCTCGGAGTGCTATTGCCCAATACCGCGCTTACGCGTCTGTTGACCCTTTGCTCTGGAACGATCTTCCCTCTATGACTCGCTCTCTGATCTTAAGTGGGGGTAGGCCTACTTCTGTCTCTGCCCGTACTCTAAAGACTTTTCTTTTCTCGCGAGGCTTTTCGCACTGGGAGCGCCTCTGATTAGGTTGCAATGTGAGAGGCGCTTTAGAAATCCGTAGGGCCTAAATACAATAAATGTAAATGTTCGCGTTTTTCTACAGAGACCATAATTATGGCCTCGACCCTGCGACAGAAAGAGGGGCAGAACGACGGACAGTTGGACGGTCGGACAAAAGGACGGACAGAAGGACGAGCGGACAAAGAGACGAAGGAAAACGAAATAAAGGCAGACCAAGACTACGCTGGATAGACAATAATAATTAAATAAATGAGGACTAACATTCTTTGGACTCACGCTAAGTGAAGCAACGGACTTGACAAATGACCGAAGGCAATGGATTTCATATATTCGTACCCATCACCGCCAAATAGCTGGCGTCAGGAACTAATGATGATGACGATGATGAACTTGGAAGATAGAGAAGCCGTCCGGAGTAGCAACGTCATGCTTGATGCAGTCCAGTGTTTCAACACAGATTCACGTCTCACACATAACTAGGATGTTCAGCTGTCCATCTGTGATCGTATCGTAATCGTAGTTATAATCGTAATCGTAATCGTAGTTGTAATCGTAATCGTAATCCTAAACTTCAAATTTCAAAGGCTCTACTCTGAAGCAAAGCGTAAAGCACCAGCTTATTAAGGACACACCTTTTCCCATCTGACTAATAGAGGCACTTAAGACGCGCTATACAAATGTGCTGTTACTCTGCATTTAAGAGCGCTGCGTCGTGTTAGAGGGGTTGTCCAGAGGTCAATGTC
Source organism: Aporrectodea caliginosa (assembly GCA_020284085.1). Lineage (NCBI taxonomy): Eukaryota > Metazoa > Annelida > Clitellata > Crassiclitellata > Lumbricidae > Aporrectodea > Aporrectodea caliginosa. The sequence goes on from JACEVL010000191.1 coordinate 811,660, forward strand.
CAGTGGAAGTCCGAGTCCGGTTGATGAGGTCATGAACGATGCCAGATGGACGAATGGTTTAGCGGATGAGAGATATTGCCGAAGTTAATGGACCTGAACTTTGTGCGAATCTGGGTTTTGGTGACTCTCGACCTCTCCTGAACCAGATAGATAGATGGATAGACATCCAGACAGATATACAGCCATGCAGACAGGTAGATATGGATGGATGGATGGATGGATGGGATGGATGGATGGATGGATGGATGGATGGATGGATGGATGGATGGATGGATGGATGGATGGATGGATGGATGGATGGATGGATGGATGGATGGATGGATGGATGGATGGATGGATGGATGGTGGATGGATGGATAGACCGTGGTAAAAAAATATGTCTTAACATTAAGTTCGACACTTGTTCTCTTCTTGCATTCTGATCTTAATATTTCATATTTTTAAAATTGCAACAAATGTCTGAAAATCTGTCGAAGTCATGCTGTGTGTAAAATATTCGCAAAACAATTTGAATCTAAAATCGACAGTTTAATGCTAGCTACGCAAAGTTTTGATATCCAGCAGTAAACTGCAACAAGACGTAGTGTGAATTTGACACCTCCCATAATACGATATCAACTCCTTGTTGACGTAATGAGCAAAAAATTATGACGTCACTATTATCAGCGATCTAGTCTACTGGGTGAGGTTCGAAATGTACTTTTTAAAATTAATTCATGTTAATCGTCGACTATCAATCAGTTTTCGCAGTTTTCAATCTTTTTTCCCTTTCTGTAGAACGTCCCGTTATAATAATTAACCATGTAGCCTAAAGTCTTACAGCTCGAGCAGCGCTTCCCAAACTTTTCAGTGTCACGGACTGGCAGGAATTAACTTTCAGTGTCACGGACTGGCAGGAATTAACTTTCAGTGTCACGGACTGGCAGGAATTAACTTTCAGTGTCACGGACTGGCAGGAATTAACTTTCAGTGTCACGGACTGGCAGGAATTAACTTTCAGTGTCACGGACTGGCAGGAATTAACTTTCAGTGTCACGGACTGGCAGGAATTAACTTTCAGTGTCACGGACTGGCAGGAATTAACTTTCAGTGTCACGGACTGGCAGGAATTAACTTTCAGTGTCACGGACTGGCAGGAATTAACTTTCAGTGTCACGAACTGGCAGGAATTAACTTTCAGTGTCACGGACTGGCAGGAATTTTTCAACTGCCAAACTTATTAATTATTTATCTTTATCGTTTTTGATCATCTAAATTCCTCAAAATGTATTAAAATTTATTTAAATGCATATTTAGCCAATCCATGACTCTATTGCCCTTTAAATGCTTGCCTGATATGTGATTTATTTATGACTATTAAAGATATAGTAGCCATTTCTTGATTTCGAGACAATTTGACCAGTTTCTTGACTCACTTTGCGGACCGGCAACTGAGGTCTCGGGGACCGGCACCGGTCCACGGACCACCACTTTGGGAAGCTAGAGGACCACCACATTTTTATAGTACTGTAGCACTTGCATTTATACGTCGTTCGTTTAGGCCTAGTTCGTCAATATCTAGGCTACTTATAGGTAGTCTCCATAAATATCTTCCCCGATGCATATTAAAAATGTTGGTAATCTATCGTTTTAGCGTTCGAAATTATTCAGCGGAGCATACACACTCGCAGGGGCGTCTACCAAGGGGGGAAGTGGCTCAAGTTGAGCCAACTGAAACACAGGGGGGTAAATTTTAAATTTAAATTTTGGGTGTGGAAGATTTCATAAGTCAAACGAAATGCACCTTAAGCTAAAATGAAATAAAGATAGATAAAAGGCCTTCCTCATAAAATTTGCGTAGTCATAAAAATGAGCTATAATTTGCAGGTTAATTTTTCGAGCATTATTGAAAGCATAGATATGATAACGTTATTATATGAATTTATATCTATGATTGAAACGTCATCCACTAAAGCATAGACAGCAGCCGTGTCGCTAAGTTTTAGTGTTTTACGTGTTATATACCAGTCTATTTATGTTTCTTTTATTTTTCTTCTATTTCGGAATTTATAATATTGAAATAACTCTTTCAATCGATGGATATTACGTTGACGTTTTGACCACAAATTATGCCGCGTGAGAAAACACTTTACAAGTACCGGTGTTTGGAGCCAGCGTGCTCTTTCCTGATACGAAGCGATAAATGGCTGCAGCATTGCCAGGATAAACATGCTTTCAAATATGCCAGGTAGCCTAATTAATAGTAGTGTGCCAGTGTTTAGCCTTAACATTTGACTGTTTTATACAATATCATAAATGTATGTATATTATAAGGGACCGTATGGCGTATACGTAATGTATACGTATATTATATATGGATAAATCTTCTGCGGCGGAAAATTCCGCCGCAGAAGTAACATTTTCGATACAATTCTGCGGCGGAAGATCTTTACGCATGCATTGTTCAAAATGCGTTACTTCCTATAAATTTACGTCGTGAGGGTCGGTTAGGGTCAGGTTAGGCTTCGTGAGTGTCGGTTAGGGTCAGGTTAGGCGCCGTGAGGGTCGGTTAGGGTCAGGGTTAGGGTTAGAGTCGTTTTTAGATAAAATGTGAAAAATAATTCCGCCGCAGAAGTAAGTTTTCGCGAGTTGCGTGGCGGCATTTTCCGCCGCAGAAGCACCACGCATTATATATATGCACCGTAATACAGGCATATTACACCGTCTTAAACGTATACACGCTTGTTCATTAAGCTCCTGTATCCGAGGCTGTATGTATACATTAAGCTCATGGACCGACGACCGTTCAGTACCTCATGAATTTTTACCCACCTTTGTTGTATCATTGTATGACATAATCTGAGCGCAGCTTCTGTGCGGTGGGGCAATGTGCTATCAGACATGAGAAACCTGGCAAGTGTAGTGAGGCAGGGTGCTGTGTTCTCTCCAATTTTGTTTGCTGTTTATGTCAATGACATAATTGTACAGTTTAGTCATTCTGTTAGTTTTGTGCATCATGCATGACTTTGTCTCTACTTTATCTGAACTGGTTGACTCTGGAATTAGTTAGACACTGTTCACAATATGGCTTCATAGACAGGCCTGCTGTATTGATTAGTTCCTTATTTTGCATGTTTTGTTTCTTTTCTGCTATCATTATTGGTGAGATAAGAGATTGATTTATTATATAATGTACAATACACACATAAGTATTAAAGTATGTACAGTATCGGGCTATTTGTAAAGTGCCTTTTAATAACCTTACAAATGAGCTGTACTGTACTAGAAGTTATAACCAACATATTGGCAACATTTTTGCAGAGGTTACGAGATTCGATACAAGATTTGTGAAGTGAAGCATGAAAGAGGGAAGTGGCTCGCTGTGAAGACTCAGACATTGGGGGCAGAAAAGAGCAAGCAGAGCGACTCGTCTGCATCCAGGTCTACATCTTGTAAACCACAATACGAGGATGATAAAACACATACCCAGTCGGATACACTTGCTGTAGGTCATGATGAGGCTGAAGGAGGGGGTGAGGGCAGCACGGTCAGCAACAACCTCTCGCATTTTAGGCTCCACGAGCATGCGCCCTTACCGATGTCGCTAGCTTGACCATACGACCTCGACATAAGGATAGCCTGAGAAAGTGCTCAGGATAGGGGGAACTTGAGCCAATTTATCATAAATTATAGGGGGGATAGACGCCCCTGCATACTCGTATTCTAATTTAGTCATCCTCACCTGCCCTCGTCAATCCCTTGTAGCAAAATTCGTGATACATTAATCTCACAAAACATGGCCGTATTTAGGGGTGGTTTTACGGGTTAAAACCCCAGAAATAAATGCATTAATGCAATTAAAAACTAAACAGAGAGAAAAATACGACCATTTCCAATGGAACTCCCCGAAAACTTAAAACCCTTCCGACATTTTTCTGCCAACGCCGGTGCCACAAAATGTGTCCAGAATCACGACAATTCACCGCATTCGGGTAAATTTACGGCATTAACGGCACATGCCGAAAATCACGGACTTCACCGCTTTCGTGACCTCCTGAATTTCTACAATCCCTAAGGATGATGAGGAATAGAAGGGCTTGGGAATATTTGGATATCGTCAATATCTTTTTGAAAGTTTAAGTTAAGTTTCTCTATCATGCAACCTCTTGTGGTTTAATTTCGGTTCAGCCATGAAGGCAGATGGTAGCCTAGTAAACGTAAGAGGCAGCATTGAATCATCATGCAAGATTTTTGCGCATTTTAATTCAGGTAATACTATGTCAACGAATTAAGCATAAAGTATGCAAGGACAACTTTAGACAGTGGAATTGTCTTTGCAAATTCATATTGTGATCAACCTGGCGGAATTATGTTTCTCTCTACGGTGGTATAATTATTACGAGTATGGTGCTTTTTTAGGTCAATAACATAAAAAATAAATTCAAGAGAAAAGTAGAAGTACAGTTTTATTCCTACTGAATTGTGAGATTCATTCTGAACAATGAAAGCAACTGGCGAGGGTGGACAATAATATTAGTCCACAGAAACTTACAAGAAGTTCAGCGTTTTCAGCGCTGACTTTGTGGAAAAATTATATCTGAAGCAACAACTCGGACAATTTATATTCACTAATGATGTTGAAAAGCATTTCTTCCCAGCATTCGTCACAATATTCCATCGGAAATGCAACACAGGATAAGACAGAAAGTTCCCAACAATGTCAGAAATCATTTGTGCTATAAAATAATAGTCATACGAAAGAAGACAATAAAAGCGATTCCAAAGCAAAGACATACCTGGGACTATTATTACTGACGGGATACGCAGCGGCAATATGTCAGCCAATCAGAGATCGTCTTTTCTGAAACATCGCGGGCGATGTATGTGACCATCTATTTTTAGATTACACTGTCATCCGGGCACTCAGCAGGTAAATACTCTCGACGGAGCAAACGCAAACAAAGCCAAATGAATCATATTCTCAACGTTGTTTTAGTAATTTACAAGATACATACGTTGCAAATATTTTTATTGAATTAAGTCGCTTTCGTTTCGTAACGACAATCGTCCAGAAAAGAAACGGGACTAAAACTGATCTGACCTGCAAAGGTCCCGGATGTAAAATCAGAGTCACAGACATAATCTAGGGCAATGACCCAATTTTCGTCCGTTTCGAATCCCTTCAGTAATAATAATCCCAGGACATACGAATGCGAGTTTGCAAAAAATATTTACGCAAAACAATAACCTACAAAAGCACATGAGAATCCATACAAGGGAAGAAGCACACCTTTGTTTTGTATGTACGAAAACATTCGCATACTCTTCGAGTCTGAAAAGCCACACTAGAACCCATACTCTACAGAACCATGTTAGAATTCATACCGGAGCCAAATCTTACCAATGCCAAAATATGTCAACAACGTTTTTTCCAATCTTCAGATCTAACACGTCATAGAAGAATCCACACTGGAGAGATGCCTTACCAGTGCCTAGTATGTCAAAAACGTTTTTCCAAGCCTTCATGTCTAAGAATTCATGCAAGAATTCACACTGGAGAAATGCCTTACCAATGCCAAATATGTCAAAGGCGTTTTTCCACATCTTCATGTCTAAGAATTCATGCAAGAATTCACACTGGAGAAATGCCTTACCAATGCCAAATATGTCAAAAGCGACTTTCCACATCTTCAAGTCTAGCACCTCATGCAAGAATTCATACCGGAGAGAAATCTAACGCTTGCCAAATATGTCAGAAAAGATTTTCACTAGCTTCATATCTAAAAATTCATGCAAGACTTCATACCGAAGAGAAATCTTACCAATGCCTTGTATGTCAGAAACGATTCTCTCAGCCTTTTTATCTAACAATCACGCAAGAATTCACACTGGAGAGATGCCTTACCAATGCCAAGTATGTAAACAACGTTTCTCCAGATGTTCGAATCTAACACGTCATGCAAGAATTCACACCAGAGAGAAACCGTACAAATGTCAGTTATGTCAGTTTAAATCTAAGTATGAACGTTGTCTAAAGATTCATATCAGACAGCATACTGGAGAGAAGCCATACCTTTGCCGGGGTTGTCAGAAAACATTCTCATCGTATTCAGGTATTAACAATCATGAGAAAACCCACTATGAAGAGAAACGATTTCTGTGTATTCTTTGTAAAAGAACATTTTACAGATCTTCGTCGCTGCAAAGTCATGTTAGAATCCATACTGGAGAGAGACTATACAAATGTCCGATTTGTAAAAAGAGTTATATCCGATCTTCTCACCTATGGGATCATGTTCGAACCCATACTGGAGAAAAACCATTCCAGTGTCAGACATGTCAAAAACGGTTTATCCAATCTTGTAGCCTTCAACGACATGCAAGAATTCATACTGGAGAGAAACCATACCACTGCCAATTATGTGAGTTTAAAACTAATATTAAAAGTAATCTAAAGAGTCACACGAGAACACATACTGGAGAGAAACCATACCTTTGCCAGATATGTCAGAAAACCTTCTCATGGTTATCAGGTCTGAGACATCATGAAAAAACTCACCCCGTGTCTGGCTCAAGTTTGTAAAATCATTTTTCAAAATTTACAGTCGGCCTTATCATGTTGGAATCCATACTTGAGTAGACCATACAAATTCCAGTTACCAGAGAACATTATCACGCCATTATTTCAGGTACGTCAGACAAATTTTTATGCAGTTTATTAGAAATACATGAATGAACCCTTAATCTAGAGAAAACATAAGGTTTGTAAAATAACGTTTTTCTTGATCTTCGAGTCTACGAAGAAACAACAGTCTCAACCAGAAATTACCTGAAATATCTGTCGTTGTTGACGTTGGTGAACACAGAATGAAAATGGAAGTGTGCACTGTGGAGCTACTCAATCTATAATACGCACGAACGAATTCATGCATATCAGTTTTGTATTCAAATTAAGAGCTTTAGTACAGTACAACTGAGTATGCCTGTAGGACTGGACATATTTAAGGATCCTGCTTTTCTTGCCTTTTTGCGGGACTTTCAGTTGAATTTAGGTAGACCTAGTTGTAAGCATTTAACTCAATCGAACTCTTTTTGTTATTGCATAGTCGGTATACTTCACATGATCTCCTGTTATTTTGTTCGTGTTTTCACTTAAATCAAGTTTTATATGGTCGTACTCTCACGCTGTAACTATTTCGTAACTGCAATCACAAAGTAGTTGCAACGATAATTTCACACATAATCAATGTTGAAGGTAATGATGCTGTTAAGGTTGAAATGTTTTAGCAAACAAAGTTTGTTTGATCTTTATTTGTCATAGTTAACTAGTAACGACTCTTAGAAATGTACCATCCATATAAGAGACAGGCGCCAAAACAGGAGTACGGACAGTCGGAAGGACGGACGTGAGGACGAACGGAAAGGCGACCAGAAGAGAGGAAGGGCAGATGGACAGACGGACCAGGCCTCCCCTTGCTGGAACAGATATTTAGATCTAATAATTATTTCCATTTTTCATTTTAACTGGCAATACAACTTTCTGCAATGACTTGCAATGTGTCAACTTAGAGATTCAATATTAAATGAATATATTATAGCAATCAGCTGTGGAGCGACTTGAGGTTCTGCGACGGTGAACGTACAAGATAATTATCAATCATTAGGCATCCAAACAAGAGAGACAGAGAGAGAGAGAGAGAGAGAGAGAGAGAGAGAGAGAGAGAGAGAGAGAGAGAGAGAGAGAGAGAGAGAGAGAGAGAGAGAGAGAAACAAAGGCAGACCAAGACTACGCTTAATCGACAACATAAATGAGGACATAACATCACTGGGACTAATACTAAGTGGAGCAATGAACTTAACAAATAACCGAGGACAATGGAGACGATTTTATTCTTGCTTAAATGTGACGCCAGGGGTCAAAACCCGTCACATGTCGGTTTCTGACCTTTTTATTCAGTCATATTCTACAATTAATCTGCTTCAAAATACTTTTTACAAAATGAAAATATCTTTTTTCTAACTGAAGTTATTTGCGTTTGATTCTTTAATTGGTTTAGTGTGAACAATCGAATAAAAAGTTTTGGAATATTCATGTCATTAAAGTCCTCAGCAACGATGACTTGATTATTCGGGAGTTTTGAATAAAACAAGCGGCATCAAAATCGGATTACTACTTTGCAAGTTATGCCAATTCACAGGCAACTGCTGAATTGTAGAATATTCTACATTGTTGAGCCCTCTCGCCTATTTTAAGCTTCTAGCTCAGTATCTAGGAAGCGACAAGCGACGGGTTTTGACCTCTGGCGAGACAAATAGAGGTTACATTTACGAAAAATAATTGTTGTCTAAATAGAAATTAGATTTGATGAAAAATACTTGTTGCTTAAATAGAAGCTGGATTGATTAAACGCAGTAGATATCTAGAAGAGGCGCTATATAAATTCTCAGAAAGAATGAATGAATAATTAAATGAACTTCAAGAAATGCGCTATAACATGTTCGACGTGGAACTGTGCATCATGTTCGGGATCTGCGGGCGTGACTTCCGGGATAGCCTATGTGTGAATATGGCGAGCTCGGAAACTTTTTATTACATTTTATAGATTAAAAAAGGGTAAGAAATCGGAGAATCGTTTGAGGAAGTCGGATATAGGTGCGTATGACCACTTTCGCTGCGAGGTATCATCGGGTAACATTTGATGGCATTCGGAGTAACTTAGTAAATCCAGAGTCTAACCCGTAACTCTGCCGTGCAAAATGCCAAAATGGTGGTGTCAAATCCATTTCCCTCTGCCTTGCCCTTCTCTTCTCTTCTCCATTCCTACATAGGACTTTAGTATGATTTATCCGTCACTTTAAAGTCACTATGATAACAAAGTAGGCATCCATTTTTACATTCTGTTCATAACTGTTGAACTCTGTTCTTGAATTCTAATTCTCTATCTCATATTATGTCTTTTATGTTTCGACAATGGTGCTTTTTATGTTAATAACATAATAAATAAATGCAAGACAAAAGTTCTTCATTTCTATTCGATGCTTAGCCTAGTGATATTCATTCTGAAAAACGTAAAGAACTGGCGAGGTTGGACAATAATATCCGTCCACAGAAACTTACAAGAGTTTAAGTGTTTTCAGCGCTGGCTTATTGAAAAATTATATCTGAAACAAAGTATGTCAAAAGCGTTTTTCCCAATCACTAAATAGAGTAGCCTACGTCATGTCAGAACTCATACCGTGGTGAAACCTTACAAGTGCCAGTTAGTTGTGTGACCTTAAAACTAAGTATAAAGATAACCTAAAGCGTCTTATGAGAACACATAGGCCTACTGGAGATAAATCATACCTTTGCCTGGTATGTCAGAAAACATTCTCGAACATTTCAGGTCTGAAAAGTTATGAAATGACCCACTCTGAAGAGAAACCATTTCTGTGTATTGTTTGTAAAGAAACATTTTCCAGATCTTCGAATTTACAAAGACATGTTAGAATCCATACTGGAGAGAGACCATACCAATGTCAGATATGTAAACAGGGTTGTTACAAATCTTCTCATCTGCGAGATCATGTTCGAATCCATACTGGAGAAAAACCCTACCAATGCCAGACATGTCAAAAACGGTTTATCCAATCTTCTTATCTCAAAAGTCATGCAAGAATTCATACTGGAGAGAAATCTTACCAATGCCAAATATGTCATAAACGCTTTTCTCGTCATTCCAGTCTAACGCGTCATACAAGAATCCACACTGGAGAGATGCCTTACCAATGCCAAGTATGTCAAAAGCGTTTTTCCCAATCACCAAATCTAACACGTCATGCAAGAATTCATACCGGAGTGAAACCGTTCAAATGCCAGTTATGTGAGTTTAAAACTAAGACTGAATTTGATCTAAAGATTCATGTGAGAAGGCATTCAGGAGATAAGCCATACCTTTGCCGGGTATGTCAGAAAACATTCTCAAGCAATTCAGATCTTAGCAGTCATGAAAAAAACCACTCTGAAGAAAAACAATTTCTGTGTATTCATTGTAAAAAAACATTTTATACATCTTCAATTCTAAAAGATCACGTTAGGATCCATACTGGAGAGAGACCATACCAGTGTCAAGTATGTAAACGAACTTATTCCCGATCTTCTGACCTGCGAGACCATGTTCGAACCCATACTGGAGAAAAACCATACCAGTGCCAGACATGTCAAAAACGGTTTATCAAATCTTCTCATCTCATAAGTCATACAAGAATTCATACTGGAGAGAAACCACACCACTGCCAATTATGTGAGTTTAAAACTAATACTAAAAGTGATCTGAAGATTCACTGGAGAACACATACTGGGGAGAAACCGTACCTTTGCCAGATATGTCAGAAAACATTCTTATGCGCTTCAAGTTTAAGGCGTCATGGAAAAATCCACTCCTTTCCTAACTGAAGTCTATGAAATCAGTTTCCAAAGTTCACAGTCTGCAGAACAAATTTTGGAAATATACTTCAGGTTTGTAAACACACAGTTTTGCATATCTTAGAGTCTACGATAAAACAATCGTCTCAACCAGAAATAACCTGAAATATTGGACGTTGTTGACGTTCACCAACAACAGTTGTTGAACAAAAAGTAAAATTAGAAGTGTTGACCACACGAACGAATTCATGTTTTGTATTCAAAGTAAGAGCTTTAGTGCTTTGCAACTGAGAAGTTCTATAGGACTGAACATATTCAAAGATGCTGCTTTTGTTTTCCGTTTTTGCGACACATTTAGTTCTACTTAGGATGTCCTATAATTCTCATATCTATAGTTTCAAGCATTTTAACTCTATCGAATTGTTTTTTATTGACTCTGATCTACTGTAATTTTGTTCGTCTTTCACTCAATTGAAGTTTTACGTTGTCTTACTCTCTCGCTGTTAGTGTTCCGTCAATGCAATCACAAAGAAATTGCAACGATAATTTCACACATAGTTAGTGCTGATGGTAACGATGCTGTTAAGGTTGAAATGTTTTAACAAATAAAGTTTGTTCCACCTTTATTTGTCGTAGTTTTTCTGACACTTTTAGTTCAATTTATATAGTTCTAATATTCATGTGTCGAGTTATAAGCACTTAAACTCTATCGAACTGTTTTTTCTTATTACACTGCTTGTAGGAGTCCAATGCAAGCATTGGACTCCCAAAAGGCCTCGGCCCATTGATCCGATGCAAGCGTTGGACACCTATGGACCTTCGGCCCCTGGTCATGATGATGATGATGATGATGTAGCTCTGTTCGTGTGTTAACTCGGTTCAAGTTACTCTGCTCGTGTTTCACTAATTATACCATCAAAAAGGATTGAAAGCAGAACATTCAACTTGGGAAATCTACTGGAATCATATGTAACAAGCCGAATATATCGGCTCTTTGACCTATTCATTGACAGTGGGGCAGAAAAGGCTCAGGCTCTCCTCTCGACACCACCAGACTTTTGTCATTTGGATCCAATTTATCTCCAATTGACAGGAAAAGTCAGGCAGATGAAAGTAGTAAATGACTGTGCAGAGAGAGGTATTGCTTTATAATTCCAGATATTCAACTCTTCTATTAAAAAAACGAGAATCAAAAACAATACCATCTTCAAGTTGTCAGCGCTCATCGGAAAACCCAATCAAGAGCCAGAGCCATCAAAGCTTCTCTTAAAAGAATATCTCAAAATAGTCTTATTTTGTTGTTCATATTGACTAGAAGCTTACTAAGCAGTAAACACTAAACAGTGATTTTCTTTTTGTTTCAATTTTAAAATTTTCTTGGTCAAAGATATGAATTGGGGGCCAAGAAGTCTGAATCAGCGCAGACTGGACGATTGTGTTTAAACTTGCCCTGAGCAGGAGTATGTTTGTGGCATGGTTCCTGGAAGAAGTCTGATTCAACGCAGATTGGACGATTATGATTATACTTGTACTGAGCAATAATATGCTTGGAGCACCTGAACCACGTCGCGCATATATTGTCATTCTCAGTCGGTATCTGGCACCAACTGACTATTTCTGTCAAAGATCCTCTTTTGCGTTTTTATGACACTTTTAGTTCAATTTAGGTAGGCTTAGAATTCTTAAGGCTAGTTATAGGCACTGTTTTTGTTATTGCACTGCTTGTATACTTCACATGATCTACTGTAACTTTGTTCAAGTTTTCACTTGATTCACGTTTGACATAGTTGTACTCTCATGCTGTTACTGTTCCGCAAATGCAATCACAGAGTAGGCCTAATTGCAACGATAATTTCACAAAATTATAGTCAGTGCTTAGGGTAACGATGCTGTCAAGGCTGGAATGTTTTAGCAAATAAAGTTGGCTCGCTCTTTGTTTGTCATTGTTACCCGTAACGACTCATTGAAATGTGGAATCCATGTAGGCCCTACGGGCGAGGGCAGAAGATAGATTCGCAGTAAATTGCCGACAACATAGTGAAATGTCGAATATTTGTCACTCGAGTAGGCTCCTGAAATCCCTTGTATGAATTAATATTTGGGTTTAATTTTTTTCGTTTCACTTTGATTGGTTGATTAAATAATTGATTGATTGATTGATTGATTAATTGATTGATTGATTGATTGATTGATTGATACTCTTTTTAAAAAGCCCAAGCGATAAGTAACGAGAAAATTTACGGAACAATGCTTTGCAACATGCCCTAAACATATTATAGATATTCGACACAATTACCAAATAGACCTAATTCTTGACACGTAGAATAAAATGTAAATTAAATCGAGTGCATGAAATATGTAATCTATTCAACAAGACGTACAACACTTGAAACCATGGTTCTGTAATCGGAGATAATGAATCCTGAAGCGGAAAGTTATGGACTCGAGAATCGAGCTAACGGCAGAGTATTCACTTGATTTAGTCCTGCGCACCTGCCTCATTAATTAATCCCGTCTAGCATTGCCTGTAATACGAGATGGAAGTCTTAACGTTTTGAGGTTAAAGGATTTGGCTTTAATATGTGGGCTTGGGAACTTTGGGATAACGTTAATAACTTTTGGAAACTTAATTTTTCCATCATTCAACTTCTTGTGGTTTAATTTCGTTCAGCCATGCAGAAAGATGGCCTGCTAAACAAAATTAACAGCAGTGAATCATGCTGCAAGATTTTAACGCCTTTTAATTCAGGTAGTGACCAGCAAATAGCATACCAACGAAGTGAAAATAGTGTTCAAGGACTATTTTAGATAGTGGAATACGCAGGGTAATAATTGCCGGGGGATTGGGGGAGGGGGTAGGCGGGCGCAGTCAACCTCTTAGTCTTTCTTAGTACCCCTTTGTCAAGTCTTCAATGCATACCCCAACTCCACATGGATGAAAGTCTGACCCCAGTCTCTTTTCCACAATTCTCATACTGGGAATACGGACTGTAAATTCATGTTCTATGTGTTTGTTTGCAAATTGTCTTTACAAATTCATATTGTGTCTTAGGCGATCAACCTGGCGGAATTCTTAATCTTTGTTCCATATATGTCTTTAATATTACGAGTGCGATGCTGTACTGTTTTAGATTTCTACTGGCTGCTTAGTGAGCTAAATAGGCCTACTGAAAAGGCAAACAGCTGGCAAGGTTGAACAATAATTTCAGACCACAGAAACTTACTAGAAGCACGTAGTTTGCAACTCTGGATTTGTGTAAAAATCATAGCTGAAGTACAAACTCAGACAATTCAAAATCATTAATGATGTCGAAAAGCATTTCTTTCATGCATTCATCAACATATTCCATCGGAAATGCAGCTCAAGAAAAGATAGAAAGATCCCAACTAAAATGTCAGAAATCATTTGTGCTGGATAGTCTTAATACAATGGAAAACAAGAAAAGTCATACAAAAGCTAAGACACACGAATGCGAGTTTTGCAAAGAAATATTTACGCACATCTGTGACCTACAGAAGCACATGAGAATCCATTCTAAAGAAAAAGCACATCTTTGCCCGGTATGTGAGAAATCATTCGCATACTCTGCGAGTCTGCAAACACACACAAGAACCCATACTGGGGAGAAACCGTTTCAGTGCGAAGTATGTAAAAAATTATTCGCTCGTTCTTGCAGTCTACAGAACCATGTTAGAATCCATACTGGAGTGAGACCTTATCAATGCGAAGTATGTCAAAAGCGTTTCTCCATATCTTCAAATTTAAAACGCCATGAAAGAATTCATACCGGAGAGAAATCTAACCAATGTCAAGTATGTAAAAAACGTTTTTCCACATGTTCAGATCTAATACGTCATGCCAGAATTCATACTAGAGAGAAACCGTTCAGATGTCAGTTATGTGAGTTTAAATGTAACTATGAATATAGTTTAAAGAGTCATATGAGAACACATACCAGAGAAAAACCATACCTTTGCCAGATATGTCAAAAAACATTCTCATCATATTCAGGTATGAAAAGTCATGAGAAAACGCACATTCAAGAGAAAAGATTTCTATGTATTCTTTGTAATAAACCACTTGCTGCGTCTTCAACTCTGCAAAGACATATTATAATCCACACTGGGGAGAGACCATACCAATGTCAGATATGCAAGAAGAGTTATTCCCAATCTTCTAACCTACGAGATCATGTTCGAATCCATACTGGAGAAAAACCATACCAATGCCAGACATGTCAAAAGCAGTTTTTCCGATCTTGTGGTCTAAAAAGTCATACAAGAATTCATACTGGAGAGAGACCATACCACTGCCAATTATGTGCGTTTAAAACTAATCAGAAATGTAATCTAAGTGCGCACAACAGAGCACATACTGGAGAGAAACCATACCACTGCCCAGTATGTGAGTTTAAAACTAGTAATAAAAGTAATCTGAATATGCACACGAGAACACATACTGGAGAGAAACCACACCTTTGCCTGGTATGTCAGAAAACATTCTCATGCACTTCAGGTCTGAGAAGTCATGAAAACATCCACACCGTGTCGGGCTCAAGTTTGTGAATACGTGTTCCAAAGCTCAGTCTGCAAAATTATGTTGTTGTCCATACTTAAAAAAAGCCTTACAAATTCCAGTTACACCATAGAACATCTCACGCTATTATTTGAGAAACATTTTTATGCACTTCGTTAGAAATACACGAATGATCCCTAAATGGAAAAAACTATCAGGTTTGTAAAGAAATCATTTTGGCTTACGAAGAACATAATCCAGATTTTTTGACAAATATTTTACGTTGTTGACGTTCACCAAAACGAATGAAATGGAAGTGTTGAGCACTCAATCTATAATGACATGCACAAACGAATTCGTGCAATTCATCAGGTTTATATTCCAAGTAACATCTTCTGTAGGACTGGACATATTCAATGGCCCTGATTTTGTTATGCATTTAAATGACAATGTTTGTTCAATTTAGTTAGGCCTGTAATTCTTATGTCTAGTTATAATGCACTTTAACTCTTTCGAAATGTTTTGTTGTTGCACTGCTGGTACACTTCACATGATCTCTATTTTTTTCGTATTTTCACTCAATTCAAGTTTTACATAGAAATACTCTCACGCTGCTACGCTGCTACTGTTCCGTAAATGCAATCCTAAAATCATTGCAACGATAATTTTATACATAGTCAGTGCTCGTGGTAACGATGCTGTTAAGGTTGAAATGTTCTAGCAAATAAAGTTTGTTCGTTCTTTATTTGTCATAGTTGACCAGTACCGACTCTTAGAAATTTAGCACCCATGTACAGCGGAGGCCGGAACATAGATCCGCAGTAAATTGCCGACAACATAGTTGAAATGTCGAAATATTTGTTACCCAAATAGACCCCTATAATTACAAATATCAATCAACTCGTCCTTTATGAATTTATTATTATTTGGGTTTAAGTTATATTTCGCTTCATTTCGATTGATTGGTTGGTTGACTGGTTGATTGATTTGTTGATTGATACTGTTTATATTGTATATCATCAGTTATAAAGCGCTTCTCAGAAGAGAGAAAAGGTAGGTTTCAAGGCGAGAGAAAGAGGTAGAGATGCTATACCAGCAGTAGGGTGGTCCTCGCTGCAAAAGAAACTTTGGAAGATGACTTTTCTGCAGGTGCTTTCTAATGAAATGGTTCATCTTTGTAAGAAAAAGGGTTGTGTAAGAAATGAGACCAATCAGCCTTTCTTTACCACTGCCACATGGAGGTTGAAAATTATGTTGTTGGAGTGTTACGGCCGAGCAACATATTGCTCCGAATGCTGCAATTGTTACGCTGCAGTTATGTCAAAACTGTTTCGTTATTGACCCATAGTAAAGATATAACATAAGACAACATAAACAATTAAACATTAAACAGTAAACACTATTTTCAATCCTTTGAGTCATTTGACTCATTTGTCCAGTCAGTAAATGTATCCAGCTTATCCAGCTGACTGTAGAATGTCTTGCTTTCTTGCACCATGAAATTGACGACGATGCCACTCAACCACTTGGAGTAGGTACTGGCGCTGTTGTTCGTTCTTTGTGAGGACTTTGTTGTAGTCCTCTATGAGAGCTACCCCACGCTCTGCGAAATCGTTGACCACAGCGATAGCAAGCAGCACTTGCTGTGACGAAGTGAATGATTGATCATTCAGCCACTCTGCTGGGTCCTTGTCTAAGAACTCTGTGTTGAGTTTGAATGCTTGGAAAATGCGACTGGAAGCTGATGTCACGAAATCAGCCACAGTCTTGGTGGCAATGGTGTCCTTGGCTGTGAGGTCAACACGTGCCCGCGTACGTGGATCGCCTTGGCTTTCTTCTTTGAGGGCAGCCACCATCTTGCGTTTAGTGTCCATTGAAACGCTATCATCAAAAAGTGCAAGTCCTGCAAGATCCTCGCTTAGGTACCATAGATGATTCGCAAACTTCTTGCTGGTGGCCTGTGCAATCTGTGGATCAGGAAATGAGATCAGTTCCTTTAGGTATGCTAGGTCGCTAGCCGCAGCAGCAACAGCAGACGATGCAGTGAACCAGGCTTTCACGTACAGCATTGCGCTGAATGCTACAAATCACCTAAAACCCTTGAGTTCTCCAGCGGTTAAGTGGAATTGTTTGCGAAACATGTAGATTTTCAGCCCATAGATGACACGTGCCATCCACCTGGCGCGGTGAAAGGCCCCTGGTTGGATGAATCTGGTTCCCCTTGGAGGATGACCGCCGAAGAGAATGATGGTTAATTCGAGCAATTCACGATAGTCATCACGAGGTTGGACAATTGTGAGGTTTCTTATGCAGAATGATATTACTTGCTCCTTGCAGCCGAAAAACACATCTGCAAATGCAGCATCAAGGTCGTCATCCATCATCGGATGAAACTTGCTTTGATCGATGGAATTCCACTGTGACTTAAAACGCTTAAAGATGGCTATGTCGGGACCAGGGGACGGACCAAGACAGGTTGAGAATGCTGCCTCTGCCACGAGTTCGAAAATGTGATGTCGACATGCGAAATTGTACAGTGGGCGTCCTATTTTCTGTTGGAGAAGTGTGCAGGCTCCACGTGCTGCTCCGGTGTTACTGGCTGTAGTGTCAAAACTCATGCCGACCACTTTGTCTGATAGCTTCCAATCTTCCAGGCTCTGTAACACTACAGTAGCTGCTGCTTCTCCAGTACCTTCGGAAAGTTTCGGTACGCCAAGTAGCTTTGCAGTTCCCAGAGGATCAGTGACGATAACAGGAAGACGATCAACCTTTTGCTTCCCGTCATCTGGAAGTAGTTTTCCATCCCAGTGAACCGTCAGACTGCTGCTGCTTTCATAGGATCTCTGTATATCCTCAGCAATTTCCTTCCTTTGGGTTCGTCTGGATCTCCTGATCGATGATCTGTTGATGGCCAAGTCTGAAGGGTTGTGTCCCAACGCAGAAGCAGCTGCTGATAGTATATGCACTGCTGACCGGTCACTAAGCTTGGTGCGATCGAGGGCTGCAGTCAGCTGTGGTGTAATGATTTTTTTGGCATGGCAGGACCTCTTAGGTGCGGATGTAGTATTACTGCTGTCAGAATCACTGGCCTCAGTGCTGCTGTCTGATGAAGTAATCAGTTGCACTGTCTCATTTCGCAGAGCTTCATCCTCCTTCCCATGCTGTGCCCTTAATAAGGACTGCTCACGACGCCGAAGGGAGCGTTCCTCTTTCTCAGCAAGTTTTTTGTCAATGCCAACCATGAAGCCACGCCGCCCTGGCTCACGTTGAGCTTTCAGAAATTACAGTTTTCATTATCACCTACGATACCGTCACATCAATGATAACTGGGGTTACAGAAAGAAACAGGGGCCATGTGGCAGTGGTAAATGAACTCGTAATCGACTGAGTTTTCACTGAATTATTTCTTTAGTGAAGTGGAACACAAATATGCAAAAGCACTTTGAAGAAATTAAACTTTGTTTCTAAGGACCACCCTAACCAGCAGTGATGGGCAAAAGTTAACTAAAAAGTTGCAAACATTTAGTTTAAGTTAAATGTTTAGTTAAGGCAGAAGTTTAACTAAAATAAAAAAGTTTAGTTAAGACCAAAGTTTGACTAATATTTTTTAGTTATTAAATAAAAAGTTTAACTAGTATATTTTAGTTATTAGCTAGAAAGTCTAAGTAACAAAATCGGCTACTACCTTCCGCAATGATTGTCATGAGTAACTGGTTTTATTTCTCAAGTCAAGTGAACTGCATTGCACGATTAGCAACTTTCATCATGATTTTCTTGTAGAACTGTAGGCCTACTAGGACTACATGTATTAGTCTAGTAGTACACAATACATAGTTTGGATGTGACATTGTCATTGACGCTCCGCATTATTCAGTTCACTTAACTTCTGTCATTGTGAAAATGTTTGTGAAAAAGTTTGTTAAAAAGTTTGAAGAAGTTTGACTAAATATTTGTAGTTTAGTGTACTTAATATGTACAAAGTCAGTTGCCAACTTTTAGTTAAATATTTTTTATTTTAGTTGATAAATAGTGATAGTTTAACTTAAAAAAATAGTTAGTGCCCATCACTGTATACCTGAGAGGATTGTAGAGAGTAAAGAAAGAGGAATTCCATTCCATAGAGATGGACCTGTGCGGGCAAAGGGTCTGGATTGAGCCATTGTGGTCCTAACACGGGGGAACGAAGATGCCAAGCCGGTCAGAGGGTCTGAGAGGACGCAATGAGGTGGCAGAGAGAGGATGTAAAATTTGGTGGCAAAGATATCTTGAGGCCAAACCAAGTTGAGATTTGAGCTCGAGAAGGAGAACTTTAAATTGGATGTGCTCAATGAAGCTAATCAGTAATAAGTGTAGAGAATCGAGGAAGGCGAGCTATAATATAGATAGACAGACAGACAGACAGACAGACAGACAGACAGACAGACAGACAGACAGACAGACAGACAGACAGACAGACAGACAGACAGACAGACAGACAGACAGACAGACAGACAGACAGACAGACAGACAGACAGACAGATAGATAGACAGTAGATAGATAGATAGATAGACAGATAGACAGATAGATAGATAGATAGATAGATACCGTCCGTATGGCCTCATTTTCCAATGAATGAGATTCCTCCCAACCAATAATTCCCGCCTGGATTGGTGCCATCTTCGTGTACAGACCGTGCTATAAACCGAGATTCAAATCTCTTAAATACTGGAAGCGAATCGGCAAACGCAGGCACAGAGGTGCAAAGGACGCACGCTCCTACCAATGTAGCTAACCAGGCAATCGATAAATACATGTGCTCAAAAGTGGACAGATCAACGAGGCAGTTTAAGACATTGAGAGAAATTTGAAACAGAAAGAGAAAGGTAGAGAGCAGATGCAAAGAGACATGTCAGGAGGCACACAGACGCAAACAGCAAATGACAGACACCGGCAGAGAGACAGTTTACTGTCAGATACAAAATATGAAACATAGACACTGAAAGAACCCAAATTGAAAGTTCAGCGCCACATGAACATCTATTAATCTTATTTTCTACGACGTCGCAAAATATCGTCTATGAATTATTATTATATGATGAAACAATCGATTAATAATACGTCGGTCGAGTGCCTCAGTCGTTTGATCACGTTAATTAGTCACGTGGGTTGGGGCGAGTTGACAGAGCTCTCGTCAAATTCCATCGCAGACGTCGTCCAAACAAACACGTAAAGGGTGGAGAAGTGGAGAGATGGGAAGTGGAGAGATGGGAAGACTTAGTGGTGAGAATGGAAGCAAATAGAGAGGAAATGCCAAACGGAAGTCACTCGAGTCCTTTCGAACGACCGACACTCCTTCGCCGCTACTGCTCTACGTTGGGGGAAAACGTTCGAATGCAGTCGACCAATGAGAGACAGAATACCAAACAAGAGGACGGAAGTGCGGAAGGACAGTTGATAAATGGAATGGATGGATGGATGGATGGATGGATGGATGGATGGATGGATGGATGGATGGATGGATGGATGGATGGATGGATGGATGGATGGATGGATGGATGGATGGATGGATGGATGGATGGATGGATGGATGGATGGATGGATGGATGGATGGATGGATGGATGGATGGATGGATGGATGGATGGATGGATGGATGGATGGATGGATGGATGGATGGATGGATGGATGGATGGATGGATGGATGGATGGATGGATGGATGGATGGATGGATGGATGGATGGATGGATGGATGGATGGATGAATGGATGGATGGATGGATGTATTAATGTATGGATTGATGGATGGATGGATGGATGGATGGATGGATGGATGGATGGATGGATGGATGGATGGATGGATGGATGGATGGATGGATGGATGGATGGATGGATGGATGGATGGATGGATGGATGGATGGATGGATGGATGGATGGATGGATGGATGGATGGATGGATGGATGGATGGATGGATTGATGGATTGGTGGATGGATGGATAGAATAGAGTAGATTTTTACTATGTCAATAAGCATGCCAAATAGTAACAGATTCCGTTGAGAAACCGTTTGTTTCAATTTCTCAAAGTTTAGGTTGTTATTTTTTGGTATATTGACCTGTCTAATATCACCAGTTTAGCATTCTTATCCCATATTTTAAAAATTGCAAAAAATTAATGTCTGAAAATCTGTCGAAGTCATGCTGTGTGTTAAATACTCGGAAAATTGTTTTAGTGCAATGTAAAGTTTTGATTTTCAACCGCAAACTGTATAGATTCTAGAGTGAATTTGAAACCTCCTATAATACGATATAAACTCCTTGTTAACGTAATGAACACAAAAAATGATGATGTCACTATTATCAGCGATCTTGTCTACTAGGTGAGGTTTGAAATGCACTTTTTCAAAATTAACTCGTGTTAATCGTCGATTATCAATCAGTTTTCACAACTTTCAATGCTTTTCCCCTTCTGTAGAATGTCCCCTTATAAATATTATCAGTGTAAAGTCTCACAACTAGCGAACCGCAACTAATATTGTGGCGTTTGTAAATCCGTCGTTCGTTTAGTTGGTCAATATAATTATAGGGTACTTAAGGGTAATCTTCATAAATATCTTCCTCGTGCATATTACAAATTCGGAAATCTTTCGCTTTGGTGTCCTAAATTAATCGCCAGTTTATGGCTTTTAACGTTGGTCGAATACAAGTTGGATTGACGAAAAGATATCTCGCCAAATAGAAGTGGGATTGATGAAAATGGTTTTGCTTAAATTGTAGTGGGATTGATAAGTAGATTCTTGCAAAAATAGAAGTTGGATTTTTGAAAATAGGCCTAATTGTTGTTTAAATAGAAGTTGAATCGATTAAACATAATTGTTACTGAAATAGAAGCTGCAATTGATGAAACGAACTCTTGCCTAAATAGAAGCTGGGTTGATGAAAAGGATTCTTGCCAATGTTAAAGAAGGATTGATGAAAAATAATAATGCTACGATGGGCGAATAATTTAGTACGCTAATACGATAGATTATCAGTTTCAACGCATCTTGCATACCTGATACATCGCCATCAACTCGTTGAGACTAGGGATTTACTAAGTATGTATTTTTGGCTATTTTGGCATAGCAATTTTGGGGAAAGATTGGCGTAGAAGGTATGACAGTGGATGCTTTAGAAGAATATCTGCACATCTCTTGGTGATTGTAAAGAGAAACTTATCTTGCATACGATCTCAAAGCTATTAGGCCTACCTCTGAGATAATTGTTGCACTCTTCTTTGAATCTGTTCTTTCAAATAATACTTTCAATTGGGTATATTATTTTAGTCTTTATTTTCTTGGGCCTACCTGTGCATATGCTGGCATTGATACTTCGCGTAACTAAGTAGGTAAATAAGTAGTAAAAGTACAGTTTTTGATTTCTACTAATTGCTTAGTGAGATTCATTCTGAAAAACGTAAACAACTGGCGAGGTTGGACAATAATATGTAATTAGAAAAATGGATGTGTGGAGCTACTCAATCTATGATGGCAGTTTGCAAACGAACGAATTCATGCATATCAGTTTTGTATTCAAAGTAAGAACTTTTGTGCAGTATTTTTGTAGGACTGCAAATATCCAAGGATCTAGCATTGTTTTGTGTTTAAAAAAAAACATTTATAGTTCGGTTTAGTTAAGCCTATTATTCTTATGTCTAATTAAGCATTTTAACTCTATTGTCTTTATTATTGCACTGATGGTTTGTTAAGGTTGAAATGTCTTAGCAAATAAAGTTTGTTCGATCTTCATTTGTCATCGTTAATCAGTATCGACTTTTAGAAATATCGCAATAAACAGTAGCATCCATGAACAACTGAGAGTCATCCAATTCCAGTTTTATGTTCTTCCGTTTCGTCTAACCGCCGTCTTCCAGTATGAACTATATTGTGCCATAAGAACGGTGAGAACTATTCAAATAATTTATGTCGAACTCAAAGTCCTCGGGGTCAATGGCTTCTGATGGCATCAGGTGTCATTAAACGTTGCCGTGGATCCATCCATCCAATCGCCACCTTAGAATGGTGTCTTTCGAATGCTATGCAGTGGCGTAACTAGGGGGTCCGGCGCCCGGGGGCAAGAATTACGGGAAAAAAAGTTTTTATTACTTCCGCCAAAATTTCTCATGACCTTTTTTTTGGCTTTTTTGCTTTACCGTCTTTTTCCAGCAGAAAATTCTTAAGATCGTCAGAAGCGCCTCTCATTTTGCCATTTTGCGCCCCCCCCCATACAAGAATCATGTATAATAGTTACTTAGTAACTATTCATGGCCCGATTTCTTTCACAAAACCTTTGTCCAAAGCCTAATTTTGCGCCCCCCTCGTCTTGCGCCCGGGGGTGGCCCCCCCTGCCCCCCTCGTTAGGCCACTGACGCTATGAATTCTTGGTTTACCTTAATTTTATATACTTTTAGCCTATTCGTATTCGGTTTAAAGTTCTTTTTCTTCTTTCTATAGCCTTTCTGACTCAGGCTCCAAGTCATCTTTGTGATCTTATCCGTCGTCCTTTTTCGGCTGCCCCTAGCTTCCCTTTCAACGTCAAATATTTCAAGTAATTTCTGGTTGAGACTTATGTTTCAGCGTAGACTCGAAGATTGCGAAAATGTTTTTTGAACAATTTAATAAAAACAACGAAATAGCTCCATACTTCCATTTGTCTTCTTTGTTCACCAATTGTTTCTGGGTTAATGTCAATAACGTCAAATATTTCAGGTAATTTATAGTTGAGACTTTTGTTCCTTTGTGGACTCGAATATAAAGAAAATGTTTTTTTTACAATCCTGTGCAATAAGAAAAACAGTTCGATTGAGATAAAATGCTTACAACTAAACATAATTATGAATTATAGGTCTACCTAAGTTGAACTGAACATCCCTCAAAGAGCAAAACAAAAGCAGGATTCTTGAATATGTCCAGTCCTGCAGGAATATTCAGATGTACTGTACTAAAGATCTAACTTAGAATACAAAACTGAAATGCATGAATTCGTTCATGCGTATCATAGATTGAGTAGCTCCACAATACACACTTCCATTTTTATTCTTTGTTCACCAGTTGGTGAACGTCAACAATGTCAAATATTTCTGGTAATTTCTGGTTGACACTTTTGTTTCTTCTTAGGCTCGAAGATCGCGAAAATCTCTTTTTTACAAACCTGAAGGTTTCTCTCCAATCACTATCACTCTTGTTGTTTTCAAAATTTCAGAATATGGCACCAGTTAAGAAGAGAGGCCAATGGAATGAGTATTCTCTTAAATTGGCAGTGGCAGCTTTTCTTCAGAATGGAATGAGCAAAAAGAAATCAGCAAAACAATACAGTATTCCACGGGAAACTTTACAAAGGCATGTAAAAAAAGCTGAAAAAAGTGAAGGAGTTTGGAAAGCGCTTGGTCGTCCCACACTTTTAACACCAGGAGAGGAAGATGACCTAGCTACTCTTATTTTGGATATAGAGTCAAGACTGTAACAAAAGCATCAGTCGCAATACCAGCAAAAAACAAACGCGGTCATGCGAAGAAGTTCTTTACAGAAATTTCAGTTGAACAACGTATTGTAAAAAATACGTTGAAGCGAGGATAAGGTAAAGAAAAAAGAAATTCAACAAAAGCAGGTTCGGCAGAAAACAAATGGGGTCGTGTAAAGATGTCTACTGAAATTTCAGTGATGAAAGCTGCAAGTTGTGCAAGTTTATATAATATGCAACCAGATGATCCAAAGGCAGATGAAGTATGTTTAAGCTGCTCGAAGTGCCAATCCTGGTTTCACTTTTCTTGTGCAGAAGGATATGGAATTCTAGATGATGAAAACTTCACTTGTCGATCATGTGTTGAATAGCCAACATCGGCTTGCTTGGTCAATCACTTTTAGATTTTAAGTTTCCTGGAGTGTCAGATCTGTCTAGTGTTAAACTGTAACTGTATAATGTAGGCCTAGTAGCTGATAAGCAATTGCGGATTTATTTTGGAACTTTACTATAATTTTGCATTTGAAAATCATAACGTTTCAACGTTAGGGCCTACATTTAACTTTTGAGTACATACGTTTGAACTTAATATGGGCATGGGGCCCATCATTAAGACACCAGTGCTTATTATGGGCACCACAGGGGTTCTTTCTATTTTCAATATTTCAGATATAAATTTTGACATTTTGTTGTTATTTCAATGATTTTTTAGTGACAGAAGTGTTGAAAATTACTTTTGGCAAACATTGTTTTATTTGGTCATAATTTGATTATAAACTACAAGATAAAATCCTTAAGGTGCCCATAATTGGGCACTTTACCCTAAGCTGAAGAGAATGATGAAAGATTCTCGTAGAGATCAACAAAGAAGATAAGCGATAACCCTTCTAATATCACTTAGCATCATGTTGAATAAGTTCGAAACTTAGTTCTCTTCCTGCATTCCTATGTTAAGATCCCATATTTTTAAAATTTGCAAAAAATGTAATGTCTAAAAATCTGTCGAAGTCATTCTGTATGTTCAATACTCGCAAAATTATTTGAATAAAAAATCGCTAGTTTGTGCTATGCAAACTTTTAATTTCCAGCCTAAAAATGCATCGAGTGAATTAATTTTGACACCTCCTGCTAAACGATATAGGCCTAAACTCTTTGTTAAAGTAATGAACAAAAAAAATGATGACGTCACCATTTTCAGCGACCTAGTCTACCAGGTAAGGTTCCAAAATTTTATTTTAAAATTAATTTATATTAATCGTCGATTATCAATCAGTTTTTATGATTATTTATTTTGCAATTGAATTTTCACTTTCTGTAGAATGTTCCGTTATAAGATTAAGTGCGGCAACTAACGGACGTTACGAACAGCATTTAATATTGTGGTGTTTGCATATCCGTCGTTCGTCTAGCTCGTCAATATCTAAGCTGTAGGCTATACTTAGGGGTAATCTACATAGGGCCTATGCTTAAATATCTTGCCCAAGCATATTACAAATTTCGGTTAACTGTCGTTTTAGGTTCTAAATAATTATTATTCGCCAATTGTATCGAGACAACAGCGGAGCGTAGGGCTATACACTCGTATTCTAATTTAATCCTCCTCACCTGCCTTCGTCAATCCCGTCTAGCAGTAGGCCTACATGTAGGCTAGGTCTACTGCGATCTGGAAGTCTGAGATTTAAGGATGTGCAGTGATAGTAGAAATTATTGGCAAAAAAGTACAAAATTCACAGTAGCAATCTGTAAAAATGAGCGAAAATCACGGCAAATTCACGGCAAGAAATCATGCTTTTTTTACTAAGATCCGACCAAACAATAACGCAGATAAGAAAGAAACGATGCGCTCGCTAGGCTAAGTATAAATGTCAGTATAATCTTTCTGCGTTACTTAGCTCTAATCAATGTAATCATATCAATAATATAGATCAAAGCAGCGACGCAATGTATTGTATTGTATTTGAACACTTGTTATAGCGCCCCTACGGGCCCCTACCAGATTTCCCATTCAGAGGCGCTTCCGACTACTGCGCGAACGCTGAATCGGAGTTTCACGCCGAAGCGCATGAGCAATTGCGAGTGAAGGACTTGCCCAGGGCCCCTACGCGGCGGCTTTTGAGGTGGATTCGAACCCACAACCCTCCAGCTGTAAGGCACCGAACAAACCCCTATACCACCGCGCCCCCAGTTGTATTGTGTTGTGTTGTATGTATTTGTATTGTACTCCACGTTTATATTGCGACCGAGCCACCCGCAGTAAAGGTCCGAGAAATTAATCTCTGATGAACCGACCGACTTGGAATCGAACCCGGGCCGCCGGCGTAGAGAACGGGCTACCAACCCACTCGGCCACTCAGGATCTCTAATTGTCGTGATGTCGCTGTGTAATGTCACGTTGTTGTAGAGTCAACGTTCGGCACCTGTTGTCAGGTTCTGCAATTATGGACATTCATTACATTGTCTGTAAAACTATGAAGCTAGGGCGACACCTGTCATTTCCGATGTCGTGATGCATTATTCTCACAATATAATTTATTATGTGTCTAGAATCACGACAATTCATCGCATATGGGGAAATTTACGGCATTCACGGCAAATACTGAAAATCACGGAATTCACCAATTCCGTCACATTCTGAATTTCTACAATCTCTAAGGATGTAGCTGGAAGATACGGGCTTGGGAATATTGAAATATAATCCATGTCTTTGCCATTTTAATTTTCTCCATCATGCAACCTCTTGTGGTTTAATTTATGTTAAACCAAGCTGGTATAGGAATATAATTATGGTAGCCTAGTAAACTCAAGAGGCAGCAGAGATTCAAGTTGCACGATCTTAACTGTTTTTATTTTAAGTAATGACGAGAAAGTAGCATACCGACGAATTAAGCATAATATTGTGCAAGGACTATCTTAGACATTGGAATACGGACTGCAAATTCATGTTTAATGTGTTTGTTGCAATTGTCTTTGCAAATTAATATTGTGTCTTAGGCGAACATACTGCAGAATTCTGATTCTGTCTGCCAGTTATAAGTTACGACTATGGCACTTTTTATTTGCCTAGGTTTACGACATGAATGAATAAATGCAAGAGATAAGTAAATGTATTTTTTTTAAATTTCAACTGAATGCCTTATTGAAAAACGCAAACAACTGGCGAGACTGTGCAATAATTTTAGTCCACAGAAACTTACAAGAGGTTCACTGTTTTCAAGTCTAGCTTTGTGCGAAAATCATACAGTTCGTTATAATTATGTCGAAAAGCATTTCTTCCAAGAATTGATTTGGATATTTCATCGCAAATGCAACACAATAAAAGATAGAAAGTGCCCAGCTAGGTAAGAAATCATTTGTAATTGATTGTCATACAAAGGAAAACAAGGAAAGTCAATCCAAAGTAAAGACACACGAATTCGATTTTTGCTAAAAAATATTTGCGCACAGTGATAACCTACAGAAGCACATGAGAATCCATACTGGAGAGCAAGCATACCTTTGCCTTGTTTGTCTGGAAACACACACTACACCTCATACTGGAGAGAACTGTTTCAGTAAGAACAGTGTAAACAAATATTTTCTTGATTTTACAGTCTACAGAACCATATTAGAGATGCCTTATCAATGTCAAGTATGTCAAAAGCGTTTTTCCTTATCTTCAAATCTAACTTGTCATGCACGAATTCATACCGGAGAGAAATCTAACAAATGCCTAGTATGTCAAAAACGCTTTTCTCACCCTTCATATTTAAGGATTCATGCAAGAATCCACACTGGAGAGATGCCTTACCAATGCCAAGAATGTAAAAAACGTTTTACCCAATGTTCCAATCTAACACGGCATATAAGAATTCATACCGGAGAGAAACGGTACAAATGTCAGTTATGTGAATTTAAATCTAAGTATGAAAGTTGTCTAAAGATTCATATAAGAAAGCATACTGGAGAGAAACCTTATCTTTGCCGGATATGTCATAATACATTCTCAAGCAGTTCAGTTCAGAAAAATCATGAAAAAACCCACCCTGAAGAGAAACGATTTCTGTGTATTCATTGTGAAAAAACATTTTCCAGATCTTCATTGCTGCAAAGTCACGTTAGAATCCATACTGGAGAGAGACCATACCAATGTCAGATATGTAAAAGGAGTTATTGCAAATCTTCTGATCTACAATATCATGTTCGAAACCATACTGGAGAAAAACCACACCAATGCCAGGAATGTCATAAACGTTTTATACGATTTTCTACTCTGAAACGTCATGCAAGAATTCATACTGGAGAAAAACCTTACCACTGCCAATTATGTGAGTTTAAGACTAATAATAACAGTTATCTAAAGAGTCACACGAGAACACACACTGGAGAGAAACCATACCTTTGCCGGATATGTCGGAAAACCTTCTCATGGTTATCAGGTCTGAGACATCATGAAAAAACTCACCCCGTGTCTGGCTCAAGTTTGTAAAATCATTTTTCAAAATTTACAGTCTGCCTAATTATGTTGGAATCCGTACTTGAGAAGGCCATAGAAATTCCAGTTATACCAGAGAACATTATCACGCGAGTTCTTTCAGGTACGTCAGAAACATGTTTATGCAGTTTCTTACAAATACATGAACGAACCCTTAATCTAGGTTTGCAAATAAACATTTTCGCGATCTTCGAGTGTACGAAGAAACAAATGTCTCAAACACAAATTACCTGACGTTCACTAACAACAGTAAGTTGGTGATCAAAAAATGAAAATGGAAGTGTTGACCACTCAACCTATGACGATACGCACGAACGAATTCCTGCATATCAGTTTTGTATTCAATGTTAGAGCTTTACTATAGTACAACCGAGTATTCCTGTAGGACTGAAAATATTCAATGATCCTGGTTTGGTTTTGCGTTTTTTGATACTTTTAGTTCAGTTTAATTTCTTCTTATATTCATAATTGTGTATAGCTATAAGCACCTTAACTCCTTCGAACTGTTTTTGTCATTGCACTGCCTGTATACAGCACATGACTTGTAGCTTTGTTCGTGTTTTCACTCAGTTCTAGTTTTACAGAGCTCTACCCTCACGCTGTTACCTTTCCGTAAATTAAATCACAATAATTGCATCGATAATTTCACACATAATCAGTGCTGATGGTAACGATGCTGTTAAGGTTGAAATGTTTTAGCAAATAAAGTTTGTTCGATCTTTATTTGTCATAGTTATCCGTAACGACTGATAGAAAAGTAGCATCCATGTACAGCTGAGTGCGGAAGATAAATTAACAATGAATTGCCCTCAAAATAGTGAACGTTCGAAATATTTGTCACCCGAATTAACCCTATGTAAATCAACTCCTCTTGTTTGAATATATGGTATTTTGGTTTTATTTCTCTTCATTTTGATTGATTGATGTTGTTTGTTAAAAAAACACAATTCACAAGTCAAATAAATGACAATTTCTCCTATTATATAATAAAGCTTCTACATTCGTTTGCGCCTGATCGATAATACAGTTAAAACACCGTGAACGATGAACTTACCTAAACAGACCTATTGTACTTTGATGGAACAACCAGTTGAAACTCAGTACTTTATCCCCACATCTAAATTTAGTAAAATGAAAGTCGTGAAACTGCCAATGCAAGTATTAGTAGGCCTACTGATAATGAGAACGCTGATGTAGGCCCTACCGACGTTTCGTTAATCTCTCGATGATAATGAAGATTATGAAAGTGCTGTAACACGTGTAAGTCAAGAAACTGAAAGTAAACAGATTGAATAACCACTGCTTCAAAATCCACAGCCCAAGGTAAAGAGCGGAGAGGACGTCGAGATAGTTGAGATAAGCCGTCTGATAAGATCACAGCGGTAGCATGGAGCTTGACACAAAAGCGTTTTACGGATAAGAAAGAGAATTTCAAACTGAAGCTCAGCAGTTAAGGGAAGCCACAGAGGGTGTTCAGTCATAAAATGTAGAAATGTAGAATCCATGTACAGCTGTGGGCGGAAGATAGATCCGCAGTAAATTGTCGATAACATAGTGAATTTCGCAATATTAATTTTATCACCCGAATAGTTACTCATCTGCTAGCCTTTAAAACTACACTAGTTTGTCATTGTCTTAGGCCATTCAAAAACTACAATAGGTTGCCATTGGCGATTATGACGTCTTATTCCATTAAATGTCGAATAGGCTACACGACCATAAGGGAGATGTTTAAACGTGCGACGATCGCTGGGCAAGAAAGAGAACGTTGATCAACAATTAGATTGTGTCCTGAATGAATCGCCTTCAACATAGGCACGAGTAGTTGATTTAAAAACGTAAATAATTACACCACTTAACGTTAATAAGCTCAACACTTGGTTCTCGTCCTACTTTCAAGTCTTAATATCCAATATCTTTTTAAAAATTGCAACAAATGTCTGAAAATCTGTCGAACTCTTGGTGTGTTTTAACCCATTAGCGCCCAATGATCCCATTTGGGAACACGCAAATGAATTTAAGTATAAAATAAATGTATCGTGTTATTTAGTTACTGTGGGCAGCTTTTGACTGTTAAATAGTCCATTTACGATATTTTAGCCTAATCTTGAGTTTGCAAAAATTTCAAGTGGGCGGCAGCCATCTTTAAAGTTTCGGTTTTTTTCAAAATTCAGCTGCTTCCAGTTTCTCGTCTGCATATAAGGTAATAGAATTTAAATTTTAAAAGTGTTTATGTGATTTAAGTGTAACATTACGTGGCTACTGTTATGCCAAATGCGCATTGAAAAATCAAATGTATTGCGGTAGAAATGTTTAGTAAATCTTTGATGTTCCCAAATGGGAACATTGGGCACAAATGTAGTCTGTTCCCATTTGGGAACATAATGGAGAAACCCATTGAGTTATTGAAAACTCCGCATGGCGTGCATTACTAATGTCCATATTTATAAAAGAATATGAGATAAATTAGAATTTTTAGTTTACACAGCAATCACACCTTATATAATGCCTTTTTCAGGTGTAAAGAAAGGTCTCCTTGTCTTAGGCGATCAGCATTATACAGTCTGATGTAGATGGAGACAATGATAACACTGAGCAGCTTGTTCACCTAGCACAGGCTTCCATGAGGTCTACTACGGCAACTTCTTCATGTGATTGCTGTGAGATGTCACGACAACCAGCATGTGACTGTAGCTACCAATTTAATTGCAGTAGAGCCATTCGAAACGTTGGAGCTCAGCCAAGAAAGTATGTGGTTGATATAAATCAACCAGCTGTTATTAGAGAACATACTCTTCACATGGGTGTTGTAGGCATTCTGTACCCCTTTATGTCTAACTATGACCCCGTATTTGGCTCCAAGAAGTGGTGGTGCCACTCTTTATCAACGGTTTGAACATGACTGTTGTTGCTACCTGGCCTCTTCACGTGGAAGTCTGTGGCCTGTCTGATCAACTGGAGTTCTGGCGGCAAATTATGAACAATACTATACAACGGTTGGACAATCCTCCAACAGCTCTATCAGATAGCCACTCAGTCAGTGACATTCCTTACGTCTGAGTCGATAATCATCTGGGTTCAGAGTGAAAGACAAACAAGATTTTGTAAGAAGAATACATGGCTGTACTGTGCAAAGTGCATGGTTCTACTTCATCTGCACTACGAGCAGTAGTATCATATAATCGCATTTGAGACAGAATATCGTCAGTCTCCTGGAAGGCATTGCAGAGAAATACCTGGAATAGGTTGATGTGTATGATGTGTTCAATCGCAGAATTAGACAATGCTATCGTTGGCACTGCTTTATAACTTCTGAAAACTATTTACTTAAACATTGATGTGTGGTTTTATTGTTCTAGCAAGGCAGCCTATATGCTGTGCATGAAGTAAAACTAGTGTAGTAACTGAAAACTGCAAATTCAATAGATTATCTTCAATAAATTTGCATGGTGTTCCCAAATGGGAACAGACTCCATATGTGCCCAATGTTCCCAAATGGGAACAGCGCGCCATCTAGCGGCTGATCGCGGAATCACATAAATACAAGTTCCAGAGACCTTACCCTAGCATCATTTCTTATATTCCCAAGTATCAAAAAGATTGGCCATTGGGGGAAAGTTTGGGCATTAATGGGTTAAATAGGCTTACTCGCAAAATAATTTTAATATGAAATCAATAGGCCTACGGTAGTTTAGTGCAGCGTAAACTTCTGATTTCCAAATGCAATACTGTATCAAGAGTGAATTTGACACCTCTTATAATACTATATAAACTCCTTGGTCACGCCAAAAGCACAACGTGTGATGACGTCACTATTTTAAACGACTTCACTTAGACCAAAGTGTATAGAAGGAAAAGTGTGCTCACTCCAGATTTAACGCCGTCTTTTTGAGTTTACTTTCGCTAGGTGGCGCCAGTGTAATTTGATGTTGGCCTTCAGCCTTATTAGCTATGCTGCACCAAGGCAAATTATTGTTCGGGGAATAGTAAAAACGCTATATATTATAAAATACCGAAGATAGAGCTAAACTGTAAATATGAAATTTGTTTAGAATTGAATTATGTACAAATATTCCGCATGTATTTGCTGGTATGGACTTGTTCTATTTAGGTATGGTGGTCTGGAAAGGTGCTATATAACAATACATAAAAATATAATAATGGCGCATAAGAAAAAAACTGTAAATAATGTTCATACTTCTTATTTTGGCAGGTATTGTGGCGGCTCACACCCGCAACCAGAACGAGTAACCTCAGCCTCTTTAACAACCAATCCCTTAGCAACCAGCCTCCTTAGCAACGACCGTACTTCACAAACAGCTTCAAGGCCAGCCTTAGCCTCTTTAGCAGCCAACCTTCTTAGCAACAAGCCTTCTTCACAACCAGATTCGAGATCTTAATACAAGGCCTACTTAGCAACAATCTCCTTCGCAATTGCACTCCCTAGCAACCGACCTCCTTAGCAACCAGCCTCCTTAACAACCATCTCCGTAGCAACCAATCTTATAAGCAACCAATCTTTTTAGAAACAAGCTTCAAGATCAACTTCATCCTCTCTAGCAACCTGCCTGTTTAACAAACAATCTCCTTAGCAACCAATCTTCTTACCGACCATTCTACTTAGCGATTGGGTGAGCCCACAAGTTTTACCAACCAGCCTTTGTAGCAACCAAAATTCATAGCAACAAGCTTCAACGTCACCCTCAGTTTCTTTAGCAACCAGCCTCTAGCCACTAACTTTCTTAGCAATCAGACTCCCTAGCAACCAATCTCCTTAGTGGTTGCTAAGAGTGCGGTTGCTAAGGAAAGTGGTTGCTAAGGGTTGACACCCATGAATAAACAATAAACATTTATGATTTGGATAGTAATGTGAGTCTTCAGCTAGGCTCCTTTAGCCACTGATAAGTATTTCAGGAATGGCCCTTAATTGTTGTTGAGGGCCACCAGTTAAGTGCACAATGTTATAAACAGTTTTATTGAAGTCCTTGGCCCAGGAAACATAAGTGTGAGAGAAGAAATTTCTCTGCTATCATCAGAAATGCCACAGTTAGCCACTGTTAAGTATTTAAGGAGTGGCCCTAATAATTGTCGAGGGCCAACGATTAAGTGCACAATGTTATAAACAGTTCTATTGATGTTCTTGGCCCAGGAAACATAAGTGTGAGAGAAGAAATTTCTCTGCTATCATCAGAAATGCCACAGTTAGCCACTCTTAGGTATTTAAGGAGTGGCCCTAATAGTTGTCAGGGCCAACAATTAAGTGCACAATGTTATAAACAGTTTTTGATGAAGTCCTTGGCCCAGGAAACATAAGTGTTAGAGAAGAAATTTCTCTGCTATCATCAGAAATGCCACATTTAGCCACTGTTGAGTATTTCAGAAGTGCCCCTTAATTGTCGTCGAGGGCCAACAATAAAGTGCACACTGTTATAAACAGTTTTATTGATGTCCTTGGTCGAGGAAACATAGGTGTGAGAGAAAAGCTTTCTCTGCTATCATCAGAAATGACACAGTTGGCCGATGTTCCGTACGTCAGGAGTGGCCCTCGAATTCGGCCCTATTACTCTTCTTACTTCTTCTTCCCAGAGATTGGAAAAGATATGGAAGGATAAAGCGGTGAGCCTGGAAACGAAAACAAGAATTGTAAAAGCAATGATAATACCAGTGGTGCTGTACGGGTGCGAGGCATGGACAAAAACCAAAGCACTAGAGAAGAAGATAGAAGCATGTGAAATGTGGATTTGGAGGAGAATGCTGAGGGTCTCCTGGACTGAGAAGATAACAAATGAACATATACTGGAAGAGATAGGACATCTAAGAGGAGGGATGACACTGAGGCAAAGAGCGGCGAGACAGAAAACGATGTTTTTTGGCCATGTGATGCGAGCGGACGGCATGGAAAAGGAGATGATGCTGGCGTTTGGAGAGGGAAGACGAGGAAGAGGACGACCAAGAAAGAGATGGATGGAGATACACGAGACAATGAGGATGAACCTTCCGGAACTGAGAGAGGCGACGAGAGATCGGAACGCATGGAGAAGGCTGACTATCATGGCGGTCGCTAGGATTCAGCGAATCGACGGCACAAGGTGACAAGGTGACTCTTCCTACATGTGCGACATTAATGTATCCTTCACATAGTCGTCTTGGGCATAGTCTTCCGGTTCCAACGATGTATAATTTATGCTTGTCAGAATTTTTCCAAGGTTCTCGAAATTTCTAGCTGACTAAACGTAAACATTACGAATCGCGAAAGGCCAACATCAATCTACGCTGGCGCCACCTCGCGAAAGAAACTAACGAGAACACAAACGACGCCGTGTTAAAGCCTAGAGTTGGCACACTTTTCCTTCTATACACTTTGCACTTAGACTAGTCTACTTGGTAAGGTTTCAAATCTACTGTTTAATAATTATTTAGTAGTAATCGTCGGTAATTAATAATTTTTCTCAATTTTCAATTGTTTTTCTTTTTCAGTAGAACGTTCAAATAAAAAAATGGTAAAGTCGCAGTTTACGTTGCTAAATTATTTGATACTGTCACTGTAAAATGGAAGCTGGATTGATGAAAGAAATTGTTTCCGTAAATGGAAGTTTTGGATTCAATAGAAACTGGATTGATGAAATTAATTGTTTCCGTAATTAGCAGTTGGATCCATGAGAATATATCTTTGCTTAAATAAAAGTTGCATTGATGAAAAATATTTCTTTCATGAATAGAAGTTGAATTGATAAAAGTAATTTTTTCAAATTAAATAGAAGTTGGATTGATGAAAAAATGTCTTAATGAAATGGAAGGTGGATTGATGATAGTTAACATGCACATAGGTAGACTTCTTACTTACCAACGTCAAGTACGGCATTGAAGACATTAGAATAATTTAGCAACGTAAACTACGACTTTACCAAATAAATTTACAGTTTAGAGTCTCACAATTAGCGGACTGCAATTAATATTGTGGGTTTTGCATATCCGTCGTTCGTTTACTTTAGTTCGTCAATATGTAGACCTAGGCTGCTCAAAATAAATCTCCCTAGATATCTGTTCGATATAAATAACTTAACGCATTATTTTTACATCCTTGATAAGTTATATTGCTATGAAGGGGGCAAATCTGCCGTTCAGAGTGGTGTTGACAAATCTGATCCCCACCCTCTGCCCTGCCATTCTCCCTCTCCACCCCTTAATTATAAGACTTTAATAGTCTTTATTCGCCACTTTACAGTCGACAAGTTAAAAAGTACATGTTTACATTTTGTTTCACAACTGCTAAGCTGTAGGCCTATACGACACTGAGACCAGCAGTGTACAGCTAAACAGC
Organism: Aporrectodea caliginosa; assembly: GCA_020284085.1. Taxonomy (NCBI): domain Eukaryota; kingdom Metazoa; phylum Annelida; class Clitellata; order Crassiclitellata; family Lumbricidae; genus Aporrectodea; species Aporrectodea caliginosa. The sequence continues at coordinate 847,823 of JACEVL010000191.1, forward strand.
ATTCCCTCGTGAATCATTGGCATGCGGCGAAACTTACCTCTAGCCAAAATAGCGAGAGGAAAAAGTGGTGGTGACAGTAACCGCCATTTTTGATAGTTATGATGAAGGCACTACCGTTGCAACAGAATGTTATGCCTATAATGGCTATAAATGGCTTTGAACCTGGAATGTATTTTGAATTTTTCATTTCATTTTGGTTTTCACTGAAAATGTGACTTCTACCATGGTTCTTCAGTTTCATACATATAGATTTCGTAAGCAATAATACTATCAATAATATAATAATAACGACAATTTATATGGCGCAGTAACGCGGCCATACCGCTACAAAGGCGCCTCACAAACAATAAGCGGGATAAGCATTAGACAATAAATAATTATATTTTGAACTGTGCAATATAAAGTCTAAACGACTTGACTTGCGCTCTATCGCATCAGTAAAGCTTATTCTTCCTACTTTGACTACAAGCTTCAAGACTGTTGACATCAGTTCTTGAAACAAATGGGTCATCGTTGCCATTTTGGATCTGTAGATTGTGTGCGTGTTTGCGCTACTGAAATGGAGAAAATTTACAGCACTTTGCTTTGTAACATTCCCTAAAGATAGGCTATATTTAAATATTCGATACAATTACCAAATAGGCCTAATTCTTGAAACGTAGAATATAGGTAGCCTAGGTCAAATCGAGTGTTAGCTTACTAGATGCATGAAATAATTATGTTTATTCAACAAGAAATACAACACTTGAAACCCTGGTCCTGTAATTGGAGAATATAAATCTGAAGGCTGAAAATTACGGACTCGAGATGATTTGGGCGAAAACAAAACTCAGACAACGGCAGAGAAATCAGTCATACTCTGATTTTGTCTTCCGCACCTGCCCTCATCAATGTACGAGATGGAAGTCTTAGCGTTTTGAGGTTTAAGAATGTGGCCTTAAAATGTGGGCTTGGCAATTTTGGGATATCGTCAATATCTTTTAAAAACTTTAAATTTCTCCATCGTGGTTTAATTTCGCTTCAGTCAGGCAGAAAGATGGTAACCTGCTAAACATAATGGGCAGCAGTGAATCAAGCTGCATGATTTTAAGGCGTTTTCATTCAGGTAATGACCAGCAACTAGCTTAGGCTGCCAACTAATTAAACACAGTGATCAAAAACTATTTGAGATAGTGGAATACGTAGGGTGAGAATTGCCGGGGGTTGGGGTGTGTTCAACCCCTAGTCTTTCTTAGTACCCCTTTGTTAAGTCTTCATTGCACGCCCAAACTCCACATAGATCAAAGTCTGACGAGATCGAAGTCAAAGCGTCTTTCTTCTATAGTTCTCATACTGGGAATACGGACTGTAAAATCATAGCTGGAATAAGTATGACGTTTCCAGTGGATCAAGGGTGACGTCCCTTCTGCATCTTCCCAACACCGATATGAACTATAGTTCTTCACAGCTCTACTTTCCCAGGCGACCACTGCAATGACATGGGAGCCAGTGATTGTGAGCACATAACCCTATTGCACGCAATAGCTTGGACGGCGGCTTTTCCAGTTCTAATGGATGTGTGAGCATGATGAGACGTGGCGTGTGTGTGGGACACTGTCACATTCCATGAAAGGCATCTTCCACGTGACCAAGAGATGATTGTGACACCGTTTTGCCACATTCCGTCTGCTCCTGAATGGCCGTGAGGCTCTCTGTGCAGAGATTTTCTCTCTGCTTAGCACTGTCCAGATGTTGTCGTTTAGAATACATAGTATACCATGCCGCTGTTGTTCCCAATCGGTGGAGCCCACTTGCGTCAACTTCTTCTCGACAGTAGTTGTAAAAATGGGGTTCCAAAGTGTCGTGCCTACCCTCAGCCCGACCGCCCTCCGTGCATCACCGTCTGAGAGGCGCAGGCACAGTGCGGCCACAGGAGAACTAACATCTAATCATCAGAATGAGGTGCTCGTAAGGTGAGAAGGGAGGCACGATTGGCTGGACACCTATCAGGTCTCTCTGTGTCCATTCCTTGTCTGTACATCGGCAATGTCACTCTTGTTGGCGAAGACTTGGTGTTCCTGTTGGTGTCGTCGCATCTGTCAGGGGCATCAACGCGCTGAGTCATGCATTCGTAAACTGTTCGTATAATGGTGTTTCAGACGACTCTGTTGATAAGATGAATGCATGCAGTTCGTTTGTGCTAGCAGCAGAAGCCAGGAAGGCGTATGTGATAGCGTAGGTGCACATCGGACTCTCAGACCACCACCTCTCATCGGCAAGAAATTTGCCTGAGATATTGGTTGAAGGTAGATACAAGTGTCACGGGAGCCAGAGAATTTAGGATAATGTAAAAGCGTGTTGACTTCTTAATACGAGGTTAATTACCAAGATCGAGTTGGCGTAATCCAGATGAAAGAAGACAAGAGATCGAGCAGGCAGACTAGAGCTTATGTGACGGATCCTTTTGCACTGATATTTAGAGAAACGTGATGCGCAAAAGTTTGTGATGTGTGGTCAAAGTGTAAGATTATTTGATTATTATTTAAGTGTCCAGGTTATTTTGTAATTCAATCTCTAGGTAACTATACTTATATCATTTATACAATGATACACTCATTTCAGCCACATAAAAATTATATTTTGGAATGCACGACTTAGCTAATGTTTCTATCAATAATTGCTAAAAGATAATAAATAATTTATAATATAACATTAGAATTATTTATGGCACAACCAGCCTATAATTTATTAATCTGGCAACCGGAATATGATTTTCACTAGTATATTATTTTTAAAATTTGATCAAATATATGAAAATATGACAAATTAGTGATGTGTCACGTGTCTTTTGGTTCTCTGCAAGGCAGGTTCGTACGTCCAATTTCGCCATTCATCACGTTTTCTGGCTCTTTCCTTCAGTTTGCCGTAATCTTCCTCCATCATCCAGTCTAACAACATCATTCTCGGTCTTCCTCGTGTCTTCTTCCCCTCCATTCTTCCCTCAATTTTATTATAATTCTTAGTAGGGAGTCTCCCGTCATGATGTGGCCAATCCATTTTCTTTGTCGGCTTCTTATTATCCCTATCATGGATATTTTTCGTCCACGTGTCACGTGTCACGTGTATTAAATGTTTTTGAATATAAAATCACTTGTTTAGTGCAATGTAAAGATTTGATTTCCAACTGTAAAATGGCAGCAAGAGTGAATTTGACACCTCTTATTTTACGATATAAACTCCTTGCTTACTTAATGAGCACAAAGAATGATGAAGTCACTTATATTAGGGCCTATCAGTGACTTAGTCTACGAAGTATCGTTTCAAATGTACTGTTTAAAAACTAATCTATGTTTTTCGTCGATTATCAATCAGTCTTTGCAATTTGCAATTGCTTTTATCTTTCAGTAGAATGATTCCTTTTAGTTTTTATTATTATTGTGAAGTCTCACAACAAGCTTAAGTGTAGGCCTAATCTCCCTAAATATCTTCTCCATATCAAAGATTTCACCGCAGTTTACAACCGTAATATATCAAGGACCATTTTAGATAGCACAATTACAGGCTGTTAGTTCATCTGTTTGTTGTAATTGTCTTTGCAATTCGATATTGTGTCGTAGGCGATCGGACTGGCGGAAATCTGATTCTGGTTCCCATAATTGTAAGTTTTTTGGGGGATTACGACTATGATGCTTTTTTATGTTAATAAAATGAATAAATAAATGCAAAATAAAAGTGAATGTGCTGTTTTATATTTCTATTGAAGAGAACTTCAGAATGAAGAAGGTAGAAAGTTCCCAGCTGCAGAACCATATTAAAATCCATCCTGGAGAGAAATTTTACCTATGCCAAATTTGTCTAAAGCGATTTTGTAAGTCTTCCCGTCTAACAAATCATGCAAAAATCCATACTGGAGAGATGCCTTACCAATGCCAAGTATGTCTAAAGCGTTTTTCTCAGCGTTCCAGGCTAACGCGTCATACAAGAATCCACACTGGAGAGATGCCTTACCAATGCCAAGTATGTCAAAAGCGTTTTTCCCAATCACCAAATCTAACACGTCATGCAAGAATTCACACTGGAGTAAAACAGTTCAAATGCCAGTTATGTGAGTTTAAAACTAAGACTAAATGTGATCTAAAGATTCACGTGAGAAGGCATTCCGGAGAGAAGCCATACCTTTGCCGGGTATGTCAGAAAACATTTTCAAGCAGTTCAGGTCTTAGCAGTCATGAAAGAACCCACTCTGAAGCGAAGCCATTTCTGTGCATTCTTTGTAACAAAACATTTTCAGCATATTCAATGCTACAAATTCATGTCAGAATCCATACTGGTGAGAGACCATACCTATGTCAGATATGTAAGAAGAGTTATTCCCAATCTTCTCAACTACGAGATCATGTTCGAACCCATACTGGAGAAAAACCATACCAATGCAAGACATGCCAAAAACGGTTTATCCAATCTTCTCATCTCAAACGTCATGGACGAATTCATACTGGAGAAAAACCATACCAATGCAAGACATGTCAAAAACGGTTTATCCAATCTTCTCATCTCAAACGTCATGGACGAATTCATACCGGAGAGAAACCATACCACTGTCAATTATGTCAGTTTAAAACTAATACCAAAAGTCATCTAACGAGTCACACGAAAACACATACTGGAGAGAAAGCACACCTTTGCCAGAAATGCCAGAAAGCATTCTCTTGGGCTTCAGCTCTGAGACGTCATGAAAAACTCACCTCTTGTCTATCTGATGTCTGTTAAATCAGTTTCCAACGTTCACAGTCATACAAATTTTTTTCAGTTTTACCAGAGAACATCTCAAGCGATTTTGCGGATATGTCAGGAAATACGCGAATGAACCCTAAATGGAGAGAAACCATCAGGTTTGTTAAAAAAAACACATTTTTGCGAACTTCGAGTCTATGAAGAAAGAAGTCTCAACCTTAACAGTTGGGTGAACAAATAAAGAAAAATGGAAGAGTTAAGCAATCAATCTATGACGATACGCACCAACGAATTCAGTTTTATTTAAAAGTAAAAGCTTTAGTACAGTACATCTGTGTATTACTGTAGAACTGGACATTATTCAAGGATCCTGCTTTTGTTTTGCGTTTTTTGGACAATTAGTTCCATTTAGGTTGTAGGCCTAGGCCTACTATATTTATTATGACTAGTTAGGCCTATAAGCACGTTAATTCTATCGAACTGTTTTTGTTATGCACTGCCTATACTTCATCTGATCTGCGGTAATCTTGTTCGTATTTTCATTTAATTCAAGTCTTACAAAGTCGTAGTCTCACGCCGTTACTCTTCCGTAAATTCAATCAGAAAGTAGCCTAATTGCAACGATAATTTCACGCATAGTCAGTTCTGATGGTAGCGCTGCTGTTAAGCTTGAAATGTTTTAGTAATTAAAGTTGTTCGAGTTCGTTTGTCACAGTTAACCCAATTTAAACTCAATCTAGTTAACCCAATTTAAACTCCACCTTTCACGTTTCATCGAAACTATAGGAATGCGGACTCTCTTGATTAGCCGTAATGGATACAGATACACTTGTAGACGAAATGTCGGTAGACGAATTGTCTGTAGACATTTCAATTTTTTTCATTTCAATTCTTTTATTGATCACCATAATACTATCACAAACAAATACAATCAAGACATTCATGTGCAGTGGCGTCAATAGGCAGACCCAAAGGAACAAAAGGTTCCGCTAGCAGGGTCACCCTAGTTTCATCGATCATTAATCTAACAGTATTTTGTTTATTCATCATTTACAACCGTACGTCTTCAAACAATCCTTGTTATGGTGTCAATAGTTATTCTTACAGGAAATAAAACAATCTTCAAACAACAAATGCAGAGTTAACTAGTATCATAAAAACATAGCAATACAAAATAAATAAGACGAAGGGTCATAAACGAAAAGTCCTGAGAATAGCTTCCGTGTGCAGACCGCGTGCGCACGACGTCCAATATTTCATTGAGCTGTTTCCAGAATGTAACCCATCCTTCATTTGACCAGGAAAACTGTAACTGAAAGACGTCGTTTAGCCAGAAAGCCATTTTTAATATAAAATTTATAAATTACGCCATTTTGATGCTCAACGTTATCAGACGATTGAAATGTTTTAGCAAACAAAGTTTGTTTGAAGTCGATTCAATCAGCCAGTTAACTATCCATCGATCGATCGATCAATCAGTCAATCTATCAGTCAATGTACCATTTCATGAACCAACAACAACAACAGACGAGTCTTTTTACAATGGAACTTCCCCACAGAGGTTATTCTTATGCAGACAATATCTGCTAGGCCTATCCCCTTGCTAAAACTTAGATATTTGAAAGATCTAACAATACATTTCCATTTTCAAATTTTATAATGGCCACATTGTTAACTATGCTGCTTTTGACTAAACAATGTCGTCAACTATAGAGTTTTCTATAGCAGACTATCCCTGAAACAAAATCTATAGCTAATCATTTTTGGAGCGACTTGAGGTTCTACGACGGTGAAAGTACAATATTATTATCTATCTGGTCTTCATCCTGGCCTCCGATTCTTTTTGAGCGAGAGAGAGAGAGAGAGAGACAGAGAGAGAGAGTAAGAATCTGACCATACCATCTTCGGTTGTCGACGGAAATCCGTTGGTGGGTCCACGTTTGTAAATGAGGACATAACATCACTGGGACTAATACTAAGTGGAGCAATGAACTTAACAAATAACCGAGGACAATTGAGACGATTTTAGCCTTGCTTAAATGTGAGCGCCAGGGGTCAAAACCCGTCACATGTCGGTTTCTGACCTTTTTATTCAGTCATATTCTACAATTAATCTGCTTCAAAATACTTTTTACAAAATGAAAGTATCTTTTTTCTAACTGAAGTTATTTGCGTTTGATTCTTTAATTGGTTTAGTGTGAACAATCGAATAAAAAGTTTTGGAATATTCATGTCATTAAAGTCCTCAGCAACGATGACTTGATTATTCGGGAGTTTTGAATAAAACAAGCGGCATCAAAATCGGATTACTACTTTGCAAGTTATGCCAATTCACAGGCAACTGCTGAATTGTAGAATATTCTACATTGTTGAGCCCTCTCGCCTATTTTAAGCTTCTAGCTCAGTATCTAGGAAGCGACAAGCCACGGGTTTTGACCTCTGGCGGAGACAAATAGAGGTTACATTTACGAAAAATAATTGTTGTCTAAATAGAAATTAGATTGATGAAAAATACTTGTTGCAATGAATAGAAGCTGGCTTGATTAAATGCAGTAGATATCTAGAAGAGGCGCTATATAAATTCTCAGAAAGAATGAATGAATAATTAAATGAACTTCAAGAAATGCGCTATAACATGTTCGACGTGGAACTGTGCATCATGTTCGGGATCTGCGGTCGTGACTTCCGGGATAGCCTATGTGTGAATATGGCGAGCTCGGAAACTTTTTATTACATTTTATAGATTAAAAAAGGGTAAGAAATCGGAGAATCGTTTGAGGAAGTCGGATATAGGTGCGTGTGACCACTTTCGCTGCGAGGTATCATCGGGTAACATTTGATGGCATTCGGAGTAACTTAGTAAATCCAGAGTCTAACCCGTAACTCTGCCGTGCAAAATGCCAAAATGGTGGTGTCAAATCCATTTCCCTCTGCCTTGCCCTTCTCTTCTCTTCTCCATTCCTACATAGGACTTTAGTATGATTTATCCGTCACTTTAAAGTCACTATGATAACAAAGTAGGCATCCATTTTTACATTCTGTTCATAACTGTTGAACTCTGTTCTTGAATTCTAATTCTCTATCTCATATTATGTCTTTTATGTTTCGACAATGGTGCTTTTTATGTTAATAACATAATAAATAAATGCAAGACAAAAGTAAAAGTAAAGTTCTTCATTTCTATTCGATGCTTAGCCTAGTGATATTCATTCTGAAAAACGTAAAGAACTGGCGAGGTTGGACAATAATATCCGTCCACAGAAACTTACAAGAGTTTAAGTGTTTTCAGCGCTGGCTTATTGAAAAATTATATCTGAAACAAAGTATGTCAAAAGCGTTTTTCCCAATCACTAAATAGAGTAGCCTACGTCATGTCAGAACTCATACCGTGGTGAAACCTTACAAGTGCCAGTTAGTTGTGTGACCTTAAAACTAAGTATAAAGATAACCTAAAGCGTCTTATGAGAACACATAGGCCTACTGGAGATAAATCATACCTTTGCCTGGTATGTCAGAAAACATTCTCGAACATTTCAGGTCTGAAAAGTTATGAAATGACCCACTCTGAAGAGAAACCATTTCTGTGTATTGTTTGTAAAGAAACATTTTCCAGATCTTCGAATTTACAAAGACATGTTAGAATCCATACTGGAGAGAGACCATACCAATGTCAGATATGTAAAAAGGGTTGTTACAAATCTTCTCATCTGCGAGATCATGTTCGAATCCATACTGGAGAAAAACCCTACCAATGCCAGACATGTCAAAAACGGTTTTATCCAATCTTCTTATCTCAAAAGTCATGCAAGAATTCATACTGGAGAGAAATCTTACCAATGCCAAATATGTCATAAACGCTTTTCTCGTCATTCCAGTCTAACGCGTCATGCAAGAATCCACACTGGAGAGATGCCTTACCAATGCCAAGTATGTCAAAAGCGTTTTTCCCAATCACCAAATCTAACACGTCATGCAAGAATTCATACCGGAGTGAAACCGTTCAAATGCCAGTTATGTGAGTTTAAAACTAAGACTGAATTTGATCTAAAGATTCATGTGAGAAGGCATTCAGGAGATAAGCCATACCTTTGCCGGGTGTGTCAGAAAACATTCTCAAGCAATTCAGGTCTTAGCAGTCATGAAAAAAACCACTCTGAAGAAAAACAATTTCTGTGTATTCATTGTAAAAAAACATTTTATACATCTTCAATTCTAAAAGATCACGTTAGGATCCATACTGGAGAGAGACCATACCAGTGTCAAGTATGTAAACGAACTTATTCCCGATCTTCTGACCTGCGAGACCATGTTCGAACCCATACTGGAGAAAAACCATACCAGTGCCAGACATGTCAAAAACGGTTTATCAAATCTTCTCATCTCATAGGTCATACAAGAATTCATACTGGAGAGAAACCACACCACTGCCAATTATGTGAGTTTAAAACTAATACTAAAAGTGATCTGAAGATTCACTGGAGAACACATACTGGGGAGAAACCGTACCTTTGCCAGATATGTCAGAAAACATTCTTATGCGCTTCAAGTTTAAGGCGTCATGGAAAAATCCACTCCTTTCCTAACTGAAGTCTATGAAATCAGTTTCCAAAGTTCACAGTCTGCAGAACAAATTTTGGAAATATACTTCAGGTTTGTAAAACACACAGTTTTGCATATCTTAGAGTCTACGATAAAACAATCGTCTCAACCAGAAATAACCTGAAATATTGGACGTTGTTGACGTTCACCAACAACAGTTGTTGAACAAAAAGTAAAATTAGAACGAATTCATGTTTTGTATTCAAAGTAAGAGCTTTAGTGCTTTGCAACTGAGAAGTTCTATAGGACTGAACATATTCAAAGATGCTGCTTTTGTTTTCCGTTTTTGCGACACATTTAGTTCTACTTAGGATGTCCTATAATTCTCATATCTATAGTTTCAAGCATTTTAACTCTATCGAATTGTTTTTTATTGACTCTGATCTACTGTAATTTTGTTCGTCTTTCACTCAATTGAAGTTTTACGTTGTCTTACTCTCTCGCTGTTAGTGTTCCGTCAATGCAATCACAAAGAAATTGCAACGATAATTTCACACATAGTTAGTGCTGATGGTAACGATGCTGTTAAGGTTGAAATGTTTTAACAAATAAAGTTTGTTCCACCTTTATTTGTCGTAGTTTTTCTGACACTTTTAGTTCAATTTATATAGTTCTAATATTCATGTGTCGAGTTATAAGCACTTACACTCTATCGAACTGTTTTTTCTTGATACACTGCTTGTAGGAGTCCAATGCAAGCATTGGACTCCCAAAAGGCCTCGGCCCATTGATCCGATGCAAGCGTTGGACACCTATGGGCCTTCGGCCCCTGGTCATGATGATGATGATGATGATGTAGCTCTGTTCGTGTGTTAACTCGGTTCAAGTTACTCTGCTCGTGTTTCACTAATTATACCATCAAAAAGGATTGAAAGCAGAACATTCAACTTGGGAAATCTACTGGAATCATATGTAACAAGCCGAATATATCGGCTCTTTGACCTATTCATTGACAGTGGGGCAGAAAAGGCTCAGGCTCTCCTCTCGACACCACCAGACTTTTGTCATTTGGATCCAATTTATCTCCAATTGACAGGAAAAGTCAGGCAGATGAAAGTAGTAAATGACTGTGCAGAGAGAGGTATTGCTTTATAATTCCAGATATTCAACTCTTCTATTAAAAAAACGAGAATCAAAAACAATACCATCTTCAAGTTGTCAGCGCTCATCGGAAAACCCAATCAAGAGCCAGAGCCATCAAAGCTTCTCTTAAAAGAATATCTCAAAATAGTCTTATTTTGTTGTTCATATTGACTAGAAGCTTACTAAGCAGTAAACACTAAACAGTGATTTTCTTTTTGTTTCAATTTTAAAATTTTCTTGGTCAAAGATATGAATTGGGGGCAAAAAAAAACATATCTAGGAAAAGTCACAAAAGCAAAAGTCTTTTTTGTTTTATTCAAAAGAAGCGTACGAAAAAAGTAGACTGGGGGTTATTTTTTACCCCCCGGTTACCGTATAAGGGTTAACATTAAGTTGAATAAGTTCGAACCTTAGTTCTCTCCCTGCATTCTTACCTTAATATCCCATATTTTTAAAATTTGCAAAAATGTCTAAAAATCTGTCGAAGTCATTCTGTATTTTTTCAATACTCGCAAAATTATTTGAATATAAAATTGCTAGTTTAGTGCAATGTAAAGCTTTTATTTCCAACCGTAAAACTGCTGCAAAAGTGTATTTGACACCTCTTATAGAACGATATAAACTCCTTGATTACTTCATGAGCACAAAGAACGATGACGTCAGTCTTGTTAGTAACTTAGTCTACACTGTTTAAAAGTTAATTGAGATTATTCGTCGATTATCAATCAGTCTTTGCAATTTCCAATTGATTTTCTCTTTTAGTTTGTCTTTCAGTAGAATGATCTGTTTTAGTTATTATTATCAGTGTAAAGTCTCACAACTAGCGGACCGCAATAATTAGTCAATTATTTGTGGCGTTTGCATATCCGTCGTTCGTTTAGCTCGTCAATAATGTAGGCTGCTTAAGTAAGTAAGTAAGTATATTCTTTATTTATCCAACTGCATTAACGCGCTTTAATTTACATTAAAATACGCATTATAAATCATTCCTGTTAAAATTTTTAATCATTAAGTTGTCAGCCTGTGTCATAGTGCGTTCTGTTAAAATCACCGAAGCCTTGCATTGTGCAAAGACCACCTACAAGCATGAATATTTTTTATAAGTTACTTATATTCTGATAAAGCGAACTGGATATCTGCACATTTTCAATTTTATTCGAGAAACTATAAATTTAATCTTATTACGGCAAAGTTTATTAAGTCAATTTGGGCTATTTTTTGGGCTAATTCCTGAAAACAAGACTGTTTTACGCTACTTTTTTAAACTTCCGGCTAGTGATTTCGAAGTTGTTGACGTTAAAAGTCTCACGAAGAATTTTATATTTCTTTTAATATTGATAATTTGAAGGAAATTCTGGTGGTTTTGGTAAGATATTATCGTACTATATCTAACCTATTATAGTCAATCGATCGATAGCCAAGCGCTAATTCCGTGGGTTGGACCACGGCGGACCCGCTGCATTGTCTGTCAGAAAGTGACACGGAAATGCGCGTTGCCCAGGTTTGTCAAAGAGAAATGATTCTGGTTTATGCTAGAAAACTGTTTTTATGACATTGTAAGCAGATTTCAGGAGCTAGGATCGGCAAACTTATAGTATCGGGGGCTGAAGGATTATACAGTATCTTTGGGCAAGCTGCGCGGACGCCGGAGGGTTCCAGGTTTTCTAATGACGACACTAACCCTGACCCTAACCAACCCTCACGACGCCTAACCTCACCCTAACCGACACTCACAACGCCAGTAAACTTAGGGCATGGGTAAAATGCTGATTGAAATCCACGCAAATACTGATCACAAGTCAGTACAGTGTTGTTTTCAATATTGTTTTAATTAAAGAATATGAAGCTGTTAATTAAGAGATTGAACTCCAAACAAGCAGTGATCAAAGAAAACTATGCACTTTGTTGTTTTCAAGATTGTTTTAATTAGCAAATATGAAGCTGTTACTTAATAAATTGAAGTCCAGGCAAGCAGTGAGCAAAGAAGACAATACACTTTGTTGTTTTCAATACAATTTTAACTAACAAATATGAGGCAGTTAATTGAGAGATTGAAGCCCAGGCAGGCAGTGACCAGAGAAGACATTCACTTTGTTGTTTTCAATATTGTTTTAATTAACAAAACATGAAGCTGTTAATTAAGAGATTGAAGTCCAGGCAAGTCGGGATCAAACAAGACAGTACACTTTGTTGTCTTCAAAAAGATATTTTAATCAACAAATGAAAACTTTTAAAAGACTATAAATACTCCCAAATAATTGTGTATTTTATTATAAATTTTGAATAGTTCACATACATTGGATTGGAAGAATTGCAGTCATGAGTGATATCTACGAGTGTTTTAATTTTAGTCAGTTGTTAATCGACCGACAGGAGGATCAGTTCTTCAGAAATTTGTGATATGTGCATATAAGTCATTTAGTAATTACATGTAGATGCTACTACAGACCTTAAACTAGGTTTTGATTTTTTAAATTTGTTTAGTAGTATTTTACCAACCAATCAGCATACATCTGATAATAATCTGTATTATCAGTTAATAATAATAATAAAAATTAATAATATAAACGCACAGAAATCTCTGTGCCTGCGTGCGTCCATCTGTGTTGTAATGCTGTTTCTCGAGTCATTCGCCAGATGGCAGCACGCATTTCTGTTTCGTTTCTCTGGCTGGAGGGGCAGGTGAGGGGAACGCGATGTGGGCTCGGGCTGGATGGGCAGGTGAGGGGAACGAGAGGTGGGCCAGTCACATACATTCGCCGCGTAGCGGTCGACAACCACACACATCGGTAGGGAGCGCGCGAGCTCCGTATAGCGGCCAATGAACAAACACGCTAGAGTGCCAACACAGAGTCAACACGAGTCCAGCGTAGCTGGACTCTACACTGGACGGGAGGGAGAGGGAGTGGAGGAAATGGGGCGTGGAGGGGAGGGGAGGGGAGGGAGGGAAGGATGGAGGTAGGATGGGGAGGGGTGGGGTGCGAGGGACGAAACGGGACGGGAGGGAGAGGGAGTGGAGGAAAGAGGAGACACTGGACGGGAGAAAGTGGAGGAAATGGGGCGTGGAGGGAAGGGGAGGGGAGGGAGGGATGGAGGTAAGGAAGGAGGGGAGGAGTGGGAGGGACGAAACGGGAGGGAGAGGGAGTGAAGGAAAGAGGAGACACTGGACGGGAGGGAGTGGAGGAAATGGGGCGTCGAGGGGAAGGGAGGGAGGGAGGATATAGGAAGGGAGGGAGGGAAGGAGGGAGTGGAGGGGAAGAAGGGGAGGGAGGGAGGGAGTAAACACATTTGCTTTAAATTTTCTTGAACCGTCTTAGGACGGGCAAACATCTAGTAATAATAATAACATATGTAATAATAATACATGTAACTGATTAATAATAAAATTGATTGTTACATTGTGTTGTTACAATCAGCATTTTCTAATCAGCATTTTACCCACCAATCAGCATGACCAATCAGCATTTTGCTAATCAGCATTTTACACATCCCCAATCAGCAAATCAGCATTTTACCCGTGGCCGTAAACTTACGCACTGTATTCTTCGGCCCCCGATACTATAAGCTTGCCCTAGGATCATTTCCAAAATGGCATTAATATGAATTCATATTCAGTGGCAATGTAGGCCTATTACATGACTTTTCGACGTGAAATGAATTCACCCAATTACTTTAGGGTTTGCTGTATCTTTTGGCATGCTGCGCGGATGGTACCATGTTTTGTAATGACAACACTAATCTTGACCCAAATGAACAAGAATGCACCCGCAGTTTTACATTAAGTAAACTTCTAGAGTTGTATAATGCTGCACAGCTTCATGGTGTTTCTAATAAAATTGACTCAACGCGATTTAAGGACCGCCTGCTTGCAAATTGCCCTGATCTTGTAGCTGTAGACCAGGGTAAAGAAATGTTATTAACTTGTAGTGATTATCTTTGCATCTGGTGTCTGGAAATACTTTTTTTATTTGGTTTTTATTGTAGTATTGATGAAACAAACTACAAAATTGACCTCATGTCAGCAATTATAACTTATCCTGATGAAGCATAAGCATGCCACACCAACATCACATTGTCAGTTTTGTTCAGGGGCAGAAACGTATCGAAGTGCTATGCAGTTGTCGTTGCCTGCAGGGTTCGGGCATTAGGATCTTCGAGGACCTAACAACTATAAACATCCAACTCATGAAACATCTCCATAAGGACCGAAAGGTCAAATCATCCTGACATGGCAAAGTCTACGCTAGTCTCAAGAACTCAGAAAAAACACATGTGGATGGATCCATTTTCATCCTCGATGCCGACCACTGTGGAGCTTCTTAGCCATACTCCAATCTTTCTGTTCCACTTACGTCCTAATTAGTGTTTATCTTGTGCATTGTTGACCTACAAACGCCCGACTATCCCTTGGAGATGGGACATGACATGCAAATGCCTGACATGTTGCCAATGTTAAAAGGCATTTGTAACAATATACTATACAAACTATTATGCCTCATGTTGACCTCAAAATACCTGACCATGACCATCTTTGGGGCTGTAACATGTCCCAAATGTACTTGTTAATAGGCATTGTATATGTGCAAATTAATGTTTTCTTTTTATGTTATGATCACTGGATTTTGTGTCTCCAAAAAGCATTCAGTTGTCTAGTCAAGTGAAGTCTTTATCCTGATCTAAATTACTGTGGCCAACTACATTTAAAACAAGCTACAAACAGTTCTTGCTATCTTGCTACTAACTGGATTGGCTTTTGTTTTGTTATGATGCATACGATATGAATGGTGCATCTAGAAATTGGAATAAGAAATTATTTGATACATGTCATAATTATTTTCACTTGTTTTGCTTGATGGTCTAGTATTCTGTTATTTTTCGTTTGATTATTATGAAAAGTGGACTCAATAAGCTTATAGGAACTTTTCTCCCTTCCAGTGCCCATTTTGTAATAGATTAACGACCAGTTTATGTACTACAGTTTATATTAACTACTATGTATCATGTGTGTGAAGTCAAAAAATAAAATCATTGACAAACTCTGTCAAGCTGAGAGTATTTCTTCTTTGGCATAATATGCATACTACATGTGTATAGTACTCCGGGATTTCTCTCTTTCTGCAGGTGTGTGCCAACTATGAGGATTTACAAGATGGCTCCATTTTCATGCCTTTTCTGCAAGATCTTAACAAAGCACAGCCCCACACCAAATAGCCCAAACCCTACAGCATTGATACAACCTATCAATTACATAAAACACACTCCTTGTATTTACAAATAATACATTTCCTGTTGATCAGTAGTAGCCTCTGCATTGCTTAACATGTTCATTTGATATTAGAAGGCACAGATGATTGTAAAGACATATATATACCAGCAAATCGGCTGTGAATGAAGTCACAAAAAAACTCATGTTGGGGTTGATGGAGCAATGGTAACACTGTGGCCTGAAGCGTAGAACATCAAGCAGAAAGCGGGATTGATACTCGCTACCCCACAGAGGTCGACTCAACTTCAAAAAATGATTTTTGAGGAAAGGAGCACCCTCCTGATTTTTTCACCAATGACAGTTATAGGTGTCCACAATATACATGTATGTGCAAATTTTCATGAGCTTGATTAACTACACACTCACTTTTTGGGCAAGCCATAAACCCCATTTTTACAATCATGGCAAGGAAAATGTCCTTGGAAAGCACAGACATAATGAAACTAATCAGGTACTGACTAGGTGTTTCATGAGTACCCATGTACCTCAATATAAACCAGTATAAGTATTACTATATATCATTCCTGCCTGCTGATATGAGGTCTGGAGCTTGAGCGAAAATTGGCTTCAGTGCAATATTTGCAAATTTATAAATTAAAAACCACATGTATCACCACCCAGATTCTTACATATTTGGAAAGAGCACAACAAACTGCTTAAATGAAAAAAATTTCCACCCCCTAGCTCATTTGCTGGCCGAGATATGACAATCCAAACTTAGTGGATCATGTGGTTTTCTCGCGATCCGTTTTTTGCTTATAAACTTAAAAAATTAATATCTCGGTCAAATTTTGAGATATTTTGCTCAAATTTTCACTGTTACTTCTAACTTTGCATGTAGTTTATGTACACAAATTTTCTGAAGAATCTATTTAAGGGATGTGGTGTACACCTCTGGTTGATTTGACATGGGATGACCCTACTAGGGCCTACTGCAACATAAAATTTTCGAAATTTTTTTTTTCACTTCGTGAAATGTGCAGATATCCTATCATTATCTGCATTCTTTGCTGATTCCAAATATGTAATTTGTTTGCTTGTAGGTGCAAAATGCACAATGTTACAGTAACAGAACGGACTATACATACGACATAGGTAGCATCTTACAACACAAGAGTGAATGTGACACCTCTTATAGTACGATATAGACTCCTTGCTTACTTGATGAGCACAAACAATGATAACGTCACCTATCAGGGAAGTTGTCTACGAGGTAACATTATAAATCTACTGTTTAAAAATTTATTCATGTTAGTCGTCGATAATCAATCAGTCTTTGCATTTTCCAGTTGATTTTCTCTTTTGGTTATTATTATCAGTGTATCTCACTTCTATGGGACCGCAATTAGTCAATTATTGAGGCGTTTTGAATATCCGTCGAACGTTTTGTTCGTCGACATGTAGGCTGCGTAAGGATAATCTCCCTAAATATCTTCTCCATATAAAAAAACGAATTTTACAACCATAATAGGCCTATATCGCTTTCAAGGGCGTAAGCATCTAAACATAGGCGCGTATGTTGCCCTATTTTTATTATTAAATACTAGTAAATATTATTATTATTTTTTTAATTATTATTAGTGTTATTATTATTATTATTATTATTATTATTATCTCCATCAATGAACATCAGCTGCACAAATAGCTACAATTAACTATAAAGCAGTAACTGTTGTCTAAAATGAACATCAAAGTGCCGTTATTGTTACGTCTCCACTCGGTCTGGCTCCGCTAAATTGTCACAGAAAGCCAACGAGTTGAAGCGCTGGATGGTGATATTATTGTTATTATTTTATAGCTAACTGTAATTTTTATTGCTAAAAGCTAACTGTGATTTTCACATGTTAAAGTATAGGCTATGTAGGCCTACATTCTTTTTGAATACAGTGTGCAAGGACTATTCTAGATAGTGGAACAGAGACCGTTTGTTATTGTGCAATGAGTTTATTGTAATAATAATATTGTCTTTGCAAATTGATAAATATTGTGTCTTAGGCGATCAACATCGCGGTATTCTGATTCTGTCTTCATAACTAAAAATTGTGTTGATTTGCCCTGGAATGCCCCATTAATAAATATAATATCTTTTTTATTACGACTATGATGCCTTCTATTTTTAGGTTAATAATATGATTAAATAAATGCATGACAAAAGTACATGTAGGCTACTATATTTAGATTTTTACTGAATGCTTAGAGAACTTCAAACTGAAAAAGGCAAACAAATGGTGGGCGTGGACAATAATATCAGTCCACAGAAACTTGCAAGAGTTTCAGTGTCTTCAACTCTAGCTCTGTGTGAAAATCATATCTGATGCTCAAACTCTGTTACTTCATAATCATGATGTCGAAAAGCATTTCTTTAAAACACTCATTAGGATAATCTATCATAAATGCCAAAAAAGATAGAAAGTTCCCAGCTGCAGAACCTTATTAGATTCCATCCAGGAGAGATGCCTTACCAATGCCAAATATGTCAGAAACACTTTTCTAAGTCTTCAACTTTAACAATTCATGCAAGAATAATTCATACTGGAGAGAAATCTTACCAATGCAAAATATGTCAAAAACTATTTTCTTGGCGTTCCGGCCTAACATATCATGCAAGAATCCATACTGGAGAGATGCGTTATAAATGCCAAACATGTCGAAAACGTTTTTCCCAATCTTCAAATCTAACACGTCATGAAAAAATTCATACCGGAGTGAAACCGTACAAATGTCAGTTATGTGAGTTTAAAACTATGTATGACAGTTAATCTAAAGATTCACATGAGAAATCATTCTGGAGATAAGCCATACCTTTGCCGGGTATGTCAGAAAACATTCTCAAGCATTTCAGATCTTAAAGGTCATGAAAAAACCCACTCTGAAGCGAAACCATATCTGTGTATTCTTTGTAACAAAACATTTTCCACTGCTGCAGTGCTTCACAGTCATGTTAGAATCCATACTGGAGAGAGACCATACCAATGTCAGATATGTAAAAAGAGCTATTCCCAAGCTTCTCAACTACAATATCATGTTCGAATCCATACCGGTGACAAACCATACCAATGCCAGACATGTCAAAAACGGTTTAACCAATCTTGTAATCTTAAAAGTCATGGAAGAATTCATACTGGAGAGAAACCATACCACTGCCAATTATGCGAGTTTAACACCAACGATAAAGGTCATCTAAATAGGCACACGAGAACACATACTGGAGATAAACCATACCTTTGCCAGATATGTCAGAAAACGTTTTCATGCGGTTCAGGTCTGAGAAGTCATGGAAAAACCCACTCCGTGTCTGGCTCAAGTTTGTAAAATCAGGTTCCAAAGTTAACAGTCCGCCCAATTATGTTGGAATCCATTCTTGAGAAAAGTCATACAAATTCCAGCTATACCAGAGAGAATGCTCACCCGATTATTTCAGGTACGTCATGAAACATGTTTATGCACTTCACCAGAAATACATGAATGAACCCTTAATGGAGAGAAACCATTAAGTTTGTGAGAAAAATTTTTTTTCGCAATCTTCGAGTCTACGACGAAACAAAAGTCTAAACCAGAATTTTCTGAAATATGTTACGTTGTTGACGTTCACCGAAACATTTAGTGAACACTAAAAAAGGAAGTGTTACACCATAGAACATCTCACGCTATTATTTAAGAAATAGGCCTATTTTTACGCACTTCGTTAGAAATAGGAATGAACCTTAAATGGAGAGAAACCATGTCGGGTTTGTGAAAAAAACATCTTTGCGATCTTCGTGTCTACGAAGAAACGAATGTCTAAACCAGAATTTTCTGAAATATTTTACGTTGTTAACAGTTGGTGAACAACGAATAAAATGGAAGTGTTGAGCACTCAATCTATGATGACATGCAAGAATGAATTCATGCAATGCATCAGGTTTATATTCCAACTAAGATCTTCTGTAGGATTGGACATATTTAAGGGCCCTGATTTTGTTTTGCATTTTCATGACACTGTCTTTTTGTTCAATTTAGTTAGGCCTGTAATTCTTATGTCTAGTTATAAGCACTTTAACTCTTTCGAAATGTTTTGTTGTTGCACTGCTGGTATACTTCGCGTGATCTTCTCTATTTTGTTCGTATGTTCACTCAATTCAAGTTTTACATAGACATACTCTTGCACTGTTAGGCTACTGTTCTGTAAATGGAATCACAAAGTAATTGCAACGATAATTTTACACATAATTATCAGTGCTCATGGTAGCCTAACGATGCTGTTAAGGTTGAAATGTTCTAGCAAATAAAGTTTGTTCGTTCTTTATTTGTCATAGTTAACCGACTCTTAGAAATTTGGCACCCATGAAGGGCTACAGCTGAGGGCGGAATGTAGATCCGCAGTAAATTGCCGACAACGTATTGGAAATGTCGAAATATTTGTCACCCGAATAGACCCCTATAATTATATAAATCATCTCGTCCTGTATCCTGTATGAATTTATTATTATTATTTGGGTTTAAGTTACATTATTTCGCTTCATTTCGATTGATTGGTTTGGTTGGTTGACTGATTGATTGATTTGTTGATTGATACTGTGTGAATTGTAATTCTTCAGTTATAAAGCGCCTCTCTCTGCGTACATCTACTTCTCACAGTGATAGACAAATCAGACAATCACACTTTAACCTGTTCCACTAGATAGGTAACATTCTCTACTACAAAGTTATCAACTGCCTTCGTGGTCCGATGACGCAGTGAGGCGGGACGGAAGTCACCTTTCGAAAAAAACTCTGGTACTCTCTTCCGGTGAAAATTCGCTCTTTGCGACTATTCTGACCGGATCCCAGAAAAAAACATCTTTCCTGAACTCATTTCTTCCGTGTCTGCTCCGACTCCCTTCTTGGTTTTCGACCTCACTTGCCCAAGAATTGTTCATGCACAACGATACTGCACGGTGCACAGTAGCAAACATCGACTGATGTAACGTCTTTAGCAATATTTCATTGGCACAATAGAAGTTCTTAGACGAGACTGACATTTACCGATTCTGTCCGGCTTCTAAGATATGTTAAGTTTCTTTTCAGTTAGTCTACTCGTCATCCAGCCGTTACAACTAATACGTTCCCATTGGCTATTATGATCTTCGGTCATTAAAACTAAGATAGGTTGCTATTGGCGATAATGACGTCTTAGGCCATTAAAAACTACAAGGAAGCACGTTAGCAGCAGAAGCCAGGAAGGCGGAAGTTTACAGAGCAGATGCACAAAGGACTCCCAGACCACCACCTCTCACCGGCAAGAAATTTTGGCTGAGATATAGGTTGAAGGTAGAATTTTGGTTGAAGGTAGATACAAGTCCCACGCGAGCCATAGAATTTAGGATATGTAAAAGCCTATTGACTTCTTGATCCGAGGTTAATTAATTAAGTAAGTAAATAAGTATATCCTTTATTGATCCAATTGCTAATCGCATTTTGGTGTACATTATGAAGTATATAATCATGAATAAATCATCCTAATAATAAAAGTTTTGCGTGCCAGACTGTCTGCAACAGGTAGAATTCTGTCATGTTTACGTGGACGTAGAGCATATACTACAGTTTTAATTGGGGGCAGTAGGTCATGTAGAACATGGCCTGGATCTGCACGAACAGCACCGAAGAGGCGGGTGTCAGCACTCTGACATAGTTGTTCGAAACTTGGGTTGTTTTCGGGCAGGTATCGTAGCCGGACCAGTCGCCGCAGCAGCGCCTGTAGCCGTGTTCGCCCGTCCTGACCCACAAACCCCCACCATGCCGGAGAGGCATACAACATCCTGGTAAGAGTAGTCGCACGGACAACGTCGTGGAGTGATGATCCCGATAACCCGTGGGCAGCAAGAACACGGGGTGCATAAAGTGACTGCCTTGCTCTCCTATAGATGTTGTCTATGTGTTTATCAAAGTCAAATTTACCAGTGAGGGTGACTCCTAAAATATTCATACTTTCCACCCTTTTGAATCCCGACTTGGCACCTGTTAGATGTATGTTGTCAAGCTTCGATCTGGGTCGGTGCACAATCATCTCCTGAAGCTTATGTTGGTTCAACTTCAGATTGCATTCAAAGGCCCATGCCGAGATATGGTCAACCTCAGACGTAATCGTACCGCTATTTTCAGCAGGAACCAGGAGGTAGCTGTCGTCAGCATACTTTAACAGTCTATTGCGAGGGTGGAGTGTCTTTAGTTTTGATATGGCTGGTGCGAAGTTACCCGGTCCCAGACCTGATCCCTGAACTATGCTGGCGTTGATTTCAATGGCATCGGAGATTGTTCCAAGGAATTTTGTGCAGTGTTGGCGGTTACTGAGAAGGGCTATGATCCAATTGTATACGTTGTCAGGGATGGGTAGTGCAGCGAGCTGCTCTGCCAGATATGCATGCCTCACAGTATCAAACGCCTTTGAGAAGTCCAGGGCTATCAGGTGAACAAAAGGGCTTTCTTGTAGCATTTCAGAGTTGATGTGTTAAGGATATGAGCGCAGCTGTGGTAGAACCGGTCGGCCGAAAAGCATACTGATTACCAAGACCGAGTTGGCGTACTCCAGGCGAGAGAAGACAAGAGATCAAGTAGGCTAAGAGTAGAACTTGTGTGACGTAGGCCTATAGCACTGATATGATAGAAACTTCAAACATGATTTGCAAAAGTTCGTGATGTGGTGTCAAAGTGTAAGATTATTTTATTAGCATTTAAGGGTTCAGGTTATTTGTAATAATTCAATCTGTAGATAACTATATTTATATCATGTGTACAATAATGACTAAAAATGATACGTTCTAATACGCGACTTAACTAATGTTTCTATCAATGATTTCCAAATGATAATTTCTAAAATGACATTATAGTTATTTAAGGGACATAATAAACTAGCCTTTATTAATCTGGCAACTGGACTCAGATTTTCACAAGTATATTATTCTTAAAATTCGAACAAATCTGTCAAAGCCTGTCGGGTGTGTTAAATGTTTTTGAATATAAAATCACTTCTGATATCCAACTGTAAAACTGCAGCAAGAGTGAATTTGACACCTCCTATGGTAAGATATAAACTCCTTGCTTACTTGATGAGCACAAACAATGATGACGTCACTTATCGATGACTTGGCATACCAGGTAACGTTAAAAATCTACTGTTTAAAAATTAATTGAGATTAGTCGTCGATTATCAATCAGTCTTTGCAATTTGAAATTGCTTTTCTGCTTCAGTAGAATGATCCGTTTTAGTTATTATTATCAGTGTAAAGTCTCACAATTAGCGGACCGCAATTAGTCAATTATTGTGGCGTTTGCATATCCGTCGTTCGTTTAGTTCGTCAATATGTAGGCTGCCTACGTAAGCAAGCAAGTAAGCATATTCTTTATTTATCCAACTGCATAACCGCACTTTGGTTTATATGAAATTGCGCATTATAAAGCATTCTTGTTAAAAACGTTTTTCTCAGTAAGTTTTCAGCCTGTGAGACAATTCAGTCATGCGGCCTGGGACGCATGGAATGGCAATTAAATCAAAATAAAGTAAGGGTTATTGACCATCAGCTTTCTAGACAATCATGTCGTTTATTCACAAAGTTCTATTACGTTTTAACGGGTTATGAAACGAAGAAAAGTAGTTAAATTAAAAAAATCCGGTTAAAGTGCATTTTAGAGTATTTAATTGTTGCGTGGTGCTTCTGCGGCGGAAATTCCGCCACGCAACCCGCGAAAACTTACTTCTGCGGCGGAGAATGCCGCCACACAACCCGCGAAAACTTATTATGCGGCAGAAATTTTTTCACATTTTATCTAAAAACGACCGTAACCCTGACCCTAACCGACACTCACGACGCCTAACCTGACCCTAACCGACCCTCACGACGCCAATATATAGGAAGTAACGCATTTGAGCAAGGATAAATCTCGGCGAAAGGTTTGTACTATCCACAAGTCCGCCATTTTAAGATGTTTTCAAGTTGCAAGTGCGGCGCATGCGTGACACATGCGCAAAAGGTTACAGCCGCAGAAGTAAAATTTTCGCTTATATTGTGGCGGTATCTTCCGCCGCAGAAGATTTATCCTTAATAATTGATAGTGGAGGTATAGGCTTGTATTTTTAGCGTATTTAATTATTTCAATGATTTTCATAACTGTAATGAATCCAGCTTCTATTTAAGCAATATTCTTTTCAACAATCCCACTTCTACGTTGACTAAAATTATTATCATCAATCCACTTCTATTTAGCAAGAATTCTTTTCGTCAATCCAGCTTGTATTCGACCAACGCTGACTCGCCATGCAATGGCGACTCATTTGCAACGCTAAAATGCACGCTTTTTCATCAACTCTTTTAGCAAATAACTAGTTTCATCCGTCCAACTTCCATTTTGGCAAACAATTATTTTATATCAATCCAGCTTCCATTTACGTAGATACATAAGATAAATAATAAAATACGCTGAAATACTCGGCCGTAAACATCATGAGTTAAGTACGCTAAAATGCACTTTTACCCAAAATCATATAGGCCTACTCTATGGTTCTTTTGTAAAATCAGCTAACTGTAATTTTTCACATGTTAAAGTACGGTATTCGGAAATTTCCCCCCGGTCATTTCCTCCCGGACATTCCCTTCCCCTCCGAACAGTAATTAAGTAGATAAGTCTACCATTGTTCATGGTACCTATCAGTAATCCAACTTCTTCTGAAACAAAGACCTTCTTTCATCAATAAGTAAAGAATTTCTTTCATCAGTCCAATTTCTATTGAAGCATAACTATAATCTGTTTCACCAATCCAGCTTATATTTAAGGAAAAGAATTTCTTTCATCAATCCATCTTCTGTTAAAGTAAAGAATTATTTTTATCAGTCCAATTTCGGATGGAAATGTCCGAAGGAATGTCCGGAGCGAAAATGTCTTAGACCTTTACAGTACATGCTCATTCGTTTGAAAACAGTGTGCAAGGAACACTTGAGATATTGGAACACTGTAGACTGTTCATGTTCAATGTGTTTCTTGTAATTATCTTTGCAAATTGATATTGGAATTCTGATTCTGTCTCCCATAATTATATGCCTTTTATATTATGACTATGATGCTTTTTATTTTAGGTTAATAAAATGAATAATTAAATGCAAGATAAAAGAAAATGTACTTTGTTTAGATTTCTACCGAATGCTGAAGAAAGCAAACAAATGGAGGGCTACGACAATAATATCAGTTCACAGAAACTTACAAGAGTTTAAGAGTTTCAACTCTAGCTATGTGTAAAAATCATACCTGAAGCACAAACTCTGTTACTTTATAATCATGATGTCGAAAAGCATTTCTTTCAAACATTCCTTAGGATATTCCATCGAAAATGCACCACAAGAAGAGATAGAAAGTGCGCAGCTGCAGAACCATATTAGAATACATCCCAGAGAAAAATCTTATCAATGCCAAATATGTCAAAAACTTTTTTCTATCTCTTCCCGTCTAACAATTCATGCAAGAATCCATACTGGAGAGATGCCCCACAAATGCCAAATATGTCAACGACGTTTTTCCCAATCTTCAAATCTAGCACGTCATGCAAGAATCCATACCGGAGAGATGCCTTACCAATGCCAAATATGTCACAAGCGTTTTTCCGATACTTCAACTCTAAGACTTCATGCAAGAATTCATACGGGAGAGAAATCTTACCAATGCCAAATGTGTCAAAAGAGTTTTTCTCGGCTTTCCAGTCTAAAATATCATGCCAGAATCCACACTGGAGAAATGCCTTACAAATGCCAAAAATGTCAAAAGCGTTTTTCCCAATCTTCAACTCTAACACGCCATGCAAGAATTATTCATACCGGACTGAGACCGTACAAATGCCAGATATGTGAGTTGAAAACTAAGACCCAAAGTGATCTAAAGATTCATTTGAGAAAGCATTCCGGAGAGAAGCCATACCTTTGCCGGGTATGTCAGAAAACATTCTCAAGCAGTTCAGGTATGAGAAATCATGAAAAAACTCACCCTGAAGAGAAACGGTTTCTGTGTATTCATTGTAAAAAAATATTTTCCACATCTTCAACTCTACAAATTCATGTTAGAATCCATACTGGAGAGAGACCACACCAATGTCAGATATGCAAAAAGAGTTATTACCGATCTTCTCAACTGCGGGTTCATGTTCGAACCCATACTGGAGAAAAACCATACCAATGCCAAACATGCAAAAAACGGTTTATCCAATCTTCACATCTCAAAGGTCATGCAAGGATTCATACTGGAGAAAAACCATACCACTGCCAATTATGCGAGTTTAAATCTAATAGTAAAGGTAATCTAAAGAGGCACACTAGAACACATACTGGAAAACATACCTTTGAAAGATTTGTCAGAAAACCTTCTCGTGCTCTTCAGGTCTGAGACATCATGAAAAAACCCACTCCGTGTCTGAATCAAATTTGTTAAATCATTTTCCAAAGTACAGAGTCTGCAAAATTGTGTTGCAATGGATACTTGAGAGAAAATAAACAAAAATAGAAGTGTTGCGCACTCATTCTGTGACGATATGCACGAACGAATTCATGCATGTCAGTTTCATATTCAAAGTGAGGCCTTAGTCAATTACACCTATATAGTGTGTATTCCTGTAGGACTGGACATAGTAAAGGATCCTGCTTTTGTTTTGCGCTTTCTGCGGCACTTTTCAGTTAAATTTACTCAGGTATATAATTCGTATGACTGTCTAGTTATAAGCATTTTAACTCTATCGAAGTGTTTTTGTTGTTGCACTGCTGGCGTAGCCTACTTACATGATCTTCTATAATTTGTTCGTATGTTCACTCAATTCAAGTTTTATACATCCGTACTCTCACGCTGTTACTGTTCCGTAAATGCAATCACAGAGTAATTGCAACGATAATTTCACACATAGTCGGTGCTGATGGTAACGATGCTGTTAAGGTTGAAATTTCATAGCAAATAAAGTTTGTTCGATCTTTATTTGTCATAGTTATATCGTAACGACTCTTATTAATGTATCATCCATGATCCATGTACAGCTGTTTGCGAAAGATAGATTCACAGTAAATTACCCACAACATGGCGAAATGTCGAAATATTTGTCACCAGAATAGGCCTCTATATTAATTAACTCCTTCTGTATGAATTTATTATAATTATATTGGTTTAACCATCTTCCACATGAATTGCGTCTTGAGCTCCTCAGCCTTTCTCTTCCTCTGTTTCGGAAATGCCTGAAGACTATCTTATTTGTTAGAGCCCTGGGTCGAGAGCGCCTCTGAATTTCTGGGTGGCGCTATTCAAATGTTCAATTACAATTACAATTACAATTACAATTAAGTTTTATTTCGCTTCATTTTAATTGCTTTATTGATTGATTGGTTGGTTGACTGATTGATTGATTTTTTATTTATTGTTTGTTTGTCTGATTGATCGATTGATTGATTTATTGATTGATTGCTTGAAACTGTTTGTATTGTATTGTATTTCATCATTTTTTTAATTTTGCAAAGCGTTTCTCAAGACATTAGCTTTTCTGAAGCGCTAACAGTGCGAGGTACTCCGATAGAAAACTCCGATAGAAAAGGAAGGTTCTAAGGTGAGAGAAAGAGGCAGAGATTCCACCAGAGAGGATGGTAGAGTGAACAGAAGGAGGAATTCCATTCCGTAGAGAGGGACCTATGCAGGCAAAGGATCTGGATTGTGGTCTTAACACGGCGGACGAAAAGGTCGTGCCGGTCAGAGGATCTGAGAGGACGCACTATCGTGGCAGAGAGACGGCGGAGAATTTGAGGACAGATCTATATGTTGGACAAGACCCAGTTGAGATATTTGAGAAGGAGAACCAATGAAGATGTTCAGCTATAGCCCTAAATGTAGAGATGTGGGACAATCGAGGAAGGCGAGATATAAGATAGATAGATTATAGATAGTTGGATGGATAGATAGATAGATAGATACATGTAGATAGATAGATAGATAGATAGATAGATAGATAGATAGATAGATAGAGAGATAGAGAGATAGATAGATAGATTTCCAATTAATTGATCAGATGAGATCCTTTCCAACCACTTCCCGTTTGGATTGGTCCCATTTCCGTTTACCGACCTTGCTATAAACCGAGATTAAAATCACTTAAATACTATTTTACGGGAGGCGAATCGGTTAACGCACGCAGAGAGGTGCATAGGACGCTACCAATGCAGCTAACCAGGCAATCAATATATTCAATTATTCATGTACACAACAGTGAAAAGATATTCGATATAGATTGAGACGTTGAGAGAGAAAGGTAGAGAGGCAGATGCAAAGAGACGTAAGAGGAGACACACAGACACAAACAGCGAATGACAGACACCGACAGTTTACTGTCAGATCCAAAATAAGCCTACCTAATAGACCTCTGTCAGCCGGTGTCGGGGGTTCAGGGTAGTCGCTCCCTTCGCTCTGCTGAGAGGGGGGTAGTGGCGGTCCCGTTTGCCCGCACAGCAACCATGCAGAACCGAGCATTCTCTGTGGTAGGCACTAGGGTTTGGAATAGCCTCCTTCGAGAGCTACGCCTGTTCCTTAGATCATGTACTGATACTTTTTATGGCCACTTGAAAACTTACCTTTTTGGCCGGACTGTTCTGAGTAGTGTGGCGGACTTGGGCCGTCGGGCGGACTCCGGTATCTCTCTTCTTTCACCAGGATAGCTCTTCGGAATCTTCCCTCTTCTTTTTCACTCGTCCGCTGAGCTCGGCCTTTCCCGTCGGGCAAAGGACTTAATGGTGCCACCGACGATGCCTAACACTAGGTTAACTAGGAAGACGACAGCGACTCGGATCAACACAGCAGATTGTATTATTATTCACGTCAACTTCGAAG
Source organism: Aporrectodea caliginosa (assembly GCA_020284085.1). Lineage (NCBI taxonomy): Eukaryota > Metazoa > Annelida > Clitellata > Crassiclitellata > Lumbricidae > Aporrectodea > Aporrectodea caliginosa. The sequence continues at coordinate 876,333 of JACEVL010000191.1, forward strand.
CTCAACAGCTTAAAACACTACAACTCTGGCTTAGAACTGAGAACAACGAACAACTACTGAAGAACTAACAACTGACAACTAACTCTTCACTCTCTGAACACTAGCTCACACACTAACCAACCGACGCAACAGGCGTCTCTATTTATAGTTTCCGCGAAGACAAATGTCCGCAGCCTTTTTGCGCAACCAATCGCGCGTGAGGACAAATGTCCGCAGCCTTTTTGCCAGCAGGCCTTTTTGTTGCCAGCCTTTTTGTCGCCAGCCTTTTTGTCGCCGGCCTTTTTGCTTGCTGGCAAATATCCACATTACGTCACACTAGCAAATATCCACATTACGTCACAATACTTCCCCTACCAGAAAAAGGGGAATGCCCCCATTCCGTAACTAAGCAACATAACATCACAAATTAGCGTCCATCAAAGTTCAAGAAACATTAAGCCTGCAAAATAAAATAGAGCCCTACCACCACGCGGGCATTAAACTAAAAGTCCATCAAATTAATTGGGCAGAATTAAGCCCGCATAAAGTTATCGATAAATCCATCAACACAGAACTAAGCTAAGCCCTATCGAATAAGGGTCAAACTAATTAAGAATTTCATCAAGACAATCGCCCTATAGACAAATAAAATTATTGTTCGACAGAAATGTCTTCATCAACGCAATCACTACTCACCATTATCAAACATTGCACACAAAATGACTGTTCTACAAGTTAATGGCAAGACCTTGTCTTAGAATAGAAATGCAATCACCCTTCACCATCATCAAACATTGCACACAGAGCCACATATACTCCTCGAATGCACGTCATCGTTCATCCATCAGCTTATATTATCCTTACGTTGCCATGGCTACCATTCAAATAATCGCATGCCTGGCCGTGTGCAAATGTCCACGGCCTTTTTGCTTGCAGACAATTGTACACGGCCTTTTTGCTCGTATGCAAATATTCACGACCTTTTTGCTCGTAGACAATTGTACACGGCCTTTTTGCTTGCAGACAATTGTACACGGCCTTTTTGCTCATAGACAAATGATCACGTCGTCGAGTGGAGAGGAGGGGACGCATGCGAGTGACGAGGAGGAGGGGAGAGGAAAGCAGGCGAGCGTCGCACAGTCGAGAGGAGGGGGAGAAGGGGACGCAGGCGAGCGTCGAGGCGTCGAGAGGAGGAGGAGAGGGGGACGCGCCCCAAGTCATGGCCACGACAAAACCTCCCCGAACGACGGCGCCCAGCTATTGATAGCGCGCGGGCCGGCGAGTCGCTCTCTTCGGACGCCCGCTGACCTCAGAGTCGTCGTCGGCAGGAGGCGCAGGCACCTCCACTTCCTCTGCTTGCTCTTCCCTGAAGCAAGACCGAAGTTTGTCCACATGGACCGTGAGTGGACGAGAATGAGGGGACTTCCTGATCCTGTAGTTCACAGGGCCGCAGCGTGCCTCTACGACGAAGGGACCCGTGTACATCTTTTGCCATTTCGGAGAGCGACCTTGATAACGACGAGGAGTATAGTACCAAACTTGCTCCCCAATATTGATTGATGATGTTGTACTTCCGTGAAATTACTGTATTTGCTTTTGTATGGCTTATTGAAACTTATGTACTTTTATGGGAACAATGAACTACTCCTATTCTGCTACTGCTGCTGCTGCTGCTGTTGCTGTTACCATGGTTGCTGCTGGTGGTGTAAGGGCAGATGATGCTGCGTGGGTAGGGAGACTGCAAGCGATCATCTGCGACGCATGATGCGCGATGCGAGCGAGATTCAAGATTCATTCAGCGTTGACTCTCAATTCGTGTTTATCTTCTTCGGTCGGAGTGTCGTCGAAGCATATGTCCAGTCGACGGACGAGAAGAGGCTGAGTGGACGCCGCGCTCTTCATTTGGTCGGCCGCCTTCAGACAGTAACATACAGAACTACGCCATTCTGTCATCTTTAGCAGGTCAGTCTCACTGCTTTCACACTCAGTATACATGAGCAACACGGTCTTTTGTCTCAATAACTGTTGTTATAATCTTAAATTCCAATTCAAAAAGTTTTATTGTTCCATATCATAATAACAGAAAAACAACTATCAACACTGGTGTAATTTATGCAACAAACGGAGAGCCCTGAAGGGTCACAGGACCCACTAACTAGGGCTACCTAGGTACCAGATGATGTGGTGATAATGACGGTTCGTGTACAGAGAACCAACAACAGA